>CM070550.1:55301139-55777793 GCA_036346405.1 Phyllostachys edulis
TTGTTTCACCAATGGCTCTACTGGTAGTAGTGCGCAATGCCCATAGGACAGAGAAGAGCTCTTATATCCAATTCTTTGAGCATGCCTTAAGGCGATTAAAAACTCTCTTTTTTATACCTTGCATAATCTGACCATTGGCCCTTTCTATTGCTCCATTGCTCTGTAGATGTGCCAAGAAAGCAAAACATATTTTAGTGCCAATTTTATTGTAATAATCGTGAAACACGTCACTAATAAACTAGCTCCCGTTGTCTATGATAAGACGACTGGGTACTCCAAATCTTGTAACAATGCTTCGTATAAAGAATTTCTTTGCTGCCATAGCTGTTATACGAACGACTGGCTCAGCTTCTATCCACTTAGTGAATGTATCAATGGCTACGAATAAGAATTTATATCCATTAGGTACTTGCGGTAGTGGTCCAACTATGTCAATACTCCAAGTCGAAAAAGACCATGACAAAGGAATGGTCTGTAATTGATAAGATGGTTGGTGCACTTGCCTGGCATGTAATTGACACTACTCACAGATCTTAACAAGGTGCATGGCATCTTGTAGAGCGGTGGGCCAGTAATATCATTGCCGAAAAGCTTTGCCAACCAATATTCTATAGGATACATGTGTATCACACAAGCCCCCATGGATTTATTTTAGTAATTTTATCCCGGAGTCTTGGGATATGCAACGCATAAGAACACCATGTGCTCCCTTTCTATGCAATGATCCTCCGACCAACTTGTACATATGCGCTCTTCGAGTTAACCTATCCTTCTGTTGAGGATCATCGGGCAATGTCCCTGACATGAGATAAGTGGTCAATGGTTTTATCCACTCCGCATCTTCCTCGATGACTCCGACTCCGACCTCTGAGGTGGTCGAACCTATTTCTATTAAAGGTTTTGTAAGGTATTTGAGAAAAACACCTGTTGAAACAGACGTTCGTAAGGAACCCAATTTCGATAACTGGTCTGCTAAGAAGTTTTTCTTGCGTGGTATATGTTGGACTTCAAAATCCATGAAGTGTTTTTCCAACTTCCTCATTTCACCCAGGTATTGAGCCACTATATCATCGGAACATCTATATTCCTTTGCTACCTAGTTTATGACTAATTGTGAATCTTCCTTCGCTAAAAGCCGATGGACTCCAAGGGATTTGGCTGCTCATAGCCCGACTAGAAGTCCTTCATACTCTACCACGTTGTTAGTAGCAGGGAACAAAAACTATATGACATACTGAAGTTGATCACCTTGTGGTGTTATCAACAAAATCCTAGCCCACGATCCCTTAAGCTCATGGGAACCATCAAAATACAGTGTCCAATGGTCGTCTGGCACTGGACTTATTTGAGATTGATCCTCAGTGTTCATCCATTCAGCCACAAAGTCAGCCACAACTTGGCTTTTTATGGCCGTTCGGGCAGTAAAATGAAGATCGAACTCCCCAAGTTCTACAACCCACTTGGCTATGCGACCTGTCACTTCTTGGTTATGAAGTATATTTTCAAGAGGAAAAGATGAAGGTACTGTGATTTTGTAAGATTGAAAATAATGTCTTAGTTTTCTGGAAGTCATCAGAAAAGCATAAATTAGCTTTTCGACCTCAGGATATCTTTCCTTCGGTCCATGTAAGATCTCACTTACATAGTAGATGGGTCATTGAGACCATTCCCTTTCTGTGATAAGTACTGCACTAACTACATTTGGCATTGCTGCCAAGTAAACTAGTAAAGGTTCAGCTTCTAAAGGCGAAACCAATACTGAAAGATTTGAAAGATAAGCTTTTAAGCCTTCAAAGGCTTTGTCAGCTTCTTTGGACCATTCAAACTTTTTATTACTCTTGCGGATCACCTTAAAGAAAGGTAAATCATGTTCTCCTGATCGAGAAATGAAACGACTATGAGCCACCATCTGACCAATTAAGGCTTGGACCTTCTTCACAGTAGAAGGTGGTCGTAATTGTTCAATGTCTCGAATTTTCTTGGGATTAACTTCAATCCCACGAGAATAAACAAGGAAACCAAGCAACTTGCCAGAATTAACCCCAAAAGTACACTTTTCAGGATTAAGCTTTATTCCTTGTTTGTTTACATTTTCAAAGGTCTCTGCGAGATCCTTCAAATAGTCATATTTAGTACTACTTTTTACAACGAGGCCATCTACATAGGCCTCTAAATTATGCTCCAGCTGACTGCTGAAGTTTTTCTACATCAAACGCTGGGACGTGGCTCCAGCATTTTTTTTAACCCAAACGATATCTTGACATAGCAGAAGACACCGAAGGGTGTGATGAAAGTAGTCTTTTCTTCATCTTCTTTCGCCATGTTGATCTGATAGTATCCGGAATAAGCATCAAGAAAACTCATCAGTTCACAACCCACAGTAGAATCAACTAACTGATCAATGCAAGGCAAAGAGAAGTCATCCTTTGGGCAAGCAACATTTAAACTGATAAAATCTATTCACATGTGCCACTTACCGTTAGATTTCTTGACCAGGACTGGATTTGCAAGCTATTCGAGGTGATCTACCTCCTGAATAAAGCCAGTTTCAAGGAGCTTATCGAGCTTTGCTCGGATGGTTTCTTGACGATCCAGGGCAAAGCGTCTCAATCTTTGTTTGACTGGTTTTTTCTCAGGGTGAATGGCTAGCATGTGCTCAATCACATTCCTTAGGACCCTGGACATATCAGATGGATTCCACGCAAAGACATCTGAGTTGGCTCGAGGAAGGCGAGGAGCTCGTCTTCCTATTTCTCACTTAATCCAGCACCAATCCGGATTATCTTGGATTGGTCTTCGGGGCTGAGTGGTACTATCTTTACCTGCTCATTGGGTTGAGGAGTAGCCTTGACTTTTGCGGCCTTTCCTGTTTTATCCTCTAAAGTAAGATCTTTCAGAGATAACTGATCGATAAGTTCTATCAACTTACGATCACATAAAAGTGTGACGGCCTGGTCACCTTGCACCACAATTACACCCTTTGGCCCAAGGATCTTGATCTTTTGGTAGGCGTGGTGTGTAGTTGCCATGAACTTTGTTAGAGATGGTCTTTCCAAAATTGCATTATAGGCAGACTCAAAATCAATCACTTCGAAAGTGATCAATTCAGTTCGAAAATTAGTAGCTGTACCGAAGGTTACTGGTAACACTACTTGCCCTATTGGTGTGACAGACATACCTGACACTATCCCATAGAAGGACTTGTTGTTGGTTTAATCTTAGAATGAGGAATTTGCATCTCATCTAAGGTATTAACAAATAACTGGTCTAAAGAACTACTACTATCTATTAATATTCTCCCTACTCTGCAATTACTTATGGTAGGAGAAACTACTAATGGTAATTTACGAGAAGCAGACATACCTTTAGGGGTGTCCTCCTTAGTGAAGGTCAGGGAGGTCTCTGACCACTTAGGGTATTTCGGACGACCAGGTGGGACCTCAACGTTGTTGACGTCCCTCCATGCCGTCTTGTATTGCTGCTTGGAGGTGTAGGCGGCCGAACCCCCGTAAATGACATTGACGTGGTGATCTGTCCTTTGAAATGACATTTTCGTGTCCTTGTCATTGTTTTGGACCACTGGTGGTCCGCTGTATTCTAGTGGGACAGGCATTGGACCTTTCCCATCGTAGTATTCCTCCATCTGCTTCTGCCAAATACGGTAGTTGTGGAGATCATGACTAGGAACTTAGTGCAACAGGCACCAATGCTCATTGCTCCTAGACGTATTCGTAGATTGTGGGGGGGGGGGGCAATATGGTCGTTTGAACAACCTCCTTGCCTCCTTTTGGGTCCAAAGACCTTTGTTTTTGTCATAGGGTGGTTGCTGGTCAACTGCTACGACCTCCTTGGTGGACTGCTTGGACCTCCCCTTCTCCTTCTTCTTAGGTTTTCCTCTGCTGCTCGTAGAGCCTTTGGACCTCTTGGACTTCTTTTCTTTGACATCCTCAATACCTGGCTGAGGAGGGGTGGTCCCCTTATCCACCATTCGGTTCCACTCCACTGCCTCATTGGCATCAGAGTACCAATCGGCCATATCGAAGAGTTCTGACATGGACTTAGGCTGGTTGATGTTAATGTCTTCTGTGAACCTTCGATATCTCACAGCCTGTTTAAAAGCTCGAATCACAGAGTCATCATAAACATTTGAGATAGTATTATGGACTTCTATGAAATGCTTTACAAACTATCGTAAATTTTCGCCAGGGGTTTGGCGGAGCCGATGCAAATCATCCTCCTTCCCCGACTTTGCATAATAACTTTTGAAGTTGTTTTGTAATGCATTACAAAGCACCTCCCAGCTATATATGGATCCCTCAGGCTGGTTGAATAACTAGGTCCTAGCAGAACCCTTCAAAACTATAGGCAAATAATTAGACATTACCTTATCATTGCCTCCAGTAGCCTGAATGGCAGTAGTATAGACTTAGAGGAACTCTGACAGGTTTTTCGTCCCGTCAAAAGTCTTCATACTCCTTGGTTTGAACTTCTCTGGTCAGGTAACATCTCTTAATCTGGGAGAAAAAGCTTTGCAACCTGCATAAGGTCCAACACATTGTCATATATTACGACGATTATTATGACCAGCAGGAGATCTAGATGTCTACTACATCCTGAAAAACGGGTGTCATGCTCACCTTGGCCTTGAACGTGATGGCCAGGAGCACCATAATTTTGGGTTTGCCTTCGACATCCAATTGAGTACCCTTCTAGGTGTGAGTCCGTTTGGGAAAGCATAGTAGGTGATCGGGTAGAAATATTCTCCGCCGCATCCTATAGCTCTTATGCAATAGCACACATTACTTGCACTCCTTGCTCCGGAGTTAATCCTTCCGGAGGGCGTGCGATGGCACTTGCAAAGTAATGAATGCGCTCTGCAGGGGAATCCTCCTCCATGGGGGTTGTTAAGGCATTTGTATCTCTTACCATCATTGCCCACGGCGGTGGTGTATGCGTCGCATGTGACGGCACCCTCACTGAGGAGCTAGGGGTGTCTCGGTATTAGTGGTCGCGAACCTGCGAGATGTGCTCTTGTGTGGCGGCACATATGTCGGCTTATTGAGCCTCTTCCTCTCATTGGAGGCGTTCCCGCTCTTCCCGTTCTTGGTGTTGCCCTAATGCTTCGGGATTATCGCCAGGATTGGGTTGATTGTCACCGACTGTGGCAACCTGACGACCGCCGGAACAGACGGAAGGGGTGAACATGCCATCGTCCTCTGAGGAAGAGGACGAGTTGTATTGTAGGGTGAAGAGAAGAATCTCCCCAGAGGTTCTCTCTAGGCCTTCAGTGTGGAGGCTGTCAGTGAGATCATCATGGTACGTTGGGCTCCAAGAACCTTCTGAATCTCCTGCTCTAAGGGAGACAGACTCGAGATAGTACTTGTCCACATCGGTACTTGTGGACGAAGGCAAGGCTGGTGTAGAGCCAGCGGATGCAGACTCAGTGGGCGACGGTGCCTCAGCAATGGCGCCGGAGGAACCATAGGCGTTGTCAGATACGAGGACGAAGTTTTCCTCCATTTTGTCATCGTAGTCGGAAATGTTGAAGATGCTTTCTTCTCTCCACGTAGGCAAGTTTTGATTCATGAGCAAAACACAGGACACATTACCAGAACTGAGTCGGCAAAAATGATGACAGCGCTCCCCACGGACGACGCCACCTATCGACGTCTGGGACTATCGTCACATAACGGACAAACAAGAATATAAAGAAAAAAATGGAGATTGCTATTTATTCGCCAAAGGACTCGAAACGGTGATGTATATTGAAAAGAGTATGCTATGATTACAGGGAAAATAACTACGAATACACATGGATTAGGGCTTGGATCAGACTCTGGATCGGGATCTAGATTACAAAGGCACATAGGCCTGGTTCTTATAGTCTACAAAATGTCGGCAATCTGTTGCAGTGGTGCCTCTTCACGCCAATGGTTGCGTCTCTTCAAGCCAATAGTCACGTCTCTTCGTGATGACCGTTATATATCTCTAAAAGTTACAGCCAATATCTTCTCTCCACATGTAGTTATTATTAAACACATGTGGGTAACCGCTTTCCAGGACCTCCTCTGTGGGGGAGAGGTCCTGGAGTGGTCCTGGAGAAACCTATAGAGGAGGTCCAACCGAATGTCCACAAGAGGTTTTGAGAATGGTCAAAGAAAAAGGCTTTCGGGCCCACTTTCTGACCGCTTAATTGATCTTGGGCCCAATAAGAAACCTGGCTCATTTATAAATAAGCAATTAAAGATATACTCAGATAATTGACTAGTCAACAATCCTCGTCACCATTGTACTCCAAGAACCACATCAAAATTATCGAGAGGAATCACATAGCAATCTGCAAAAAAATTCTTCACGGTCGATAGTGAAGTGTGTATTTGTGCACACACCTGAGCTCTTCACCCGATCACCGTTCGCCACGGTAACGCCCATGCCTAGCCTCGGTCATGGAGACAAACCCAGTCGCTGCGCCACTGATTCGGCTAAGAACGTGTGGGTGGAACCGGAGTCCACGAGAGCTAGCAAGTCCTGTCATTTGATAGCTATCTTCAGTCTCATCGTATGTCCTGTACGAATACTGGTAAGGGTATGGAGGGAGATCTCAATGTGGTCAGCATCATCGGCTGGCTCCTCGTCGTCATCAAGCTCTAGGAGGAAAACCCCTTTCATTGAACAACGGTGGTTCTCAGAAAAATTTTCAGGGCAATTGTAGCACAACCCCTTAGCACGTGAATCGGACATCTCCTCCATGGATAGTCACCAGAAACGGGAGGGTGGGTGGGCAGCGGTACTAGAAGCTACCGTTGGTGCGGATAGCGCTGGAGTGTGTGCTGTCGGAACGGCTGAAGGCAGACTGGACCTGGTCATCAGCGCTCCCGGCGGAAAACATGAACCAGCAGGGCTCTGTTGTGGAAGCTTCTAGTCCACTGATGTCTCCTAGAGGCGTTGCTCGTATGCCCTGGCCAAGCTCATGGCCGTCTGGAGATGTGTTGGATGTTGAATCTCAACATTAGTCTGCAATGGCTTGTCCAATCCGGCGGTGAAAAGTTGGACTTGTTGTAGCAGTGACAGTGGCTCCACATGGCATAGGAGTGCCAAAATTTTCTTTTGGTATCGTCGTTCTCGGTAGTTGAGCCAACTCGCCAAGAGGGTTGCTGCGGATGGGGAGACCAAACCGCATGTTGACGCACTTGGAGAAGTGACCCCATGAAATAACTCCTTCATTGCATTCAAGTTGGTAGTACCATTGTTGTGCTGTGCCAGTCAAGTGGTAAGATGTCAATTAAACTCGTTCATCATCCATGGTTTGTTGCCCCTGCAAAAATTGCTCACATCAATTGAGCCAAGGGAGAGGGTTTTCTTTGCCATCGTACATGGGAAAAGAGAGCTTGTGAAAGCGAGGAACCGTGCGCCGATCGTCGTTGTCGTGGAAACCGTGCTCAGGTGGCCGGCCTTGGGCATGAAAGCTACCTTGGCCGCTACTGAAAGCCGTAGGCAGGGCTGCTGTACTGCCCCCTTTCTTCCATCCTGCAATTACTTGGTCGTGCACGGCTTGCTGCGCTTTGATGCCACTAATGTCCGTCATCATAATTGCTAGTTGCTGGAACACGTCGTCTAGAGTCTTGGTTTCTATGGCGAAGGGTGGTGGAGATTGTCGACGATCGAATCGCCGATCTTACGAAAATAAACGAGGAAAATGACGTGGAATATCCTGGAATGGAATGGGGGTCGCTCTTTATTGATATGAACTGGATTTACAAGATGTGGCTAAGTACTACCCTGAATTACCTTGAATGGAGGAATGCTTAGCAAGACAATCGACTTAGAATATGAGTCTAAGGCTGATTATCTAGCTTCTAATTCCACCGCTTAGGCTTCTGTGCATATCTTTGCCTTGGCCTTGTTTTGTGTGTCGCCTATCGTCCCCCTTCTTGTCTCTGTTGTTGTCTCTTGTGCTTCACCTTTAAATAACTTCTGAAGAGGTGGCAGTTACTCTTGGAGAAGATGTCCCTGGTGAAGCGTTACGACTGGTCGGAATGGTAGAGAAGTTAGCAATGTGCTAACTTCCTTGCGGTTGCTTGTGAAAAGCTTAACCGTAGGGTGGTTAATAGTCGGTGTCTCGGGGTTGTACCATCGCATGGTTTGGAATTATAACACGTGTTCCATTCATCATACGATAAGAAATACCGATTCAATAATTTTCGGCGGTTATCACGGTCGGGATTAGGCACAAAGCCTCATCCCACTGTGGTACCCATTAAGTAACCTTCGAATACTAACGACCGTGGAGGTCGTCGGTCTTAGGGGTTACGACCATGAAAACGTATGGTCTTTTATTATGTATTAAAATAATACATAGATGTTTTAATCCTCGTCGGCTAGCCCCGAACTTTAAATGAACTGGTCGTGTATATACCTTTTCCCGATGAAATCGTATCGGCGAACCCATTTAATGTCGTGGTATCTGGCGGTCTGCGTGTTCACTTTAAAGTTGAGAACTTGCCTTGGGAAGCGAAGAGTTCCTCTCGTCTGCTTTGAACAAAAAAAGCTTTTTGTCGGTTGGACTTTTGTAGAAATCCTTGAAAGTATCGGAAGGTTATAAGATCTCCTCTCATTTGGGCTCTTAGAATTTTTATGCTTCCGTAATCCCTTCGATCCCCTTTAGCTTCTCGCCAAGAAATCCTCCGAGTCTTTTCTGTTCTTCCGACCACAAAGTCTCCAACTTTTGCTACTCATTCTTGAGGTTTTTCGCCATGTCGGAGCAGATTACAAAGTGGTTGCCTTGAATTGGGCAAGAAAAACTTCGAGGCCTTGAAGAAGATGGGAATGCTCCCAGATAGGAATCGATTAATTGGAGACCAGCGACCGGAGAGCATTTTCCGAGCCGTGAAGATGGCGAAATCCTGTTTTCTTGCCTACATCGAATGTGAAATTTGAGACTCTCGGTACACAAATTCCTCCTCGCGTTCTTGAACATTACGGGTGGAATTGGTGAATTTGGCCCCAAATTCGATCGCAAATATTAGTATTTTCGCATATTTGTGCGAGGCATACCAGGAATACAACCGAACTTGAAGCTCTTTAGTTATTTCTACCGCATGGTGATGGGAAAATCATGCAAAATCGAGGCGCTACTGGGAATGCACATTGCGTCTTCATGACGGAAGGCCGATGAGTACATCTTCATGTCTGCGAAATCTTCGTGATCGTCATGGAAAAAATCTTGGTTTTACATGACGGTTCTGAAGACGATGGCCTCTACTTGGCGGAACTAGAGCAAGTGAAAACTCCAAGTGGAAGGAAACCCGTAAAGAAGACAGGATAGTCAAGAGATGGGCGGATGCCATCTACGACTTGCGAGTCAGGGGCTTGACTTCGTGGCATGTGGTGAAGGATTTTACCCTTCGCCAGATTAGCCCATTGAAGCTCGGACTCATTCCCTGCTCTGGTGCCTTGATCGTGATGAAGCTACCTCAGAAGGTGGTAAGTCTTTGAGATAAATTCCGATCGGTATTTTGATTTGATAAATGTATTACCTTAAAATCTGTCTATTCTTCCTTCTATTAAAGTTCTTACCCCTGGGGAAGTTAGAGAACGAGTCAGGCTGATCTGTGAAGGGGAGCCTGGAGAAAAGGCTGAATGCCCCAAGATCTTAGCCGCAACTCCTATTGAAGGGAGAGCAAGGCTTAAGGTAATTTATTAAATTCCTTTTACCATGTATATACATATATTCCACCAGATCTCCAATCGTGCTCTATATTTGCGATCGGTCGGATTGCGAATCATACAATCTGGTGAGGATCAACATCCCACCTTGGTTCCGACCGAGTCGTGCCCTGAGGCACTTGAAGGAGATGAATCCCTCGAGGTAATAGAACATTTTGGAGTCATATATGTACGAAATTTTTTTTTAGATAAAAGGATTTCTTCACCTAATCAAATTTGTTCTTTGATTTAGGTGGATAAGCTCAAGGCCCATGAGAATGTAAGCTGGAGGTCAGAACTCAGAGTGGTCGTGCACGACCTTACGGTTGTTACTGAAACAACTGATCTGGAGATTGAAGAAACCACTCCCTCCGACCAGATAGTCAGGAATGTGGACCTTGACGAACTGGTCGAGGACATAGCTTCCGACATCTTGTTGGAGGATGTGAGGGTTCCAACAAACCCTGCTGGTCCAGAACCAGCAAAATTGGAAGAGAAGAAAAGGAAGGCTAGCGGCATAGATTTCTCTCTGGCGCGTTTCAGAGTCAAATCCCGGAAATTAACAAGGTATGTACAAATGAAAGTGATCGTATAAGTATGTATCTTTAATAATTCCTTGATGATTTGATATTTTGAACTTCCCATCTTCGGTTTGCATAGGTCTTCTGGTGTTCCGGTCATTTCCACTGTGTTCTTCCCGAGGACTCGCTTTGTGGAAGTTTCGATCAGAGCACTTCTCGGGACAAAGTTCCCGAGGAAGTAGTGGTCGAAGAAGCCCCGGCGGTGACAAGGGCAACGGCCGAGTTGGATCCTTTGGTGATTGAAACCCCTTACGTGGAGGTAGATGCCTCTGAGAGGTCTCAACAGGTTCCGATCACTGCTGATAACCCTTCCCAACCTAACAAGTTCCCTTTTCGTCCCCGATTCATCGAGGATAAGGAGCTTGATGAGGCGTGGCAGAAAGTATCGGATACTCAGCTCAAGATGCACCCTGATTTGATTTTTGCCGGTTATAATGACTAGGCAATTCGGGTAAGTATTCTACGACCAGTTACATAACTCTTTTTTACAAAGTTTATAAGGAACTTAAGAAAGAGAATGCTAATTGTGTAGCATTTGGTCGAGAACTTTGCTGTGATCGGAGGACTGACCCAATGAAAGTTAAGGACTTGGAGCAAAAGCACTCCGAGTTGGAAAGTAAGAACTTTTCCCTTTTAAACTTCTGTTTCTTCTTCAATACTTTGCTCCTCTACAATTATTCTCCCTTATCGCATTCGATAGATCTGGAGAAAATAAAAGAGGAGGTTGTGGCTGAGAAAGCCAAGACAGCTTTTCTTGAAGAAGAAATAAAGCTTAGGACCGATCATTTTTTCAAGCAAGTTCATTTAAGGACCGGTTGATCGTGAAGCAACGACCAAATATGAAACACTTAGCAAAACAAATAAAGGTAATATGTCGTAAACTTGATTTTCCTTCAATGATGCTTGTGTTCATTAAGCGATTTGTTTTTGCAGAGCAAGCGAAATGCTAAACAGAGTAAAAAAAACGAAATTTGAGCAGGATAAGGAGGCGGCTCTTGCTCAAAATATTGATGAAAAGATTCATACTTTGAACAAGATGATCTTTGATTTGGGATCGAGGATCAAGCGTGCCTATCTTAAGAGATCCAATAGAGAAAATGAACTATTTGGGTCAACTTCTAGGGATCTTAAAGTTACGGTCAAAACTACTCGGACGAATTATGCCTGTGCCCTAAAAGCAGTGTTGCAAGTGGAGTTAGTTTTGCTTTGGCAAAACCGAAAGCTTCCGACCCTCCATTGATCTCCAAGCTGTTAAAGATGACTTCAATCGCCCACTGAGGAGGCGACCAAGTTCATGGAAGAACTCGGGCCACTCGGAGATATAGTTGTAGAGGAGATGGAGGTCGAATCTCCGACAAGCGAGAGTTAGGTAGGGAATATTTCTTAGAGTAGGTTCTGCAAGTGTAAAAATATTTGAATATCTATGAAAACTTACCTTTTATGTCATTGACAAAGCTTTTGTTTATCTGTTTGACTTTTTAAAATTCTCAGATATTTCCTAGCCCCGAACGCTTGATAGTAGAAAGCGTTCTTGTACAAGCAAAGTGAGCCAAGAAAGAGAATAAAAGAGGCCATAACCATGTATGTGAGTTTTTGAAGGTATGTTTGGATATGTAAGACAAAAGCGATCGTTATAAAGATTAGGAAATCAAATGTGGTCGGGACAGATGATTTCGACTAGTTATAGATCTTTGTTTGTCATAATGGAAATACCAATCAAAAACACTATATATGGTCGGAAAAAGACTTTGTCAAACTTGACATAAGAAGAAATGCAAATATGTATGCAACAAATTATAAGTGAACTTTGTTTATATCTATTGTCCCATAACTGGTGGAACTAATGCTAAGACACGAAGGCATACGACACATTTCTTGAAACGTGTTCAAATTCTCAGATCCGATCGGGTAGCGAGGATCGAAGAAAAGAACCGTCGCTAGGAAGCTCCTTCCGAGCAAGGTGACCACGTGCAAAAAAGGAGAGACTTGACTAGGAGGCTTTCCGTGTCCCACGAAGAGGACAAGAATAGACCGTAATCGTGAAATAATGAAGCATAATCTTCAAAATCGTAAGCATATCATTCATGAGATAGGTAGTTGTGTGGTGCTCGATTACTCATTTTCTTAAAAAAAGTGTAGTCGCGTGGGAATCATTTGAAAAAAATGCTCACGACTAGGACCATAGAGTATCGAGATCCTTATAAAGGATATCGGAGAGAAAAATGTCTTCTCCGACTGCACTAACAATAATAAACGACCGTAATGTAGGTGTATATATATAAGCAAGGTTGCACTTCTTAATTAATTAATGAATTTAATGAAATTGAAATTGAAAGAAATGAAAGAATGAAAATTAAACATAGAACTTACGAATTGATCGATGTTCCAAGAATTTGACAAAATTTGCCCATCGACATAGCCAACAGACGGAACCTGGTCGGGTTACTTCGATTACGATTGTAAGGACCTTCCCATTTAGGAGAAAGTTTATTGCGATTTGTTTGGCTCAATTTTTCTCGAGAACCAGATCACCTCTGAGAAGGTCAGCGAGGTCGCACTCACGACTATGGTACCTTCGCATGGCTTGTTGGTAGACCGCCGATCGCATAAGGGCTTGGTTTCGTCGTTCTTCAAGGAAATCGACGTCGTCGAGTCGTCGTTCATTCTGATCATTTTCGTCAAAACGATCAGTTCGAGCAGAGCCAATTTTGAGTTCTGGAGGAAGCATGGCTTCAGCACCATAAACCAAAAAGAATGGAGTTTCACCGGTCGCACGACTGGTCGTGGTTCGAACGGCCCATAACACAGAGGGAAGTTCTTTAACCAAGCGCCGACCGCTTGATTAAGCGGTGAATACTCGGCGTTTGATCCCCTGCATAAGGATACCATTAGCCCGCTCAACTGCTCCGTTGCTCTGCGGATGTGCAACAGAAGCAAAATGAATTTTGACACTAAGTTCATCGCAGAACTCCTGGAATTGACTGCTGGAGAACTGGGAACCATTGTCTGTGATGATACGACTGGGTACACCAAATCGCGTGATCACATTTTTCAAGAGAAATCTCTTAGCGGCCTCAGTTGTTATTTTAACAACTGGCTCGGCTTCAATCCATTTTGTAAACGTGTCAATCATGACGAAAAGGAATTCAAGCCCCGGTGCTCTTGGGAAAGGTCCTGAATGTCTAGTCCCAGGTTGCAAAAGGCCAAGAAAGAGGAATTGTTTGTAAGGCTTGTCTTTGGTTGATGTACTTATCGACTATGAAACCGACATTGTACACACTTCGTCACAAGCTCTTTTGCATCATGAAGGGCGGTTGGCGAGAATAGCCTTGCTTAGGAAGGCTTTACCGACTGTGGTTCTCAGAGGAATGGTGTGCTCCCTGACGCCTTCATGGATTTGGTTAGCAATCTAATGCCATCCGCTTGAGATATGCATCTCATCAACACTCCATGAGATCCTCGTTTATACAAGATACGCTCGATTAGAGTGTATGATTTGGCTTTTCGTGCTATCTGATCGGCCTCTACATCATCTTCTGGAATTGTGTCATGTGAAGATAATTGTAGATCGATGTCATCCGCTTCTCTACCGTGATCGTGATGCGCCAACCGTCAACGACTGTGGAGCATCCATGTTTCCTTGATTAGTTTGTTCAACTTGCAAAGAATCATGTATGTTCTCGGAAGGCTCAACTACCGAGGGTGAATTGAGTTGCTCGAGAAAAACTCCGAGGCGGGACAGTCGACCTCGTGGAGGCCATCCGTGCTAACCGGTTGCGCCGAAAGTTTTCCTTTCTAGGAATATGTTGATCCGAAAATCAAGAAGTGCTTTTCAAGTTTTCGTACTTCCGCCAGATAAGATGACATCTTGGTACTCGAGCATTGATACTCTTTCCCACTTGATTCGCTACTAGTTGAGAATCGCCTTTCACTAGTGTCTGCGAATCCCGGCTTAACGAGCCGCTCGAGTCCCGCCATAAACCTTCATATTTTGCCACATTATTGGTGGCGGGAAAATTTCTTGGATGGCGACTTGATGTGTTCGCCAAGGGGATATCAAGACCACTCCGGCCCCGATCCTTGTAACATCAAGGAACCGCCGAATACATTGTCCACTCGTCGTGGTGTTCGTACTCGGGTCCTTGGGTGGGTTCGAGGTTTGTCCATTCGCAATGAATTACGCTATTGCTCGACTTTATTGTTGTTCGTGAAATAAAATGGAGATCGAACGCCCTAGCTCGACCGCCCATTTGGCTATTCGTCCTGATGATTCCCTGTTTCCAAGCACTTGACCAAGGGGATATCCGGTAGGTACGACCACTTTGTGGGCCTGAAAGTAGTGCCTTAGCTTCCTTGAAGACATAAGGAGGCCATAGAGCAACTTTTGTACCTGTGGGTATCTTTCCTTTGGTCCATGTAAGACTTTGCTTACGTAATAGACTGGTCGTTGGATATTATTCCTTTCTACAACCAGTACACCGCTAACTGTCTGTGGTGTTGCTGCCACGTAAATTAGTAATGTTTCTCCCGATCTCGGAGAAACTAAGACCGGGGTACTCGTAAGGTACTTTTTGAGTTCCTCAAAGGCATCGTTTGCCTCTTTAGTCCACTCGAAACTCCCATGTTTCCGAAGAAGTTTAAAAAAAGGTAATCCTTTTTCCCTAATCTTGCTATGAACGGCTTAATGCCGCCATACGCCCGATTAGTTTTGGACTTCCTTCTTCGTGGTCGGAGGGTGCATCCAGTCGATGGCGCAATTTTCTTTGGATTAGCTTCAATACCTCTAGCGAAACTAGGAAACCAAGCGGTTTTCAAAGAAAACTCCGAACACACACTTTTAGGATTTAACTTGAGGTTATGTCTTCTCAAGTTGTTAAAGGTTTCTTGTAAGTCGGGAATGTGGTCGCCGTTGGTGGTCTTTACGACCGGATCGTCAACATAAGCTTCTAGATTCCGACCGATTTGTGGACTAAAAGTTTTTGCATCAACCTTTGAAAAGTTGCACCAAGATTTTTGAGACCAAATGGCATCTTAATATAACGAAGAAGTACCATATGGGGTGATGAAGGAAGTTTTCTCCTCATCTTCTTTACACATACTAACTGGTGGTACCTCAATACGCATCTAAAAACTTAGTAACTCGCACCCGTAAGTAGAGTCTACTAGTTGATCAATGCGGAAGGGGAAAGTCATCCTTCGGACAAGCTTTATTAAGATCTGTAAAGTCGATACACATTCGCCATTTCCCATTATTTTTCCTAACCATTACAGATTAGCAAGCCACCGTGGGTGGTTGACTTCACGAATAAATCTGCCGAGAAGCTTGTCAATCTCCGATCGATTGCTTCCTTCCAATCGGTGCAAACGTCGTAGTTTCGCTTGATCGGTTTTTATCGCCGAGAGCAAGCTTGTGCTCGATCACCTCGGGGACTCTGCATATCGGACGCTTGCCAAGCAAACACGCCTTGATTTGCTCGGAGGAAGGAGACGAGCGACTCTTCCTATTTAGGGTCGAGTCTTGCCCCGACCGTAATCTTGCGCGGTTGATCTGGTTGTCTAACCCATGTGACGACTTGACGCTGTCCCGAGAAGCGCTTTTGTCGAGTAGTACCTCCTTGGTCCGGTCGGATGGTTTGGGCGCCATCTTTGGCTTCGAGTGCTTGACTCGCATGGGAGACGGATTAACCTCTCGGTGGAAGTTCATCAACCAAAGGCAAAGGATTTCGATCGCACACGTAAGCCATTTTCTCGATCTCCTCGATTGTGATGACTCCTTCGCCCGGCATTTTTAAACTTTGATAACCGTAATGCGTGGCTATCAAGAATTTTGCTAATTTGGTCGATCGAGGATTCCGTTGTATCGCGGATTCAAGTTTACTACATCAAACGGGATCTTCTCTGCTCGAAATTGTCGTTTTCCAAACGTCACGGTAAGGAAACTTGTCCTATCGGTTTAGCGGTAGAACCCTAACTATGCCATGAAAAGCATATTTCACAGGTTTCACCTTTGACATGGGGACCTGCATTTCTTCTAAAGCTCCTACAAATAATATATTCAAGGAACTACCCCCATCCACTAAGACCCGATTAACCCGACAATTATTAATAGTTGGTTCAACGACGATGGGGAACCTACCCGGTCGAGTCGATGGGATGGTGCAGTCGTCTTTGCTGAAGAAAATTGCGGTGTCCGACCACTTCGAGTGCTTGATTACAGTTGGAGATTCGACGAGGTTGACCTCCGCCCATGGCCTTCAGATGACGTCTGGACTCGATGAAGAAGATCCTCCAAAAATCATGTTGATTGTGTGTTGGGGATCCCTGTACTCCATCTCCTCGCCGCCATCCTTGTCCTTTTGGAGCTCGTTTCTCCATGTTCTGTATTCGAAATGGTCCTTTACCGCATAATAATCCTCCGTTTCTTCCGCCAGACACGGCAAAGCGCAGATCATGCCCCTCGCTTTGGTGAAGTGGACACCACTTCTTATTCGTCTGGAATCCTTCGGTCGGAACTTTTGCTTTGCTTCGACCGGCATAGTCCTTCTTGCCCTTCCTGATCTTGTTTGGAACGGCGAGGACTTCTTTGTCGTCGGGTCTGCGGTTCTTTTTCTTCTTGAGAGACTTCTTGTTCTTTTTCTCCTGTTTGTCCAGACCGGGCTGGGGAATCTTGTCTTTCCGATTGATGGCTTCACACCACTCGATTGCTTCACTAGTAGTGGCATATTTGTCCGCCATATCAAAAAGCTCAACGGTTGTTCTTGGAGGGTTCATTGCTATGTCCTCCGTAAACCGCCGATTCCTTAGACCTATTTTAAAAGCTTTGAATAACGAGAGGACTCTGCGACTTGGGTATAGAGTTCTGAACTGGTGAACCTCTTGATATATTGACATAAAGTCTCATCGATCCTCGCCGGATTACGTGGAGATCGTCCTCCTTCCTGTGGTGGTCGACGCACTCGAAGTTGGCAATCGAAGATCACAGAGTTGTTCCCAAGTATATATGGATCCGACGGTAAGTTTAACAACCACGGCCAAGGCACCCTTCGAGCACGGTGGGTAAATAGTTGGCCATTACATTCTCATCGCCACCAGCAGCCCTGATAGCGGTGGTATATATTTGGAGAAATTCCAATGGGTTTTGAGTTCCATTGAATTTGTCCAAGTTGGCTTGGGAACCGGCTAGGCCAACGCACAGCTTGGAGCCCAGCAGAGAAGGCTCGACAACCTGTGATTGATTCATGGCGTCTTCTCTGGGAAGGTGCCGGATTGTAATCGGTCGGAGACCGATCCCTAAGATTGGAACGCTGGAACTCCGGTGTACCGATCCGGTCGTGGACATTGATATGATGTCCACGACCGCCCACTTGGTTCAAACGATGTCGGAGATCGTTAGGTCCTAGTGGTGGTTCTTCTCGACGCAGTGGGGGAGTATCCTCTTGAAATAGCCTTCTCCCCTCGTGACTCCTTGGTCGGAATCGTCGAGGAGGTCTTGGTATCGACTGCTCTCTGGTATGACCATCTTTGTCCCCACCGAGGAGGAGCGTTGGGGACGAAGTCCTAGTCGACTTCTGAACCCCTCTGTTCTCGATACGCTTGCTCATTTGCATGGTCATTGGAGAATTTGGATACCGACCTACGAGTTGTATAAAATTAGGCGTTCTGCTAGAGCAGGATCGGAATTATTTAACATGTTTTGAATACGTCGCAAGTTTTGTCAAGATTATCGAAGGTCTCGTGGTTCATCTTGGTCGAGGTGTACCGTCTCAACCTTCCCCGACCTTCGGATTTGTTCGATCTGTCGCTACCACTGGGTAGGGCAATGCCAAAGAGTTAACCGATTGACGCCGATTAGTTCCGTTGCCTCCGGAAGTTGGTGCTTGACGGCCCGGATCATCTCTAACAACACGTGATGGCGTGGTAGAGAGTGTAGGACCGCAGGCATCTTGATCTTCATCTCCGATCGCGTTGACCTCGTGCTTCCAAAGATTGATCTTCCGATGAGCTTCCATCGTAATTAATGGAGAGCTTGTCGCTGCTTCGCGTAATTTTTCACGATGGAGATCGGTCGAGATGAGCACTTCTCGAGGTCTTCTCACCGATCCGATGAACCGCCGATCGTATGTCGAGTGTGATCATCCCCACATGGCCTACAACCGGTGGAGGTTTTATCGACACCGCTACCGGTGACGGCTGACTCGAATTGCCGAAGCGAAGAGAGTATCTTTCAGCCATGATTTCATCAATGGTATATAGTTTTTCGGTGATGAGGTGAAACTTCTTCACTGTTTCGCGGATCGAAAAGGCCGGGCTTGAGAGATCCTCCGCATTCGAATCGGTCTGAACGGCGGTTCTCTGGTTGCGCCACCGGTAGTGGCGGCGCATCTTCATCCATCCGTCGACCTCGCTAACGTCGGCGACGGCGAGCGAGCGGCGGAGGAGGATGAGGAGGATGACCGCCATTTTCTTCCATGGCGCGGATACATCCTTCGATGTCGAGGTTGGCGAGTCCGCCAAATCGAACCGTTTTCCTCATCCCAAACTCCGCATAGTCGCATGAGCGATTGCAAAGTTTTTGGGCAAGGATTTTCTTGAGCGAAAAAAAAAATTTTCTTCAGGAAACTTACGCCTTCTACCCCACTGACGGCGCTAAATTGTCGACGATCGAATCGCCGATCTTACGAAAATAAACGAGGAAAATGACGTGGAATATCCTGGAATGGAATGGGGGTCGCTCTTTATTGATATGAACTGGATTTACAAGATGTGGCTAAGTACTACCCTGAATTACACTGAATGGAGGAATGCTTAACCGGGCAATCAGACTTAGAATATGAGTCTAAGGCTGATTATCTAGCTTCTAATTCCACCGCTTAGGCTTCTGTGCATATCTTTGCCTTGGCCTTGTTTTGTGTGTCGCCTATCGTCTCCCTTCTTGTCTCTGTTGTTGTCTCTTGTGCTTCACCTTTAAATAACTTCCGAAGAGGTGGCAGTTACTCCTGGAGAAGACGTCCCTGGTGAAGCGTTACGACTGGTCGGAACGGTAGAGAAGTTAGCAATGTGCTAACTTCCTTGCGGTTGCTTGTGAAAAGCTTAACCGTAGGGTGGTTAATAGTCAGTGTCTCAGGGTTGTACCATCGCATGGTTTGGAACGTATAACACGTGTTCCATTCATCATACGATAAGAAATACCAGTTCAGTAATTTTACGAGCGGTTATCTGGTCGGGGATTAGGCACAAAGCCTCATCCGACCAGGGTACCCATTAAGTAACCTCTGGAATACTAACGACCAGGGAGGTCGTCAGTCTTAGGGGTTACGACCATGAAGACGTATGGTCTTTTATTATATATTAAAATAATACATAGATGTTTTAATCCTCGTCAGAGATGGCTCTGATACCAAGTTTTTATGCGTGGGTAGCGAGGAAACAAAACAATGCAAAAGGTGGAGATACAGGGCTGAGGCAAAATCTCCTTCGCCCAGCTAAACATCTCGGTCTGCCAGCGAAGCTCTGATGTTGCAGGAGCCTAGTTCTTTGAGACAACTTTTCTTCTATTTCTTAATACCTTCTCAATCACATATGTTGTTCCTTTATAGACCAGGCTCAGCAAAAGGCTTTCGGTTTTCCGAAAACTAGAAAGGCATAACGTATCAGAAAAGGAAACAATGCTACTCGGATCTTAACTCTACTCGGATCTTAACTCTAATCCAATAACCGACTAGATCTCGGAAGGAGGTACTAACCTATACTTTCCTAACTCAGTTTACTTCTTTCCCTAACTCTCAACACCTCCTGATCGGCAGCAGTAGCCGTGCCATTTACGTGACTTCAACAGAACCCGAGCCTGGTTCCAACTCGGTGGTGTCAGCTGGAAACTCCCCTGCCGAAGCTACCTTGTTGCTGATGTGTTTGCATTGTTGATAAGTCTTTCCAACAAATGCGTCCACAACAAATAGCTAGCTGCGGAGGATATGCAATTAATTTTTGGATGGCACATTTAGATATACTAATTTTGCTAGTCGCATGTGTAACGTTTAAAATCCAATTAAGCTCTAGTCTAATGCCAACTCCTAAATTCTGAATTCTGAATTAACCACACACATGCATCAACCCTGTTTTATCTTTCTTCAACACTTCGATTAACTCGTGGGGCTGAGTTGCATTTGGACACTAATTGTGGTAAGGCTTATAAATGTTGATGAACTATACATCCACTAGGCATATGGCGACTACAACCCTCCACTACCAGAATCCATTGTTTCCTTGACGGTCTGACTGTATTTCTAACGGCCCCGCATCTGCCGTCAGAGATAAAGTAATCCAATCCATCATTTCTTCAACGCCTTCACTGTATTTCTGACGGGTCAGCATCCACCGTCAGGGAAAAAGTAAAAGTAATCCTTAATAGATAGGACATAATCCGTCAGGAATACAATGATTATCCCTGACGGTTTTGTAATAACCGTCAAGATTTTTGTATTCCTGACGTGGCCCCGCAGGCTAATAAAAGTGGCAAAATCATAAATATTGACCAAGTTCTCTCCCATTTGAGCTCAACCCGTCTCTCCTCCCCTCAGACCCTCCTGTCTCCACCTCTACCACCGCCTCCACCTCTTACACATAGGGCCACACTGGGTAGGGGCGGAACCAAGGCGAGGGTGGATGACCAATCTTACCAAATAATGTCCTTTTATTCCTCAGCAAGAGCATGTTAAATTTATGTCTGGGAGAGTTTCACAACTGTTTCTTGGAAGCAACTAGCGCCCGGATGTACGATGAGAGCTTTTCAATCGTCAAATCTAATTTGAAATATTCGATCTCAGCCATATGATCAGGCACAAAAAAAATCAGTGAGGTGCAACAATTATTTAGCAAGCCTGTAACAAAATCTCCATCCGATGCAACAACAATGCAACAAATTTTCAACTCGAAGCAACAAGCATAGATTCATCGGTGCAACAAATAGACATCCCTACTGCAACAAAAGTTTACTCTTGTGCAACAAATACCGCTTGCTGCAACATTTGATGCAACAACATCACAACAATAAAAAAAAACACTCCATGCACATTTCGAGCCAACTGTTGCAACAAATTGAGCAAACGTCTGCAACAAATTGTACCCGGATGAGGCACCTAGATGGCGACGAGTAGCAACAGCACATCATCGAGGGTGTTGCTGTGGCACTGGCGAGGATCCCGCGACGGTGGAGCTCAGGCGCTGCTGTGGCACTGGCGAGGATCCCGTGACGGTGGAGCTCAGGCGCTGCTCACGGAGGCCATCGCTGGTAATGGAGCTCAAGATGAAATTTTTATTTCAATTTTTTCTGGATAAAAAAAATCAAGTCTTGTCGCCATTTGAATTGGCGACACGTTCCTGTCACCAATTCAAATAGCGATTTCATATCTGTTGTTGTTCGAAATGGCTACAGAGACATTTAATATAGTTCAGTAACCGACAGGGATCCTATCGCCAATCCAAATGACAACAAGGGCATTTCGCCATTTGAAGTGGCAACAGAATCCCATTTTTGTAATTTTATTAAACGGGTATTTATTTTTGTAATTCTATTAATATATATATATATATATTATTTTTAAAAAATCGTTAGTTAAGCATCGTGCCTACCGCCAAATGTGCCTCATGTCGCATGCACAGCTCAATAAATTACAAGAGTAAACGAGGTACTATGCATTCCACAGAGCTCCAGGAATATTTATTTTCCCAAATGTGTCCACATGATCCAGCTGCATTCATCACTGGGATATACTAGTACCATAGTCAGCACGCACATGGTGATTTTGTAAGCACCTTCCTGGAGGGACTCCAGGTCTCCGCTACCTGAGGAGTAAGCTGTCGACAATATTTAGCTACTAATCAATCCGATCCTTCTTTCCAGGCTGCTGCAAACGCCAACCGAAACAAGCACATATTAGTCAAATCCAATTCAATTCTAGTAATCTGTGGCTTGCACAGTTGTTCTTCTATATACGGTGATTAAACAACAAAACAACTCATACCTCGAGGCACCACAAGATAATCAATTAATCATCACCAGCCAACCCTTGCTAAGCTAATGCCAAGCGCAGGCCATCAGTCAAAATCGACAGCACGGTTGTTATGACCGAAAAAAGAAAGGTCATAACGTGCAAACTTGGCCGTGGGCGGACGCAGCAGCATTTGTACCAGACCAGTACACAGCCGGCCTACTTGCTGATGTGAGTCCCAGAAAACTGAAAAAAGCAGCGCACGGAAGTGAGGCAGGGAAACCTGGCTGTGTGTCGGCGCGCCGGGCCACGATTCCAACTGGAGTAATTTCCAACACTCTGGAGTCTGGACAGCAAAGCAATTAAGCAAACACTTGCTGGCTGTGTACGGTTCTTGGATAGTTAAATTATATATATATATATATATATATATATATGGGCGTGCATGCCTCACAAGTACTACTGCGACTCTGCGAGCGACCTGCCGGCCTGGTTTTTTTACATGCGTTCTTGTGTTGCGGTGAGAACATACGAGTCTCAAGTTCTCATGTTCAAATGGTTGGGGCTTCACACAAAACTAGTGTACAAAAGTGTAGTCAAAGTCTTACATTGGGTCTCCAATGAAAAATCAAAATATTTTTGGGCAGAGGGGTAACTTTTTCAGGACTGCACAATAGCATCTTGTAAGACGCCACTGCAATGTTCACTCTGTTTTTTTTTTAACTTGTCATCCCCCTACACTTGGGTTTGCCTTCTATCTTGATTCGAGTATACCAAATCGATAGACCCTGAGGGCTTGTTTGGATGCTAGGGGGCAAAATCCTAGAGAAGAAAATCCCAAGAGGGATTTTGAAGGGCATGTGAAATCCCTCTCAATCCCTTGGGGAAATATTCCTTCCCGGGAAATATTCCCTACCACCATTTGGAAGACGTAGGGATGAAAATCCCGGGCATTAAAAAAAATATGGAAAAAATCTGGGAAAAACAGAGAGTTCGAAAACATCACAAATAATTCTAAAAACTCATAAATACAAACAAAAATAGCTCCTCGTTCAATGTGTTTAAAATAGCAAACCAATTAGGATGACAATATCAATTCACTTAATCTATCTAAGCTGTTTAATGTCATTTGGATCTAAATGGAGATATGATAACACATCATGTCTGATACTTTAGCAGATCTATGAATGATGCCTGTCATTTAACAGCATTTGATGATTGACAGTGCACTGCTGTCTGCTGATATTATCTTACGAATGATGCCTTGATGTAAGAACAGAACTGTATCTATGAAACAAAATTGGAACAATATCAATTATGAAAAAAAAACTCACATAGCGTCCTCCCAAGCCAAGTTTGAGGGAGGCTGTGTTGTTGAAGGACTTTGTATACAGACTATAAGGATCAATATTGCCTTCTTCGGAACTAGCTAGGTTCAGGTTCTTGACACATTCAGGAGAAGGGTGCTCTGAGGAATCAAGCATGCATGTCGCCTTCAAGTTGTGACAAGTGCTGTCAGAGATCAGACCATGAGTCCACCAGTACTCAAATGTACCAAGATAGTCATGGTAGTCATCAGTAACCACGTTCCCCACCTTAATTTTCAAGAATCGCAAAAAATTCAGAAACTATCATGCACATACTAAAACTAGTACAAGCAAAACAAGGATTTCAATGATATACCAAGTAACCAAGAATCCTTTGAGATTAATTGTGGGGTTCTGAAAGCCCTTGTTCTTTTCGTATATGAGCTGAGTTAATTGGGGAACATAGTGCCCTGCAAATATCAAAGACCAAACAGCTCATTCAGATTAAGTCTTCCATCCAACAAAGAGCCTGAACTGAAAATTCAGAACTTATCACATACAAAGTTTACCTGCATAGCTCTCTCCAGCAATGTAAAACTCCCTGTACTTGTACTGTGGGAATCTCTCCAACCAGTTCAACAGAAAAGCATAGGCATCCAGTGCTACAAGACAAAAGCAAGTGACAAGAAGTTGGTACCTGAATCATGATTAATCACAGGACAGTGGGCAACTCGCACAAGATTGGCCATGAATCAGTTACCTGTCCTCGCATCTCCTGCGGTGTACAGATCCAACGTCGTGTTAGAGTACGAGAACCCCACGCCGGCTGGCGACTCCAAGAACAGCAAATTGGCCGCTGCAATCACCAGCAAACACCAACAAGTTTGAGGCGAGCTGAGCCAGGCGACGTCGGCAGGGGAGGTGGTGACGGCGGCGCGGGGGAGGCGGCGGTGGTGGTTGTGGTGACGGTGGTGGTGGTGTGGGTGGTGGTGGGGGGCGAGCAGGCGCAGAGGTGGGCCGCGGAGGAGGAGGGGGAGGGGGAGGGGGAGAGGGAGGGGAGTAGGAAGACGAGGAGGGCGGCGGAGGAGAGCAGGAGGAGCAGCGCCGGCACGGTGAGCAACCGCGCTGTGGATGCGCTCGACGGGAGCGCCATCGGGGGAAGGAGCACAGCGTAGGGCGGGTGTTGGTCTGGATCGGGGGCGGCAGCGTGTCCCGCGAGATGGCGGCGGCGGCGCGCCCCGTGAGATGGCGGCGGCAACGGCGTGAGGACTGAGGACGAGGTCGAGCGACGCGCCGAGTCGAGACGGGGAGAAGAATTCCCGTGTGAGGAGACGATTTGTTTTTCCCCGGGGAAGACGAGCGAATCGGGCCAGGATATACACGTCCCACGGGCTTCCAAATGCAGCTAGAAGCTAGCCCGGGGATAATTTCCACGTGAGTTTCCTACCATGGGAATGGACCGGGATCCCTGCGGGGATAGGGGCTTCCAAACAAAGCCTGAGTGTTGTTATCCGGATGCATCCAGATACTTGTAATTTGTCTTTGCCTCAATGGTCAATAATTTGATTGCAGGTGCATCTCGCCAAAATCTTAGGAAAGAAACCTCAAGCATTCTGGAGAAGTTCTGAAGTTTCGACTGCCCCTCTTTTCCTCTCACCATCCTTGGAGATGAGGTTCATGAGAGAGACTGTGATCTTCTTCGTGGAATGTTGCTCCGTATGCCTTAGGGCCGGTTTGGTTTATGGAGTTTTTGGCTAAAATGTCACCATTGACGTTCTGAATAGCAAATCTAACCTCCTCCCGATATTAATAGCAAAAATGGCATCATGGAGCTTCCGCAGCTTGACACGTTGCCGAGTCCAGTCCTAGGGGGCTGGACCCCTCCTTCGCGCACCACGTGGCCTCGTCCGTGCCTTAGGGGGCCAGACCTAGCTCGTCTGTGCCCCTAGGATTAAACTAATTAAGACTAAACTAATTACGACTAAACTAATTAAGACTAAATTGACTAAACTAATTAAGACTGAATTAATTATGACTAATCAACTAAGACCGGTTTTATTACGATTGAATTAATTATGACTAAATTAATTACAACTAATTAATTATGACTAATTAACTACGACGTGTGCTATGATGATCTCCGATGTGTGGTGTGCGGGCTGGTACGATGTGCGGGCTGCGGATAGTGGTCTCCGATGCGCGTACGATCTGCTGCAGCCGCTCGTACTGAAATGAAAGAGAACACATGTTCAGTAACGAACATTTCAAATGTCATTAGTGAAACTAGTAAAGAATGTCAGTTCTTATGGTGTCATTACGCCGCGAGGCGCTATGATGATCAAACAAGCGACAGAGCCTCTCCTGGTGCGTCACCTGCTCTGGACGCTGTGGTGGAGTACGAGTCAGTCTGGAGCGCAACATAGGTACGTACCAATCTATGTACTGGCGGTACGTCCGTACGTCATAGGGTCTTTGCTCCTGCACAACCTTGGTGTGCGCTGTCTCCGTCCAGGCCGTAATCCAATCGTGTTGGACTGCTTGCCAGTCCTCGGCGTGTCGGGCTACCCTGGATTGCCTGCATTCGAGAGCAATTCGTGTCAGAACATGGAATGGGAGTATAAAATGCAAATAATTCTCGGATGGAGTTGGACTCACAAGTGGATGGCTCGCTGCAGTATCCTACCGTCGGGAGGGGGCCCCACCTGGTACAAATCAAATTGGTGCATTACGCGCTGCGGCGCATAAGGCTCCACTATGTGGGCGAACACTAGGTGACAGGTCGTCGCCTACAGTAATGCGTCCTGCACACATTGCATGGACAGTCCGTGCGGCGCTACCGTGTGCACGAAATCTGGGGTCCACGGAGTCCATATGATATCGTTGTCATGCAATGACTCGAACTCGTTATGGAACAACGAGTAACACCTCATTGGTTTGCCTTTGGCCCAGCATAGCTAGGCGGTAATCCACCAGTAGCCCATAGTGGGCCCGTTGATCAAGTCATGCAACCCGGGGTAGGGGTGCACTGCTCTCGCGAAGGCGGGCTGTCCAACAAGGAAGTGCTCCCAACTCCATAGCTGTAGGAGCACGTAGCACATGGCAAGGTTCGGTCTCACACCGGTGTGGCGCTATGAAGCGTCACACAGCCCCCCGTATGTGGCACAGAGGATGACCGACCCCCAACTAATGACAGGAGGATTCAATTTGCGCGGGTGATTGAAAGACATACGATTGAACAGAAAGGGAATAACGGGAGATTCGATTATCGGTCACTTCCTTGTTTTCGACCGGACGCACGCGGGGACCCGGGCCGGGCGGGGATGGCTGTCCGAACGGTAGTTGGGCGGACCCGGCCTACTGGCTTGCCACGTGGCTCGACCGCACACGGGAGGAGCAGATGGCCTTCTGGCGTTGCCACCGCGTGGCTTGACTACACACGGGAGGGGCGGATGGCCTGCTAGCGTTGGCACGTGACATGTCCGCACATGGGGCGTTCGGACTGCGTGCGGGGCGTTCGGACGACACTGTCCGCACGCGGGACGTTCCAGCGTGGGTGGTGTGGCGCTACGTCTCGCGTTTGTTCGTCCATCGGACGGCTCTCTGAGCCAATTCTGCAATTGCACAACCGCGTCCGCCAAATATGCTATTCCACATCCAAATACTGCAATTTAAGCAAAAAAATTTTTGCTTCTTTTGTGTCTCTAAAATTATATGAGTGCTCCTGTTCATTGATGATTTTATTAATCGAGGTGTTCAGCTTAAAAGTAGAGCAAAACGCCAAGACTTCGGCGCTAAGAAGACTGGCTGTGATTTTTTAAGGGCTGTAGTGATAATAGAAATGTAATGCAGTACTCGCAGGATAGCTAGCTTTTGACTTGGATTACAGCGGTAGTTGTTGAACGACGGATGTTTGAGGGCATTTTCTACCTTTCCGTCGGTCTACACTGGCTCTTGCTTTATTTCTGATTAATTAGCGGGTAATAATGGCGCCAATTATCACCACTGAGTTGCTCCAAGAACTTGCCTGTTGTTTCACTGGCCGGATGTGGTATCATCACTGTTACATCCATGTTATTTAGATTTAATGAAACGATACGCCCTAAATATGGAAAGGTTGGATGTGCTAAGCTGCTAGCTAGACAAGGCGATTGAGTGCGCGTCCATGTTCATGGACTTGTCCAAAGTCCATCACCATAACAATATCCTGACGAGCGAGCAAAGGTGGTTTGGAGTACTTACTTTACTGGCTAGTAGATACTGTAGAATCATACGAACATAGCGTTAGGCCCTGTTTAGAAAGCGGAAATTTCACAGGAATTTTCTAGAAATTTCGGTCTTAACTTGTAGCACGTTAATTAATCACATTCCATTCCTGGCATGAAACTACTACTACCAGTAATAACATCACCACTAGTTAACAACAACACCCAGCAACAGCTAGCTAAGCCAGCTCCTGCAGAGGGTCACCCACCCACATTACATAGCAGTCACTCAACACTGCCTTGCTCTATTAGCACGTACTACTACTAAACGAGTGGCCTAAGACAAGTACTACATGGCACTGGACACGACAAAAAATTGCAAAACTAATACTACCACTAGGACAAGTGCGAGTACTGATAGGCCTACTACGGTGAACCGAACGCGATGCAGCGCCGTGCTCCACGGCCCACTCGGTATAAGCTTCAGTTGTTCTCTCGCAACCATCGATCACGGCCTAGTCCGACCACCGGGCCGGCGCCCAGTGCGGCGGGGTGGGGCTGAAGTGGCGCGACACGACGCGGGAGTCGAGCAGCTCGACGATGGGCGGGAAGGAGACGCAGCGGGGCACCTTGTACTGGTTGATGGAGGCGCCGCGGGAGATGGCGTAGTCCATGAGCTCCTCGAACGTGCCGCCGCGGACCACGCGGATCTCGAGCGGCCCGATCGACCCGTCGGCGACCCGGCTCTGGCGGTACACCGCGTTCAGGGCTTCCTCCATCTCCAGGCAGCACCTGTCCAGCACGTCTCCGCCCACCGTCGCGGCAGCGCCGACGCTCTGGGGCCCCTTGGTCAGCAGCTCCCAGTAGATGACGTAGCGCCCCGGGATGCTCTTGGTGCACGCGTGGCTCGTGTACTCCACCACGGCCGCGCCGTGCGGGCGGAGCAGCGCCGACGCGCGCTCGACGGCGCGCTGCAGCTCCGCCTCGTCAGTCTTGTCGGATTCGATCGACAGCAGAACGTTCTTGCGGCGCACGAACCGGAACTGCGGCGCCGCGTTGTGGAACCCGGTCACGCGCAGGATGTCGCCGACGCGGTACCGGTACAGCCCGGCGTAGGTGGTGATCACCAGATCGTACTCGCGGCCGCCCTCCACGCGGGCCAGGTCCACGAGCTGCGCCGCGTCGCCTGACGCCACGCCGCTCGCCTCGTCGACGGGGAGGAACTCGAAGTAGCCCATGTTGGGCATGATGGTGTAGGAGACCTCCGACGGGTGGCACATCGGCCGGAGGTTGAGGCCGAAGTAGCACTCCGACGAGGCGTACATGGTGCACGCCATGGGCAGGCCGCCGCTGTAGTACTCGAGGGTGGGGATGTACTGCTTCATTGCGCCGGTGACGATGACGTCCAGGTACTTGGTGTTGGGCCAAATGCGGGTGATGATGCCAGCCCAGTTGCCCCTGGAGCACTCGGCGCGGACGAAGCAGGCGAGCTCGGGGTCCGGCTGGAGGATGCCGGCGATGGCCTCGCGGACGGACGGGTCGGTGACGCGCGGGGTGAGGGAGCCCGCCTCAATGTCTGTGGCGAGCTGCTCCCAGTGGAGCTGGAGGAAGCGGATGGCGCGAAGGAGGCCGGAGGCGAAGACGGCGCCGACGCGGAGCACGTCGTGGCGCTGGCACAGGCCGCAGGCCATCTGCGCGTACATGCTCTGGAACGCGTCGGCGCAGAGGATGGCGGCCGTGGGGCTCGTGTAGTCGTGGTACGGGTCGTACGGGCGGTTCTTGAAGTGCTCGCTCTTGTAGTAGCTCGTCAGTACGGGCCGCGCCGTAAGCCCGCCCGGCGTCGTGGTCTCCGACTTGACGAAGAGGAAGTAGAGCCCCTTGCCCTTGTCCAGCCCTGGCACGTACCTAACAAGATTTAATCTTCGCATTATTACTTCAAACTGTCCATCTCACGAGTAATTATCATGAAATAGTTTTTGTTGTACTGCCTATGGTCGTAGTATGTGAAATCAACTAGGGGATGAATATGAACTGAACTTACAGGTTCATGACCGGCATGAGGAGGCTGTAGAGCAGCTGCCGCCGGTCGAGCTCCTCCTTGATGGTCGGCATCAGCTTGCGCTCGCCGGCCGAGGTCCCGGAGCTTCAGGAAAGACAAGATTTTTCAGCACCGGAGCAGAGCAGAAATTAATTCAGTCAAATTAAAGATTCCATTTTGAACTTCGTGGACATGTCTCGTACCTGGTGAGGAACTCGGAGATGGGATGGGCGGAGAGGATGGGGGAGCGGTCGCCGTTGGCGATGCGCTGGATGTCAGGCTGCAGGTCCTCGTAGGTGACGACGGGCACCCTGGAGCGGAAGGCGGCGCGGTCGGTGGCACCGGCGAGGCCGTAGCGGGCCAGGTACTCGGTATCGGCGTTACGGTTGAGGATCTCCGCCAGGACGCGCTCCTGCACGGCGTCGACGTTGGAGGTCATCTCCTCGATGAACCTCAGCTTCTCCACGTCCTTCTCGCTCCCCGCAGCCGCAGCCGCCGGAGCACGCAGCGCCGTCGCCGCTGGCACGTCCGTCATCACCGCCATTCAGAGTGTGGTTCAAACAATGGAGCGGAGCTAACTACTACTGGAGTACAAGAACCAGAATGGTAGCAGAGGAGGATTAGAGGCTTGTGATGGATCGGTGGTGGCAATGGAACAATGCTTCCGCTTGTGTATGCTGTGTGATGGATGGGTGGCGAGGTGGCAGAGGGCAGGAGGGTATATATAGGGGAAGGAGGGGGATGGCACGAGGGTGACGTTGAGGGGTATCGGGGACGGGGGCGGCACGGTGGGGACCGGTGTCGCGTCGGGAGGTGGGCAACCGCCCGGCAGGGTCGGCCACGTCGGACCCGGACAGGTCATCGTCTAGCCTTCCCCTTCTCGCGTCGCGCCGGGGACGTGGCGGGCCCGGCCCCGGCCGCGGCCGGCGATGCGGCGCGGTTCACGCCTCGGCACCGCGCGCGCGTGCGCTCGGTGGCGGAGGCCAAGAGGTGCTTGTGCTCCCACATCATGTCCTGTCGCGGTGTTTATCTCGTGCCGGATAAGGTCGGGAGAACTTGGCGGTCTAGTAATAGTAGTCCAGTAGTAGTGTACAGCTCTTCTTTATCGGTCGGCAGCTTAGCTGCGTACGCATATCCTTCCGGAAAGGAAGAAGCCAGTCAGATAACAGAACTGGTGACGAGATTTTAATTCAGGGGAGGATTGGGCAATTTGAGTACAAATTGCACTCTTACTGGCTCATGTGATGTGACCCAGCTTAGATATATCATGCAGCTAGCTAGTGTTAATATTTAGATTTTAGCATCACGTTAATGCTTGAGCACATTAATAATAGACTAGTAGAACAAAGATTTTCGAACTTCACGAAGAAAAAGAGTGGGAACTGTGTATGTAGATTGCTAGTGAAGACAAGAGACAACGATTGCCTGTGGGCGTGGTCTTTCCAAATTTCCATTCCGTTGCAAGAGTTTATTTGTGTCTAATCCTGCGTATCAAGTTTAGTAAACGTTGACCATAAGGTCCGGTTATTATCACTATTTGATATTTCGCTATCTTTTTAGTAAAATCGTTGAATAGATAGTATTTCATCGATATTTCACTGTGTGAACTAGCTACTGATCTGGGACTAGTTCAGAATACATAGAGGGTTTCGGATGTGTAAATCCGGGTCCAGACAGAGGTGGTATCAGAGTCATATCGACTATAAAACACAACCCTAGTTAGCATGGTTAATCTCATGATCTCACAACAGCAACAGTCATCATACTCAGAGGACTAACAATCCAGCTGCAGCAGTTACATATTTCAACTACCATGAGACAAGTCACTATGCTAACAAATGTCCACGAAAGCAAGCGCCAATGCCAATTCCTTTCAATTTGGGAGCTACACCAGCCAGGACTTCTATGTTAGGAGTAAGAAGAGGAATGTCTCAGACTCCAAGCTAAGCCGTTAGGATTCCACCGCCTTCAGCAAGAGGACGATTGAATCAGATCACTGCAGAGGAAGTTGAATCAATTCAGAACGTTGTTCCGGGTAAGTCTCGCAAGCTTTGTTTCACTTGGAAGAGAAAGTCACTTGGAGGAGTGAGCAAAGTTTGAGTTTTGAACCAATTATTTAGTCAGCCTGAATCTCGGGGATGAGATTCCGTTTGGGGGGGCTAGATTTGTAACAACCCAAATTTGGAGTCTTTTTGAAGCCTTTAAAATAAAAATATCCTTCTGAATTTTGTTGTTTAGGTTCAAACTTAATTTGAATTTTTAGAAATTAAAATTATTAAATGTGATTAATCTAATTTTAATTAAATTCAAAACTAGAGTATTTTCTGGAATTTGCTGGAATTGTTTTGAATTTTTTTGCTATTTCTTTGAGCTCAGTTTTATGTAATCCTTTTTTCGAAATTTGGAAATTCCTTTTTCTTTTCCTGATTTCTTTTGGGCTGAATTGCTTTTTTGTTGGCCCAATCCTTTTTCCTGTGTTCGGCCTAGTTTATTTCCCCGCTGGTCCTGCCTGTTCCCGTTTTTCCTGAAGCACCAGCCCAGCCCGCCTCTCTCTCTTTCTCTCTCTGACGGGTGTGGCCTCCTCCCCATCCCCGACCCCGTCTGTGTCCGTATCCGACACAAACGCGCTGCTGACCTCCTCTCAAACTCTCCCGCCCTAGTCCTTTTTAAGCACACCATTCGTGTCGTTTTTCTCACGCCGTCCTCCTCTTCCGAAGCCCCAATTTGCCATCACCGGTCTCATCCTCGCTGCGCTGGATTTCAGTTGCGAAGTCGTCGCCACAGCAAGCGCCTCGTCGTCGTCCATGCAATCGTCACCTTTGGATTTGCCTTGCCGCGCTCTAGCCGGCGCTTGCCTCTTCCTTTTTGGAGCGTCGCTGAGTCGCTATCGCCCTTGTCCTCTCCAATTTCGTCCGCCTCCACCTTCGTCGATCTTGTCGCCGGTGAGTCCCTTGCCTCCCCAAGAGCATCACCCCATGTTCCTCGTCGTCCTCTTTTGTTCCCCTCCCTTCCCGTCGTCTCTTTACCGCTGTGGTGCCTTGCCGTCGTCACCATTTTTCTCTGTCGCTGGTCACCGTCGTGCCGCCGTCTCTGTTGTCCTCCAACAGTCCCGAGCCGCCCGTCATGTTCCCCGAGCCGTCGCTCAGGCCGTGCTCACCCCCATTACCGCCGGGCGCTGTTGAATCACCGTCCGCCGCCGCGCACCCGAGCTTTCTTCCCCGCCACCGCCGACCAAACCTTCCTCTCATCGTCGGGAACCCGTTTTTGGCTTTGCACGCCGCTCCGTCGCAGTCGTTCGTCGCCGCCGCCATGCATTTGTCTTTCTCCCTGGCTATCTCTCTCCTCTCTCGCCCTTACATGTGGGTTCACATCATCAGTCTCTCTCTTTCTTCCTTTCTCTCTCTTCCACTTCAGTCCCACATGTCAGTCTCTTTCTTTCACTTACAAGCGGGCCCCATTTGTCAGTGCCTTCTCTTTTTTCTTTTTATTTTTCGGCTGAATGAATATTCCCAAGAATATTCTTTTCCATCTCTTTTTCATTTTCCAGCAAATCTTTCGAGAGTCCGTTATCCTTCGTCCCAACTCGTTTAAGTCCGTTCAGGTTTATAAATTCATCTAAAATCGTGTTCTTTCTTTTAGAGTTGGTTTTTCTATTTTTGGATTTTATTTTGGATTTATTTGTGTTTCGTCTATTGTTTTCTCTCTCGTTTAAACAATCTGTTTCAAGGAGTAGGAGCAAGATTTGAAGATCCAAGTGCGGTAACTAAGTAAAGCAGGAAGTCGTAATCCATTGATCATATTGAACCTATGTTTTCAAAAGCATCTTGTTTTATATTAAATTGTATGCTATTTTTATATCAACTACTTTTGAGAATAGTTAATCACCTATTTGTCATTATGCCACTGTTGACTATTTGAATACCATGATTCATTTGTCACCATAGGATGGTTATTACTAGTTGGATATATTTGCATCACTAACATGGGTATCGTAGAGATGCTTAATCATGCTTAGTTGTACGATGAGCTCATGCCACATGTTCAATAATGTTAATTTGACTTAACAAGATATGAAATCGTGGCAGGAAGCCACTGTTATTAAAATTGTTTTGCAAGGTATGTCATTGGTCTTGGTTAAACAAAACGATTTTTGCTTAGGTGAGCGATTGTGCAGTAAAGGGGACAGGTAGCACATTGTTGGGTTGTCGTAGACTCACCAGAGTAATTCTTAAGGACTTAATCTTATGTGCCATTGAACTGGGCCATATCATACAACCCTTGTCCAGTATGGGATGGACCTAGTTAACTAATTAGCAATTTCTCAATTTCAATTCTGTCTTGGAAGCGTGAGTTACTAGATGGACGTATACTCACAATGGTGCAAGAGGTGAGCTCTGTCTGGTCGAAAAGACATTCAATGTTGAAACCTTAGCGGACAGAATTGGGTTAAGAAGGAGCTTTGTAAAGGATTTGTGATAATCACTTAGTCGCGCATCTATGGAAGTGTGGTCGGACATTATAAGCTGATTTATCTCTTGTGGGTAAAGTTGTACAGCCTCTGAAGAGTTAAAACTATTTAAACAGCCGTGTCCCCGGTTATGGACAATGCTCAGGGATTTCACACGAGAGGTGGAGTTTTTATAAAAATTAGTTGGAAGGTGAACGGGAAGTTCACTTGGTGAATATGATGTTCGCTTGGTGGATGGGGAATTCACTTGGTGGTTTGGTTGAGAAGTGAATGTGAAGTTCACTGGTTGTTTAAAGGAAATTGTTTACTCTATTTACTTATTGTCTTTGAAATTATGTTTTGTAATATATTTACTGTCAATATGTGCTTTCTGCAAATGAACCATACAACTATTCCTTTGTTCAAGTCTTGCATGAATATACTCACGGCTTTAAACTTTACTGCTCGGTTGAAGAAAGTTAAGCTACCCAAGAGTTCTATATAGAGGAGTTCTTTGAAGGTTTTGAGAATTAGGATGTGTTTTCTACTCAATTGCCTATGGGCATGTTGATTGGTCTTTCCAAGTTTCCGTTCTGTTGCAATAGTTTATTTGTGTCATAAGTCCTACGTGCAAGTTAAGTAAACGTTGACCACAAGGTCCAGTTATTATTACTATTTGATATTTCATGATCTTTTTAGTTAAATCGTTGAATGGATGGTATTTCATCGATGTTTCACTGCGTGAAATAGCTACTGATCTGGGACTAGTTCAAAATACATAGAGGGTTTCGGGTTTGTAAATCTGGGTCTCGACACCATCCCATCACCCTTCATGTTTTTCTTCAGCGGCGGGTCCCGCAACGTCTACAACGTCTTCGTGTGGGCCCCGATGGAGGACCGCTTTGTTGGAGATATGCCCAAGAGGTAATCATAGAGATGATTGTATCACGTCTATGTTTATGAGTTGTTGAATAAGTGTTATTCCGTTCCTTGATTGAATCATTAGTTATAAAGATTAACAAGTATGTGACTTGTTGGTGAAGCTCTTTTAACTTATGACGATGTCACTCTAAAAGTATCCCTGGTCGAATATCACTAGATGTGACACTAGTGACTATATGACCAACACATGTATTAATTGATGACCATGTTTCACCGGTCATAGATATAGGGATATCGAATCAATAATGTGAACACATGTTGGAGAACTTGGGGTTGGAGTGACCCACCTTGAGACACTATTGAGATTGTTATGATTCTATGTGTTGTCAGTTGGTCTCAAGCAATGATGATGTATAATCCTTAGACTTGAGATCAGCATGGTTCCCTACATGTGTAATAGCACTCTTAGGGGTTGCCAAACGCTACTCGTAACTAGGTAGTTATAAAGATAGCTTTCAGGTATGCTATGAAACATGCGGAGGGATGTGACTGGTCGGATATGGGATTTGCCCCTCCTAACATAACAGGAGAGATGTTTATGGGCCCCTCGATGTGGTCGGATAAAGAAAGTGCATAGCCATGCCACCAGTGGTCGAAGTATTCGACCACGTGAAGTTATCTGACACTCGATCGAGAAAGTATTAAACAGTTTATGGATGACACAATATCTCACCTGGAGCTCAACCAGACATCGTGAGGCAAAAGGAGAATACATAAGTAGGTCGCTTAGTTTGATCAATTACGGACTGGTCGTATGGAGATACGAGTTGGTTGTAGATTGGTCGAACGTAACCACAGAGTGGTCATAACCTGGTCGTAAGGAATTACGAACTGGTCATGGCCAAATACGAATTGGTCATATAGAGATAGGACCTAGTTGTAAGTGATGAGGACCTGGTGGTGTATTCGGGAATCGTTATGTCCTGCTAGGAACCGCTAACGACTCGTGATCGGAAAGGGTTTCTGAGTCACAACCGATTATGCATGAACCTAACGGGTCACACACTTAACGGGTTGGAACAAACCAGTACGAATACGATTCGTCAAATGTGTTGAGATAGGATTCGTCACGCGCACTATATAAGGAGATGCATGAGGCTGTTGGGATGGGGGGTGAACGTAACAAACAAGACACACGAAAGTCGTGAGTTGAGTTGTTTCATCGAAACCCTAGCCACCATCTTCCTGAGAGCTCTGCCGTGCGACTTGGTGCTAGCACACCGGTGTATGGTTGTTCCTTCCCTGCACGTGTGGATACCGTTGAGTCGCTACTGCGGTTGCTGTTGCGCTTGAGGACGATCCGCGATCTTCATAAGGAACTGCAGAGATTGCTGGAGGAGACGATCGACTCGTGGGGACGCTGACCGATCGACTACGACCACTACATCGATGCGCTCTACGTTGGACCAGGCTGCTCCAACTCTTCTTCTGCTGCTCTGCGCATCTGGTGGTAATGATCTGTGATCATCTACTTGCTTGGCTTCCTGGTTTGCATGGTAGAAACTTTGATTTGTTACTATCGTAGTCTACCCGTATCCCAACACGCTTGTATTCGACGATGGAAGCCCCCCTCACGTTCCTCCCCCCTCCTTTTCTTCTTCAATGGTCCATGACTGGTGGTGGAGGGGACTATGATGGGTGGTGGCTGGAGATGTGACGCGAAAGACTTTGGTGGCTCAAAGGCTCTTGTTCTCTCCCCCCCCCATTACTCATCTCCAATGGCTTCAACGGTGCACGCCACTCCCACACGGATGATGTGGGGTGGAGACGTCGGGTTCCCGGGCCGACGATGTCGCATCGACGACGGGTGACGCGGTGGTGGAGATGAGGTGCACCGGAGATAGTGACGACACCACAGAGGTTCGTGTGTCCTCCGACCAAAGGGCAGTTGGGTCAACCCAACGATCGACATGGATACTAATATCAACCAGGTGAAGACGCAAATTCCGTTGTCTTCTTCTAATTCGATCTGTCAAGAACTTTTGTTCTCTTCTTTGCCTTTATTCATATTGAATTTGTTTGCAAAGACTTTTAGATTAGATTGTAAGTGGTATGATAGATCATACTCACATTACATGCATCGGGTAATCTGTTCCAAATTGGAAACTTCAGTAGTCTGAATAAATCTGTTGTAGATTGAATCGTGTAATGCATGCTTGAGAAAACCGATAATTAAATTAGCTGCAAGCAATATTTTATTTTGATCCCAAACCAAAACCTTTTTTAGATCGGTTTCGCAATTTAGTAAGAACTTCTCAGTTCTTCTCTATTTTGATCCTAGATCAAAACCACTTGTACTCTTCTAGACAAATCTTGATCTCAATGAAGCAGTAGATGCAATATGGTGTTAAACAACATGACCTTCTTGTTGGGCCACGGGGTAGGCTACGATAGCTACAAATCAAAAAATTTCTACCACGCAAACCAGGAAGTCAAGAAAGTAGATGATCACAGATCGTTATCACCAGACGCGCAGAGCAGCGGAAGAAGGGTTGGAGCAGCCTAGTCCAACGTAGAGCGCGTCGATGTAGTGGTCGTAGTCGATTGTCTAGCGTCCTCACGAGTCGATCGTCTCCTCCAGCAATGTCTGCAGTTCCTTGTGAAGATCGTAGATCGTCCTCAAGCGCAACAATCGCAGTAGCGCCTCTATGGTATCCACACGTCTAGGGAAGGAACAACCATGCGCATGTGTGCTAGCACCAAGTCGCACGGTAGGGCTCTCAGGAAGATGGCGGCTAGGGTTTCGGTGGTGATTCACGCGTCCATCCCAACAGCCTCATGCATCTCCTTACATAGTGCTCGTGACGGATCCTATCCGAACACGTTTGTCGAATCGTATTCATACTGGTTTGTTCCAACCCGTTAAGTATGTGACCCTATAGGTTCATGCGTAATAGGTTGTGACTCGGAAACTCTTTCCGATCACGAGTCGTAGTGGCTTCTAGCAGAACATAACGATTCCTGAATACACACAAATTATATCGGACGAACCTTAATGCAATATGATCTTTGACCAGGTCATCATCACTTACGACCAGGTCCTATCTCTATATGACCAGTTTGTATTTGGTCACGACCAGTTCGTAATTCCTGACGACCAGGTTACGACCACCCTATGACTACGTTCGACCAGTCTACAACCAGCTCGTATCTCCATACGACCAGTCTGTAACTGTTCGAACTAAGCGACCTACTAGTGTATACTCCCTTTGCCTCACGATATCCGGTTGAACTCCAAGCGAGATGTTGTGTCATCCATGGATTGTTCAATACTTTCTCGATCGAGTGTTGGATTACTTCACGTGGTCGAACACTTCGACTACTAGTGGCATGGCCATGCACTTTCTTTATCTGACCACAACGAGGGGCCCAGAGACATCTCTCCTGTTATGTTAGGAGGGGCAAATCCCATATCCGACCAGTCACATTCCTCTGTATGTTTCAAAGCATACCCGAAAACTACATTTATAACTACCCAATTACGGTGTAGCGTTTGACAACCCCTAAAAGTGCTATTACATATGTAGGAAACCATGCTGATCTCAGGTCTAAGGATTATGCATCAACATTGCTTGAGACCAACTAACGACACATAGAATCATAACAATCTCAATAGTGTCTCAAGGTGGGTCTAATCCAACATCATGTTCTCTAACATGTGTCCATATTATTGGTTTGATATCTCCATATCCATGACCCGTGAAACATAGTCATCAACCAATACATATGCTAGTCTATTTATATGTGTCCTTATATGTTTCCGACTAGGGATCATCTAAGAATAGTTATCGCAGAAATATAGAGTTTCACAATCAAGTCACATACTTGATAATCAATATTAACAATATTATTCTTGGAACAAGATAACATTTTATCCAATATTACGAACATAAGGAAATATAATCATCTCTATGATTGCCTCTAGGGCATATTTCCAACACTTCTGTCGGTGCCAAGGGCATTCGATGGCAAAAGTCATTGTCTCCCGTAAATGCCGTAGGCATCCGGCGGTGAGGAGGCTGGGGTGACACTGCTACCATGGGAAGCAGAGCAGGAGGAACTAGGGGGAGGGGGCCGAGGCTAGCTACGCAAGGTCGTGAGTGAGGCTGGTGCTGGGTGTTAGAAATGTTGACAATATTTTAATTCCAGATTCTAATATGAGGCAAAGATCATGTAAAACTAGAGATACATAAAGCAATACTAACAACAGGCAACTCATTGCACTTCCAAACATACACAATAATAGAATCATAGCAGAATAGATTGGTCATACAACCAACTTACTGTCGAGCTTGATGAACAACAGGAAGCAGCGTAGACTCAAAGCAGTGCAGATCGTAGATGTAGCAGCATAACGAGCGGCCACGCAGATGCGCTGCCCAAAAATCTTATTACCGCCCCGTGCAGGTGAACTCTGCGCTAATGGTTCGGAGATACCCGCTCACCCTCCTTCCCGATGCACGCCGAGGAGAAGGGACAACTTGGTTCAACAACACAACTTTCTAGCATAGTAGAGCAAAAAGGAAGAAGATGAAAATAGAAGTGTTTTTCAAAATCATATCAGGTCTGGACATCTTCAGATCTTTTTAAGGTCGAGTCAATTACTCTCTAGCAACTACATAATAAATCACATATTAAATCACTGGTAACTGCTAATTCAAAACTAATTAATGGTAATTAAGCAGTGTTTATTGATCATGATTACACTTTGGTCTCTGACTTGACCATTGGTCTCTGACTTCAACCAAGGTATTTCACCTAATCGGTCTATGGATCTGACCACTATTTTTCGATCACTTTATTTATTTCGACCACAGTGTTTTGACCACACTGGTCTATGACTTCGATCATATTATTTCGACCACTGTATTTCGACCACAGTATTTGAGAGAAAGAAATGCAAGGTCACTGGCGAAGCCACGGTGGCCCCTCTCTATGTGTGTGCGTGTGTGCTATGTGTGACAGAGAACAAGGAAGAAGAAGACGACGAGGCAAAAACAGTATTTTCATTGCTACTTCACGACTTGATTGGTCAACGTTGATATCAAAGGGTATATTTTTGAGTTTGCAGTGGTACGAAAGAGAGATGTCACTTTGCAATGGCAAACCTAAAACTTAGGAACTTTGCAATGGTGTATAAAAATTTCCCTTTAATAAGATGTGAAGTTAACTCTGCACTGGTACTCAACTCATGGTGAAGTGGTGAACAGAAAGAAAACGACATGCTGCTACATGTTGTCGCCTCACTGCAGAAAGCGCACGATTGGAGTGTAGTAAAAACGCCACCGGACATGAGGAAGCTGCAATATGTAGGCACGTACATCGGCAGAATGGTTGGCTGTCTCGCTTGCTCATTTCAGCCCAAACATGCGGTCACGCGATGCCTACCGTGGCGTAGGAGCAGCGCCTTATTCACGGCCCAGCTTTTTCCCCTTTTCCCCTTTTTATTTTTGCCGATGCCCTTCATTTGCCTCACCGTATTTAGCGCAACACGAAGAACACTTTTCTTTTCTTCTTTCTGTTGAGGAACCTTCGCTAGCGAGTCCAGTCCGATTGATCACCTCGTAGACAAGTGTAGAATCGTATCAAACAATACAAGAACAAATAGTAGATTGAACACACAGAGAGACAAAGATGCAGGAGGTATTCTTCTTCTTTATTCCTTCATCAAGCGATCAGCCTTTTACAATGATTGGAACTCCCTATTTATAGACCACTGACCCTGCTAGGGTTTTGGATGGGGCGTCTACCCATGGGCCGGCTGCTGGGCCAAGCCCATGGTTTTCCAATACTCCCCCTTGGGCACTTATCCTCATATGTTCATGCCTCGTCAAAACTCCATAAAAACTCAGTGGAAAAATTTTGGAGAAAGAGTACATGATACACGTTCTGCTGTGTTGCACGAATTGCCTCATTAAAAACTTTAGCCGAGAAACTTCAGGAAAAACTCGTCAAGGGAAAAAGAGTACAATCCACCCAATTTCATTTAATCTCCAAGATTTACTCTTTGGGTACTCCATCTTCATGATCAGGTTTCAATAATGAGTTCGTGAAGATTCTCCCCCTGAATTTTGCACTTCTCTAAGTCTCATCATTCCAATTCCACGTATACATCTTTTAAAGCTAGACGCTGGAAGTGACTTAGTGAATAAATCTGCAAGATTTTCATGAGCATAGACGCTTTAATTTCGTCCATCTTTTGCAATTCGTGAGCATAGAAGAACTTGGTGTTGATATGCTTTGTGAGATGACTCTTCACATAACCTATCTACACTTGTGCAACACAAGTTGCATTATCTTCATAGATAATAGTGGGGGTTTATGCGGTATTCAATCTGCACAACTACTAGATGTAGTGAATCATTCGCCGAAGCCAAGCACATTCTCGTGAGGCCTTGTACAGTGCTATGATTTCCGAGTGGTTTGTCGAAGTCGATACAAGACTTTGCTTAGATGATTTTTTATAAAATTGCAGTTCCAACAAATAGGAATACATAACATGTTTGTGACTTGGCTGTATGTGGGTCTGACAAGTACCCAGCATCTGCATAGCCATTCATAGATAGATCTTGGTTCTTTATGTAGAATAGACTAATGTCTTTGATTCCTTGAGGGTATTGGAAGATGTCATTTATTCCCTGTTAATGCCTTTTGGAACGTTCTGCATTATACCTTGCTGATAGGTTCACAGCAAATGCAATGTCCGATCGAGTACAGTTTGCTCAATACATGAGCGTTCCTATTGCACTTAAGCATGAAAATTCTGGTCCCAGGACTTCCTCCCCCTCTTCTCTAGGTCTGGACGGGTCCTTGTCGTGCTACAAAGATCTCCTGACCATTGACACTTTCGAAGGGTATGCCTTTTCAAAGTCGAACATTTCTAACACCTTTTGAGTGTAGGCTGACTGATGCACTAATATCTCTTTAGGGGCATGCTCAAGCTACAAGCCTAGGCAATATTTAGTTTTACCCAAATATTTCATTTCGAACTCCGACTCCAGGTAAGAGCTTGCTTTCTTAATATCCTCCAGGGTTCCGATGACATTCAGATCACCTACATACACTGAGATTATACAAAATTCATCATGGGATCGTCGTATAAATACACAGGGATAATTCTCATTATTCGTGTAGCCTTTCTTGCATAGAAAGTCACTTCAAGCGATTATACCACATTCTGCCTGATTGCTTAAGTCCGTACAGTGACTTTCCGAGTTTCACACTGTACAGATTTCTATTTGCTCTGTCTTGGTTCGGGACAGGGATACATTCAGGTACCTTCTTATAAATGTCTGAATCCAACTTTCCATAAAGGTATGCAGTTACCACATCCATCAATTTCATTTCCAAATTCAAGTTTACTGCCATTGAGATTAAATATCTAAAGGTAGTTACGCCCATGACTAGGGAATAGGTTTCTTCGTAATCAACTCCTGGATGTTGACTGAAACCTTGTGCAACAAGCCTTGCTTATTTTTATTTCTCTTTTGAACAAATACCCACTTATGCCCTACGGGGTGCACATGGGGCGGCGTGTGGCTTACATGCCCAAACACACCTCTTTTATTTAGAGACAATAATTCTGTTTCTATTGCCTTCTTCCAATCTTCACAATCTGATCTTTTCTTACATTCAGTGAGAGAAGCAGGCTCTGGATCGAGATCGATGATTGTAGCAATTTTCTTTGCAAAATAAATATCGACATTGGCTGTTGTCTTATTCACAGATTCTCTCGTGGTCACAAAGTTTATAGCTATTTCTGCATGGAACGATTCTTCTAATGCTTCTACTTGCTCACCGCTGCTTCCAATTACGGGGGCAAGTCCCTTTAGTTTTCCAGCTCCGATGTGTGTGCACACATCCATGCTGGTATCTCCTTCTGTGGGAATATTCAAATCGGTTTGTCTTTTCCTGAAGGTTCTATACTGGTGCCAGGTCTCAACTGGCTCCCCTTCTGATTCTAGAAAACTTTGGTGATCAGTTGTGTCAAGTCCTTCTTATCCTTTTTTTCACCAGGCGTCCCTAGTTACTTGGGATTCGAGGAGCCAGAGTTCTCATCCTTTTCTAAGGCCTTAGGACAGGATTAGGGATACCTTCATCAGTATTTCAACCCTCTCCGGTGCATTGCATGTAGGCGCATGTGACTTGGTCACGCTCTTCAAATCACTAAAGTGGTTAGGCAGTTGATTCACTAATGCTTGTAAATCAATTATGTTTTGGACTTCAGTTATTTGCTTCACTAGTGTGCGGGTCTTGTAAATGGATTCCCGTGGCTTGCCACGTTATTTCCTAATATTTTTCATCAAGGGGTTGATTTCCTCCCTCTAATGATGAGAAACTATCATCATCAAATATGCTATCAGTGAAGCGGGTGGTATGCAAATCTCCAGTCATAGGGTCCAAATACCTGATTATGGATGATGTCTCATAACGAATGTATATCCCAAACTTTCGGAGAGGACCCATTGCAGTTCACGCGCAGTGGTGGTACAGGTACATAAACCTTGCAACTAAATCTGCGAAGATGAGAAATTTTCGGTGCTGACCCTTGCGCTAGTTGCATAGGTGAATGAATGTTATATGCCGATGGTCTAGAATTGATGAGAGTTATTGCATGTAGGACTACATGTCCCCAACATATAGTTGGTAAATTACAATTCTGCAAAAGCAGTCGGCCAATAAATTTAATCCTTTTAATTAATACCTCTACTAGTCCATTCTGGGTGTAGACATGCGGTACGGAATGCTCAACGTTAATTCCCATTGCCATGCAATAATAAGCAAATGCCTTTAAAATAAATTCTCAACCATTGTCCATTCTGATGGACTTCACATGATGATCTAGGAAATTAACTTTTAATTTTAATTATTTGCGAGATTAGCTTTGCAAAAGTATGGTTTCTCATAAACAATAAACATATGTGCGACCATTTCGAGGAAGCATCGATGAGCACCATAAAATACCTAAATAGCCCTGACAGGGGCTGTATAGGACTGCAATTGTCTCCCTAGATACGGTCTAGGAATGCAGAGATTTCATCCTTCGCTTTTAGAGCAGAAGGTCTAGTAATTAATTTCCCGGCGGCACATACGGGGCACACAAAATCTTTCTGATTGGAAAAATTCTTTACATCTATATTATGTCCCTGCGAATTATTAATTATATTTCTCATCATTCTAAGACCTGGGTGGCTTAATCTACCATGCTAGAGACAGAAAAGTTCTGAGCTTCTAAATATTGTTTTCAGGAGAATATAGGTTGCAGATGCCTTAATATTAGTGTAGTATAGCCCAGTTTCATATGAAGGAAGTCATTCTAATACTCTTTTGCACTTTCTTCACACTATGCAATGAGCAGGTATTCCTTACTATACTCTTCTTTAGTCTCTATGTGGAAACCGTTACTATCGGGAGTATAACTGTGGCCCTTCCTAAGCCTATTATATAAGTATCACTGCCTGCGATTGTCGTAAGACTACTAGCATTATTGCTGATCGACTGAAAAAATTTTGTCTCTCTCAAGATGGTATTAGTTGTGCCGCTATCCGCTAATCACACTCCATCCATAGGGCGCCACACGTGTTCTAATACTTCAAGTATCAGAACACAACTTGCTATTATAAATACAGGAAAAGAAGCCTTGCAGGACTCATCATAAAAATTTAATGCTTTGCTCTCCTATAGTTTACAACAATTATTCAAAGTTCCATCATAATCACAAACTGCAAGTGACTGTAAAAAGATCTAAGTGCAATGTGTGCACTAGATCGAATCAACGAAGTATGTAGAAACTTCTGCCTGAATCTACTCCATGGCGATCTTCTCCTCTTGGGCAACTATGGCTGCAGCCACTACGATGTCCAAAGGAGGGGTGATGGGGGTTGCTACTGAGTTGTCTACATCCTTGAGTGTAACTAATGGCTGTGGATACTCCGTGCCTGTAATGGCGAGGTGTGCCTCATGCTATCCTTTGCACTTCTTCTTAGACTGGAAAGCATCAATAACGTGCGACCCTTGACCTTACCCTTCTTGGCCCTCTCCTTTGTGAGAGGCTCACCTTGTAGCTATTAGCATTGGCTTCATGGTCAACATTGCTACTAGGCGGCTGTGAGATTTAGTTCTGCCTTAGAACATCATCTTGAGCTTCCGCAACTTGCATGTTGTCAATCAATTCAGCATACTCCTCGTAGCCATCTTAACGATAGTTGCGTGCGGATTGCACCACATCGGGTAAAAGGTAGAGAGAGTTTTCTCAATCTTCTGCTCATTCGTAATTACCTTACCATAGAATTGAAGATTGATACAAATTCTGTATAAATTCTGGCCATGCTGGGCTAGCTATTCGAACTCCCGGTTTGGGATGTTAGTCATATACATATTTCATGCAAAGAGTTCATAAGATTACTGCTGGTAATTTGCATGAAATGGTTGCAAAATTCTCATAATGCTCTTTGAACTCCCAGTTCATGATTTTGTATTTTTCTATGTATTTTTCATGATTCACTGCTATTTTCAGTGATTAAAAGTAATATAAACAATCACAGATAATCAAAACAGTAAATACAACATAGAAATAATAATAACAAAGTTAAACATGCTTCAAATGCTCAAAATGATTGAAAATTTAAATTCTCGAGGCCCTTTTCTGCTCGGATATGAATTTTCGGAGAATTTTGCATTTTTCAGGAGCTAAGCCGCGAATTTTTAGTTCTGCGAAAAATTTTCGCGCAATTTTTCAATTTCTGAGGTGTCATTCTACAAGAATTTCTTTCCCGAAATATTTTCTCGTAATTTTCAGAACTTCGAGGGTTTATTTGCAAATTTCTAGGATTTTTTCTTTTCTTTCCCATTTTTTTCTCTTGGGATTTTCTGTCTCGTTTTTTTCCTTTTTACCGGGAATCTCCTTGGGTTGGGCCCATTCGGCTTGCTTCGGCCGGCCCATTTGGCGGGGTCAGAAAAGGGTGAGGGGTAGGGAACCCTACCCCTGTTCCTAAGATGGCGGCGGTCTTGGCGAGCGGTCGAAGTCGACGGCAACGGTGGTGCATGCGGACTCGGCGGTGCACATCTTGGCGCGTGGGAGGCGAGCGGGGCCAGCGACACATGTGGGCGCATGTGCGGAGGGCCGACGCTTCTGAGCAAGCGGCGGGCGGGTGCGTGATGGGCGCCACCAGGTGGAGCCGTGTGCAGCGACCATCTGGTCCGGACATGCGGGGCGGTCGGGGGACGGCTGTAGGCCTGGCTTCACGTGGCCTTGTGGGCTGGCTCCGACTGGGACGGCGAAGACGGTGCCTCGTCGAGAGGGTCGGCGGACTACGCGACGCGTCTTGTGAAGCGACGATGGCGGCCGCAGGTCAGGCGTGGAGGCGGCAGACGGCGCCTCCGTCAGAGAAGCGGTGCACGCAGCGGTAGCGGGGCCCGCATGCCAGTGCCCTTCCAGAGGCTACGGCAGCCTTTTGGCTGCGGGGTGCGCAGAGTGGCGTGGTGGAGCCGGCGGAGGACCCATGCACGGCGGCGGCATCACGCTCCCCTCGCATGTGAGTGCGGCGAGCAGTGTGACGGCGCGGCCGGCTGCATGCAGTGGTGCGGAGGGGGCGAATGTAGGCACATTCTGGCGCGTAGATCCGCCGACGTACATGCTGGCGGTGGCTTCTAGGCGGGTTCGTTGACCGACGTGTGCATGCTTGCCGCATACTAGCGGTGTGGCTCTGTCGTGGCATCCGTACCAATGTGCGGTGGCGGACTAACCGACCGGTAGCAGGCGGTGCCATGCACATGGTGCCTTTCATGCCATTGCCTTCAATTTTCCCATGCATCTAGCTTTTCTGATCGACATTGTGCCAGTGACTACATGTCTGCACATTGGCTAGATGAGGTTTCTTTTCTTTTCCTTTGTTTCATGAAAATTCTTCATGTAAAACAAATCTGCATGGCAAAAATTCTTGCGAAAATATATGTGATCTAGAAAGTGCAATTAATCTACTATTCAATTCGACGACATCGATCCGGTGATTACCTTTCAACCATCTATAGTGCAATCGTCATCTACTCCTTCATACAACCTACCAATCGGCATTGTGCTGGCGACTTCAGGTCGGCTCGTGGTAGATTAGAGCCGATTTGCACCCTAGAAAATAATCTAGAAAGCCAAATTTGCGGAATTGAAAGCGATCTAGAAAATACGATTCGAACTACGAGCGTCGTGCTACGACGATTACCTTTCGATCTGAGTAAAGTAGGCCTAGAGGTAGGCCAGAGTCATCGTGCTGATAACGTGTTGAGGAACCATCGTTGGCGAGTCCAGTCCAATCGATCACCTCGTAGACAAGCGTAGAATCACATCAAACAATACAAGAACAAATAGTATATTGAACATATAGAGAGACAAAGGTGTATGGGGTATTCTTCTTCTTTATTCTTTTATGAAGTGATCAGCATTTTATAATGATTGGCACCCACTATTTATAGACTACAGACCCTGCTAGGGTTTTGGATAGAACGTCCACTCATGGACCGGCTACTGGGCCAAGCCCATAGTCTCCCAACACTTTCTTTTCATTTCCCTCTTCTCTATAGGATCAGAGCATACAGACAGTGGCGTGCATGCAGCAGCAGCTGTCGCCTCGTCGCATTCCATGCCTTGTTTTCACTAGTTTATTAATCACGGTTTAAAGCACATACAGTACACGACACATAGATTGGGAAGAAAATACGATGGAAAGATCCTACCCATCAGCCAGTGGCGGACCCAGGATTGAAGTTTAGGTTGGGCGGTGGCGGCGTCGAGCCACGTGCTTACGACACTGACCCAGCAGCATGTGTGTAGCGCGAGCAGAGAAGCCGTGACGCTGGCCGCGAGGAGCGCAAGCGAAGGAGCTGTTGGGCGGGCTGCGGGAGTTGCGATGGCGGTGGCGGTCGAGCAGCGCCGGATCGGCGGCGGTGACCGGGCGTCGCCGGATCGGGAGGCGATAGCTCTAGCGGGAGCAGAGCAACGGGGATGGCGAGAGAAGGAGCACGGGGAGGGCGGCAGTGGCGGCCGGCTGGCGGCGGCAGTGGCAAACCCTAATCCTAACATTGCTTTGATACCATATTAGAATAAGGCTTTATGTCTATTCCAATGGGCGAAAGGGCCAATATATAACATGTACATAGTTGACAATATGCAAAGAACACCCTAGGCTATGTACATATCTAACTATTATTACTTCATACCTTTTATTCAAACTATTCCATCATTGCTGTACAACTTGAATTTGCATATATATGACTAGAGCAATAGCAGATTCTCACCTCACACCCTCGGTCCTCACGGCTCCTCCAGTCCTCCTCCCTGCCGCCACCCGGGCACCCGGCCCCGTGCGCAGTGCGCTCGTGCCTTCTACTCCCCGGTTCCCCAGCGCACGGCCTGGTGGAGCTCCTCTCGGCGCCACCTCCGGCCCAACGCCGTGCGCTCCTAGCTCCGGCTCAAGCTCCTCCCGGCGCCGCTCTCCAGCTCAGTGGAGCTCCTCCCGATTCCCGGCCACCCGCTCGGCTCCGGCTCGGTGAGCTCCTCCAGCGCCCAGCGCTCTGGCTCCTCCCCGGCTTGGTTCCCCCTCCTCCCGACGCTGTCCCCCACCCCACGGACAGCGTGTGCCCATCGGCCCGTGCCTTCACCTGCTGCCTGCCCTCCCCGGCTGTCGGAGTCTGGCGAGTGCCGGGTGCCCCTAGCCGCCTAGAGTTGGAGATTTGGATTTTGGAGTTTTGCAAATTGGGGATTTGGGGAACCGCCAACCGGGAAGAAGTGAACAGGAGAGGAGATGTAATGAGATCTGAGATAGGCTTAGCTGGGCGGGTATGGGCCGAGGCCTTCTTTGGGCTGTGGCCTCCTCCTCAGCTCCTCTGGCCTCTGGCCGTCTGTCGGGAAGAAGGATGCAAGGGAGTAGCAATGGCCAGTGCCTGGGAGGGAGGTGGGGGGGGGGGTCGCCGACGCCGGCTATCTAGAGCGGCCGCCTAGCCTTAGCCTATTGCTGGGGCCGCCCCTGCCATCAGCCGTTGATTCGGTTGATCGGTGGACAGCAAATTTCCTTCCCATAGATTGCATGCCGCCGTGGCCGGCCGCGTGTCGTGTCACATGGCGTGGCGTCGCCGGCTCTGTCGTACATTCATACGCATGCACGGAACATAAGTACCAATGTGGTATAAATGATCGGTGTTTTAGTTTAGGACGTACGAACGGATGAAGACCCAATTGGGGGTCATTAATTGGGGTCGATGTTAGATTAGATTCTGTAATTAGGTGGTCGATTCGATAAGATTAAGCTCAGTTATGCAGGCTGGGCTGGCGGGCCATGTGAAAGCTAGCCAGGCGTAATTAACACTTGCTCATATGTATCCCATCGATCGATCTGCATGTGCCCAAGTTGTATTTAACATGCACGGTCGGCGGCACAGCACAGGAGCTGGACGGACGGAATGGCAGATATCCCCTCCCCCCCGCCCCCCCTACATGTTAATTGCCGTGTCAGACAAAGATAATCCGGGTCAATTAAAGGAGCTAGCCAAGTACATAATTATATGCATGCTAGCTCCATTGCAAGATCCAATGGAGAGAGGGGTCAGAGGATAGCTAGATATTCGATTCGAGCAGAGGAAGCTTCGAATCACCGGTTGGGCTGGCTTGTATATATTGCAACATGCGGGAGTTTTAGGCGTTTTTCAATTGCTCCCGCTAGTTTCGGTGTATTGTATAGACCGGCGACTGCTGCGGCAGGCAGGTGGGGTGGTGGATTCCTCCTCTACTCCTGGCCAGGCGCAGCCGCGCAGGCGCGCGCGGTAGATGAGATGAGATTGTGCGTGCCGCACAGCTCCGGTGCGCCGGCCGCCCACGCACGCAGGCAAGCAGGCAGGCAGAAGCAGATGCACGCAGCGTGGTAGTTAGGCCGGCGCGTGGGTGATTAATGTGGGGGCGGCTGCGTGGCTACCTAGCCGCACCAGCAGGCTGCTGTTTGCTCAGTTCGTGAATGTTTATGTTAAGAGTACTATATATGTGTACAGTTTGGACCTTGGTGGTATTATAAATGGTGACTGGTTACAGGGCACCGAGATGCCGGTTCATGAATGTACAAATGGATGGAGGCAGCGGTTCAACTGTGTGCCTGTCAAGTCGACTGCGTACATTTGCACTGACACACTGGCTACATGGAGGTGAGTTCTGCCAAATTGTGTAAAGCATCTCTAGCTCTTCCCTTGTATAGTTGAATTTCTTCTGCCAAGCTAGCTAAGGTATGCAACGCCAAAATAGACATGGGAATGGGACAGGTCTTCTACGGGCCACTTTTGTGAATTTTGATACTGTTTTCTGAATTTTGAGAATTTCCTCGTGATCTTTTATGCACTGAAAATTTCTATGATTGAAAACTCCGTTCTTCTAGTTATCTGGAGTATTTCATTACCTTCCAAACTTTGCGATCTTCAAATACAGTACTATACTATGCTTTTCAACATGAAGAGGCGGCAAGCTTTCATGATCATCCAAATCTACGTGCATGCATGATTGATCCGGCCCGACACTGTCCAAGAATAAACCCTGACGACGAGTGCCCACCCTAAGCCTAGCTACGACGCTGTGGCAGAACCTTGGACCGGCCGGCTCTTTGTCTGCTGCCCGGCCATGTACACATCATTTTGCACGTCTCTACGGCCGGCTCGCCAACTGTATTACTATTCACTGTTACCATACACCGGGATCAGTACCCGCTACACGTACGAACTACGAACAACTTGGGGTCCACGCTGCATAAAACAGAGAAGGCCCTGCATGCTGTAGTGGTACAATCCGTATAAGTGCATCTGACTCCCTCTACGCTCTAGCTCGATTTGCTCCAAATGTTTTGAGCCCAGTTGTCTCGAGAGTTTCGTGCTTATGTTCCCTGCTAGGGCAATTTCAGCCTATGCCTTGATCAATCTGTAGCTACATTTGGTCAATCGCTATGTAGTCCTCCGTTTTTTACTTGACGTCTTAGGATCTGTACTGTTTGACCACTAATATCTTTAAATTATCTACATTGTCTATATAAAAACTATATCATTAGATTTTTCATTAAAAATACATTTATAATTTTATAATTTTATTAATATTTAAAGTTATAAAATTAACGGTAAAAGCCACCTCTTGAAGACCATAGAAAGTAAAGAACATCAAATAAAAAAGAATGGAGGGAGTATTACTTATCGTTTTTCGTTCTTATAAAAACGAAGGGTTTTCCATTTCTAAGTTGGCTGGTTTTTATAGGCCTCGGATTAACTTTGTGATGTGTGCGCCTTATTCTAGATTGATCCAATTATTAAAAAATGTGATTTATACTTATGAAAGCATAAGTCCCCTATCCAGGAAAGGTAATACTAGGGACTTCATATTTGTAAGGTGACAAATTTTTTTTTTTCAAAAGTATAAGTCACGTTTTGAATCATTCACTACCAGAAACAGGATATTTCCCGAGTGCCAAAAACACTCGGGACAAGAAGGTAAACACTCGGTAAATGTATTTCCCGAGTGTCACACTCGAAAAAACACTCGGGATAGTTTAGTCGGGATAATAACGGTTTCGAGTGTTACACTCGAAATTTGACATTCCCGAGTGCTCTTATTACACTCGGAAACTCGCACACTCGAGAAAAAATCGGTGAGCGGCTTGTGCACGTGAACGGAATATTTCCAGTGTTCACACTCGATAACGCTCAAAAACACTCGGGATGGGGTCAGCGTTTGACCGAGCGAAACCATCGAAAAGTGACACTGGCGATGTTCCGAGTGCATAGCTAAAACGCCACTCGGAAATATTCCGACAAATCCGTTGAGAATTGCCACGTGTCATTTTTTTCCGAGTGTTGACACTCGGAAAGTTTTGTCGGATCCCGAGTGTCGTTTCCGAGTGTCGACACTCGGGAACTTTTGTTTATTTCGAGTGTCGACACTCGAAAATTTATCAATTTCGAGTGCCAAAAACACTCGAAATCTGAAAACACTCGAAAGCGACAAAACAATTTGAACCAAATTTTTCACAAATTCATTTAAAATCCATTCCACAAACAATCAAATAATCCATCCATCCATGCATCCATTCCACAGCAATCAAATAATCCATCCATCCATGCATCCATTCCACAGCAATCAAATAATCCATCCATCCATCCATTCCACAATATATGTATATATATGTATGTATAGACATCATAACAGTTCCGAAGCTCACAACATTCAAGTTCAAGTTCGAAAATGTAAGCATCAGGCATTATACATATGACAGTTCGAAATAGTAATTTCATACTCTTATGTACATAAAAGAAAAGCAAGTATCAGTACAACCATTTGCATGCACGAAATTTCTGCTTCAATCTTACAAGCACAAAAGCATCATTTTGGGAGTTTTGCAGATAGAGCAAAACTTAATATTTGTGCCATCTTACAACAAAAGTTAGGAATTGATATTACATGAAAAGATAATTAACCGAACTATTGACAAAGCAAAAAAATTCCTTTAAATCATGATGAACAACCTAATAACATGGCAAATCGATTAAGAACATGAAAAGCACAGTGCTAAAATGTTAAACTCCAACTCTCAATATTTTGTCATTGTGAACTCTTGATCAACATTTATGTCTCAAGCACTTATCATCAAATTCATAGAAAGGAGTGTACATACAAATTATTATATGTTGACACATTTCAAAAGAATTTATGATATAGATATAGAGAATTAGTTATATATGTAGCCATTTTATCCATTTTTAGCAATCACCGATTGTGAATGTTTTCTAATATTGGTATCCTTTTAGTATATCATGAAAATAGCAAGCACTGGTGGTGGCCTCTCGGCGATGGGCGTCATGTGAACATTAGGAGCAACATCTTGACTCAAACATTAGCGGAGAAGCAAGCGATCCCGCCGTTCCTACATTTTCATAAGAAATCGCATTATAAGAAATTTGCGAGAGCGACCAATAATTACATTGCATGTCATTGCAATGTCTTACGAATCAGCGGTCATAAGAGACTAACAATATAATAATCGATATCGCGATTAACCGAGAGAGATAAGTGAGGCGGTGGTTCCCCGACGGAGGACATTAAGTCGAGTCCCGGTCGAGTGCTCTGCATATTTGTTTGCACATTGCCATACATTAGCCAAGTATGAATATATATATATATATATATATATATATATATATATATATATATATATATATATATATATATATATATTGCATATTACTTTGTTATTGTACTACCACGCCCAACTAACCTCCAGAGCATTTGCTCCAACATTGCCTAGCCTCAATCTCTGTCGCATTGCGCTGGAGCTCGTAAAACCGAGCCTGGAAACATGTGATGGTTGTTGTCGACTTTGAAGGTGTACTTCATCCGTTGATGCAAGACTCGTGGATCGGACCTCGAGAGGGTTGTCGGTGTGCTAATGTACGGCACCCATGAAGAAACGACCATGTTTCTTCCCCTTCGACCTTGTACACAAGACTCGCGTCTAGTGGTGAATTCATGGCGTCGTAGTCTGGGCCATGAATCTCCTTAGCGACATCGATATATGCGACTGTTGGACAAAATCATTAGGAGCGAAAATCATCGGGGACAAAATGATCGTAAATCGTACCAAGTTCTCTCGTCGTGGCGGGGCACAAGGTGCCCTCGATCACCCTCCTAGCTGCTACATATGCCTCCATATCGGAGCAGTCTCGCTTCTTCTTTTCACGCAACCAAAAAACCACGGCGGTCAATACATATGTATCTACAACATACAATCAATATGAACATGTTGACCTACGAGTTCTTCTTGTAACGTGCCATGGAGGAGCGCCTTGACGATGTCTTTGTCCGTCCATCAACAATCTCCGCTCCCTAGCCGCACGAGAGTTTCTGTAACCATCGTTCGTTGCACCACTGTCTTGGAGAATCTGCCGCCATGCATTTTCACATAAGGGCCCACCAAGGTATTACCTAAATTAACCAAGTGTTAAATATGAATAAACTAGAATTGATTGTAATCAAGGACATCGTTTGTTCGGTTGGTTACCGCATGTACTCGTCCAAAGTGATATCGTTAAACAAGCGTCGGCCCTCTGAATTTCTTTGTCCAAGGACTTGTGTGTGGTAACAGATCACCGCTTGGATGCGTGTCAGTAGAACATCTGTGGGATCGACTTCTTAACACAATTACGCAAACACTCTCCTAGAATCAGCTTCCTGTCCCTCAGCCCATCGAAACCACCACTATAATCAAAGAATAAAGAATTGATAAAGAATAAGATGATTAAGTTAGTTGATGAAAGCGAAAAGGAATTGATAAAGAATAAGATGATTAAGTTAGTTGATGAAAGCGAAAAGGAATTGATAAAGAATAAGATGGTTAAGTTAGTTCACATTTATTACTTGGCTACTAAACATCCAAAAGAAACACACACACACACACACACAAAAAGTATCCACCCTTCTAGTAGTTTAGCTCAGTTTTGCTTGCTTGTCCCAGAGCAATTGCAAAGACTCACATATTACTTTGACAATCTGTTGCTTTACATGTTCACTTTTAAGACAGATAACATTTTTTCTGTGATTTATATGCACTCTATGAAATTGTCGATTTTTTCTTACAGTGATAGGCATGGTGCGTTATCAAGTTAAAAGGACCGCATACATTCTAGCACACCTAAGAAAGGATAATGCAAAATACTTGGTAAATTTATAATTATGCTTCTTTCCAATATATCTGTGTTGTGCTTTGCATATCAACCTACTATTGTAATAAAGATTAGATGGGTGAGATTGGAGGCTACATGTTCACTGAAGGCTGACGAAATATTATACATAAAAAACCATTCATTCAACAGACACTAGTAGCCAAGCTAATTGCTTCCAAATTTTTACAAAAACCATCATTTTCATGGTTATGCATCATCTAGTTAAATAAATTAGAAACAATGGTTCTTTAAATCAAATGGGTACAACTCATTGCGACTCGAGAGTTGTGACCTAATCAACCCTAACATGCATAGGAACACATAGAAGCAGATTTGAATATTCAGTCACTTACCCAAAAACTTTCCTCCACCCGCTGCAAACAGCTGTCAAATGGAACCTCTCCTTCAAAGGCGGTATCTTCAAAGACCTTGTAGTGGTACCATGTCCATGCAGGCTCCCGCCTTCCTCTGTAGGTGACCAACCCAGGGAAGTGCCATCGAATCAACACACCAATTATGCCATTTGGAAGTCTACATTTGTCACCCCCGCCTTCTTCTCGCCATTGCCTGCATATTAGTTTTTTGAGGTATGCAATTAAGTGGGCTAAATTAGTGAAAGTGCAAGCAGTTTCTTACATGTCACCAACAGAACGATGATGATCTTCTCCTCCTCTCGGGTTGGTCGTCGTGTGGCAGTTCGCAGTCCTCGCATCCAAAATTCTTGTGTCTCATGGTGCTCATCCTCCTCACCTCCGCGCCTCGGGGTACTCTTCCTCCTCACCTCCGCCTCACCCTCCGCCTCACGGTGCTCATACTCCACATCATCGGACGCGAGGGCTACGGGTCTGAGCCCGATCTACTAGAGGTAGACCCCGCTACCCCTCGAGGGGCGCGGCTGCCCTCTGCCTCGTCGAGGGCATGGCTGCCCTCTGCCTCTGGAGGGGCCATGGCTGCCCTCTCGCCTCGCCGAGTGGCCGCGGCTGCCCTGTGCCTCTGGAGGGGCATGGCTGCTGCCTGTGCCTCTGGAGGGGCCGAGGCTGCCCTAATCCTCTGGAGGCAGCGGCTGCCCTCTGCCTCTGGAGGGGCCGTGGCTGCCCTCTGCCTCCTCGAGTGGCTGCTGGTGCCCTCTGCCTCCTCGAGTGGAAAACAAGCGTCTGCCTCGACTAGAGTATCTTTGCCTCGCCACTCATATTTTGGTGTCTGAAATGAAATGAAATAAAATAAATCAATTAATATAGCGTAATCAAGTAAGCTCATAGAAAAATGTAATATAACGTAATCAAGTAAGCTCATACAAAAATTAAAAACATGCAGACAAATAAATGGAAGACATACAAGATCATGCTCAAGTAGTCATCTACAATGGGATCCTCCGAGATGGGCCCTCCAAAAGTCATCGTCACTATCATGAGGTGTTGACTCAACCTCATCCCTGTGGTGCCATCAATGTCTAGCGATTAAGTAGTTCCAAGTCCTCTTGGTTTACAACCTCATCGGCATCGATTTGAATATCATCCATGTGATCGTCCTCTTCCCCAATTATTATTTCAAAAGTCCCTGGTAGCCCATCTTCTTGAAAGAATAGGTCAACACCATTGTTGGTCTCCATGTTGTAGTCCTGCTCACTAGGGGTAGGTAGTTTACCATATGGTTGCACCTTATGTACTACCCACCAATCCACTAGACTACTCATAGTTTTGCATGGGTACGGGATGTAGTATACTTGGGTGGCTTGTTGAGCCACAATAAATGGGTCATTGCCTGGTAGGATTGATTGATGCACAACTTCAACCAGCCCAAGTGATGTATCCCGTTTGACTCCCCTAAACGGATGGAACCAATGACATTTGAATAACATAAGTTTGAGAGGTTTGCTACCATGGAAATATAGTTCAATTATTTCTTCAATTACTCCATAGTATTCAACAGTGTATCACTCTCATCTTGTCCTATAGTCACCACTCCTTTGTTAATTGTTGTTGCATTAGGCGTTCCTCTCATGTGTCGATGTTCGAAGCGGTACCCATTCACATCGTAGGTACTATAGGACAAACACCGAGTGTGGCATCCTTGAGCAACTTGCTTCAATTAGCTACTCATAGACTTGTCCTTGAAACTCTCTGACATAAATAGAATGGGTTTTATGTATTAGTTCCTCTTTACTTAGTAAATATTATGTGCAAGGGGAGTAGCTAATAGAGAAGTTACTACGATAGAACCAAGTCGGAAATTAGGTTTACAATTCGGCACCCTTCCTAAGAAGGGTCGCAACTTGTTTTTCGGATGGGTCTTGACGTTGCTTCCACTCGCTCCTAACAAATTCCTATAGGCAACAAGACAAGTAGATTAAAACACTCATACATCAATTATTGGGAAAAATAATTGTTGCATACCTAATGTAATCATCCACCGGAGAGGTTGGTAAAGACATACAACATCACAATCAACCACTCATCCCGCGATAAAACTTTGGGAGTACCACCGCTGAAGTGTCACCTCTTCGGTGAAGAGGCTAAGTTGGCAATTATTTTGAGGATGCCAATATTGTATCGTGAGGTTTGATTGTGCACCGCGAACATTGTCGACAAAATATATTGATGTGAAATGGGAAATTTCCTCAATTATGTACGCCTCGCTATGGATGCTTCAACACGCGATCGATTTTTTGCTTTGCCTCGTAGTTCCTTTTGTTCCCTCTCAATTGGATACATCCACCGGTTTTGCCTTGGTCCCCCATCCTAGCTTCATAAGGAAGATGGAGAATCAAATGTTGCATTGGATTGAAGAAGCGGTGGAAAGATCTTTTCCAACTTACAAAGCAACACAGTACTTCACGCTCCATAGTTGACATTACCATGGGATCTATCTCTTTCGCACATAGCTGTCGATAAAAGAAGCTCAACTCCGCCATCACTTGCCAAACACACTCGGGGACGTAGCCACGGATCATCATATGCAAAAGGCGTTCCATGAATATGTGGTAGTCATGGCTCTTTAGACCATTGATGCGCATGGTAGCTAAATTCACTCCTCTCCTTAGATTTCTTTGCATACCCATCAGAAACTTTAGGTCAGAAACCATTCCAAAATCTCCTTCCTCTGAACCCTAGTTAGGCAATAACTAGCTCTTGGCTTCTCCCACTTGCTAGTAGCTGGCTTATGGATCATATTCAGCGAGGGCCTGTTACAAAGCTCCTCTGATCAAGGCGAGCCTTCACATTGTCCTTCGTCTTATGCGGAATGTCAAAGAATGTGCTAAATATGGCCTCTGCAACATTCTTCTCATTATGTATTACATCTATGTTATGGGGAAGAATGAGCTTATGGAAGTATGGCGGCCGCCACAAACTTGAAATGTGAGTCAATTGTGCTCCTCACCATATTGCTCGAACCCATCACCATCATCAAGAGGCTTCAAAGCATCTAGCGGTGCACGAACCTCCTCACCGCCAGACGACGTGGTGGTCCATCATGCGGACAGCAATATTGGCCCTAAATCCGGTTGTGTCACTTCAATTCGTGGTCAATTGGAAGGAATTGACGATGACAATCGAAGAAGGAGTGCTTGCGACCATGCTTTAGCCAATGACCACGCAATGTCTCCCTACTGATTGGGCATGGCATCTTCCCATGTACAGACCACCCACGAGAATATCCGTCTGGCGGGAAGTCATGCATGGATGTGTGATACGCGACCGCATGGTGAAGTTCTGTTTCAATGCCCGATCATATGTCACTATGCCTTGTTCCCAAGCATGTAATAATTCATCCACCACCGGCTCCATGAATACACTCATATTCTTCCCTGGGTACTCAGGACCAGGAATTATCAAGGAAAGGAATATGTCGCTTCGCATGCAAACAGGGTGGGAGGTTAAGGGAATGACAAACACGAAAGCAATTGTATGGCGCAACCCCCATACCAAATGGGTTAAACCCATCGGTTGCAATTGCAATTGAGCGTTCCGAGGCTCATGACAAACTCTACATAGTCTCGGTCAAATTGCTTCCATGCTTCACCATCGATGGGTGGACCATCTTGTCATTATGGTACCGATGACCATACTTGTGCCATACCATTTGTTTGGCGAAACCTCGGACATGTATAACCGTTGGATTAAGTGGCACAAATGGTAGATAGCGAAGTATTTTTACGCCAATAGGAAGTCGCCTCTTGACCATCACCGAGTCAACCTCAACAAACCTAGACTCACCACACTTATCACAGTGATCTTTATTCACATTCTCATTCCTAAATAGCATGCAATGATTTGGACAAACATCTATCTTCTCATATGACATATTTAGTGCGCTTATCAATTTCTTGGCCTCATACAAGTTAGCGGGCAGTTTGTGACCATCCGGGAGAAGGGTGCTAAACACGCTTAAGAATGCATCAAAGCAAGCAATGCTTGTGTTGAATCGAGACTTGATGACAAGTAGTGGTGTGATGGCATCTAGTTGGGACACTGTGTGTGCCCATGAAGTGGTTGACTCTTCATGACAACATATCAAAGAAAGCCCTTGTTGCAGGCTCGGTTCTTCCTCAGCAGGTGGCCCATATGCATGACGCACATCATCTAGCATGTCTTCTATCCTACTCTCATTGTGGCCGCCATCGTCCGTTTCTTCCCTTAGCACATCTGATCTGCTATCTTGTGACTCACCGTGATACACCCACACGGTATAGTTTGCCCTAAATCCGTACTTGCACAGGTGTGCGATCATTGTTGCCCTCATTTGTGGCCGTGTGTTGAACAACGCGAACAAGGGCACAACACACCTAAATCCATTACTCCTAGCAAATGCTCGATCCACAAAATCATCGACTTTTTCCATCCATTCTTGGGTACAGATCACCCATCGCTCTCGCCCAAGTGTACATCCAACTACGATCCTCGGCCATCCTAGTGTGCAAAACATAACGCATATTTTAATCCAACTTTTATTTATGTCAAAATTACAACTACTGAGCTAGCTATAAGCTACCCTATGATGCATGCCCTATATATGTACACTAAAAGCAGTTGACATGAAGACAATATACATGATCAACGGAGCATAAAAACACTTTCTTTCAATATATATGAATACCTTTATTTATTAACACGTTAATGTAGCATTGTAATGACAGCATATCAATCCACCATAAATGGACAACACAAAAGAAAATAAGCAAACTTTATTTCTTTTTGCACTTATCCATTACCTTACAGTACTTCTTGGAGCTGAGGGAGCCGAGGGAGCTGCGGTGGGGAAGATGGCTGCAGCTGTGTGTCGGTGGAGGCAGTCGGCGAGGGGAGGCGGCAGCACTGTATTGAAAACCATGAGCTATATTAGGACAGAATCGGCACTTAAGCATTGAAATTTAGACAAAACAAAAAAAAATCGCTACACACAAACTAATTAAGTTTGCACGGGGAATGTGTACGTTGAAAGTGCTACACAACCAATCGTTGTTTCATGTTTGTCCATATTGATATAGCTCAACAAATTGTACGGCAATATCATTTTCGAGTACTATACCCATTAATAACCCGAAAGGGGAAGAAAATATCAGCTCATGAGTACTTAACTTTCTATCTATATTCCAATTCCTACTCAAGTGATCTTTTTCCCTAGAAGAAGATCATGTACAATGCATACTTATTTACTTGGTACACTATACTGCTACAAGTGCTAGAAAAGGTCTACCTAACATTCCGAAACTATCTAAATCATCATTTGATCAAATGATACATATCTTGCATGCATGGAGATACATGAAGCTTATCTGTAGATGTAAGTACTGTTGGACATACTTAATCTTATGGACCTTATACAGTACATATAATACAGTAAAAACCCTAGAGCTCATTCTCTCAAGGAACCAGTGAGGAAATTAGGAAGAAGAATATTGTTAATTCTTCAGATATTTTCTTGCCTTGGATCAAGAATTTTCAAAATGGTTAAATGTTGTGGTGCATGCCAAAAAACAAGGGCATGGCATGGGCACACCAAAATCCAAAAGAGAGGACTGAAAAAAATAAGAGGAAGAAGAAGAAGAAGCGAAAGAAAAGGAAAAGGTAGGATTCTTGCGGTATGGGAAGAATGCATAGTCGATGCAACTTGATGAGAATTGCAGAAGAGGTCATGATCGCTTGATTATGGCTCGAGTAGTGGAAAAAAGATCAACTAGCAAAGACGAACAGGCATCGTAAATTTGGGCGCAATTAATTGAATCAAGATCCACTACATGTATATACATGCCATTGAAGGAAATACACATGCAAGCTTGTAGGAAAGGAACAAAGATAATTTTCTTGGAATAGACTAATAATGGAGAGAAGCTACGCATGGTTGATTGGTTGGTTCCAAGATCTTAAATTCAAGTACCAATTCTGTAGAACCAACAAACAATACATATACATGCGTGATTGAGAAACCTTAGAAGTATGCATACTGACATACACGAACAACTATATACTTGTGTACATCTAAAAAGTGGAGTGTCTCTCGAAAAGAAAGTACATACTATATACTTGTCTCTTGAAAAAGAAACAATTGGAGTATGTATACTAATCTCAAATAAAAATCCAAAAGGAGAACATATGTCTTGCTCTCTCAACAAAATGGAATATATATACCATGAAAAAACAGTACATACTAATCCTTTGTTTATTACATTAAGTAGACCAAATCCTTTGTCATTAGAAAATTCCATTGGAGTTTTTTTAAAAACATTACATACTACATACTTGTTTCTTGAAAAAGAACCAATTGGAGTATGTATACTAATCTCAAATAAAAATCCAAAAGGAGTACATATGTCTTGCTCTCTCAAGAAAATGAAGGATATATACCATGAAAACAATACGTACTACATACTTGTGTACATCTAAAAAACAGGAGTATATCTAGAAAAATAGGGAGTATCACTGAAAAAATAGGAAATACTACATACTTGTCGCTTGGAAAGAACCTATTGGAGTGTTTATACCATGAAAAAATAGTGCATACTACATACTACATACTTGTTTCTTGAAAACGAACCAAGTGGAGTATGTATATGTACTAATCTCAAATAAAAATCTAAAAGGAGTACATATGTCTTGCTCTCTTAAGAAAATGAAGGATATGTACCATGAAAAACAAGACGCATTACTACATACTTATGTCTCGCTCTCACTTGCGGTATATATCTTGATACATGCATGTCGTATTGGTTAGTAATAAATCTTTCCTCGGTTCTTACGTGCTAAGCTGGTGGCTTTAATTAGAATAGCTCGATCCTTTCTCATCGAGTTTTTATCTTCTTTGATGCATGATCTTAATTATATTACTTATATATACCGTGTGTTTTTATTCCATCTTTCTTTTTGAAGGGCTGTCTTTCATGTTTCAGTTTGTTCAGCATATCTTTGCATGATATGCATATGCTAGTTGTGGAAGGAAACTAGAGTGATATATGACAGGGAAAGAAGTTCATGACAAGTGCCATCGTCTTTGCTTGTATACACTACAGTTTACTCTTACTCCTAATGCATCATCTAATTTTCATCTAGCTAGCTCCTGCATGGAGGTCTTAGATTGTTATCATACGACGAGAGATAAGAAAGGAAACAAAGAGTATACCACTCTCTTCTTGCATCATCTCTCTCTCTCTCTCTCTCAATATGTGTGGACATGCATGCATGTAGTGTAATGGAGCAGCTTTTGCAAGGGGGGAACAGAAGGCTTTTCCATTAGATATGTCCATACTAATTTGTTTTGTTGAACCTGGCCATACTAATTCTAATTCCCTGTTCTTGTCAAAACACAAGACCCTGCATAGCTATCTATCAGACCACGACTTATTCCAATTTGACACTCGATTGGTAACAAAGACAGAAGAAATCAAGGCTTCAATATTCAAACCCATGTACGCACACGTACTACATATATACTTGCATCTCACTAATCTAGCTACAAACACGGGCGGCGCTAATCAATTAGAAGACAAGTAATCTAGTGTTAGTCAGCCTAAGCAGAATTGTACTAGTATTATACACTCATGTGCTTCAAACATATAGATTATCCACAATTATAGCTTTATGCATCTTATTTGATGCTCTTGCAACTTGTTTGTCGCACTGATCAAATTTCTTCAGTTCCACAAGTGGAGAATACCTCTCAAATGGAGAGCAATAATTCATCCCACACAAAACAAGAATCATGCGAATCAAATGCATCCACAGATCATATAGCAAAATCAAATTCTCATTCATCATCTTCGAGAGCAAAATTTATGGAGAAATCAAGAGGGGGTTCAACCTACCAGAGGAGTGGCGCCGGTCGGAGGAGGGAGCCGGGGGAGGCGGACAGTCGGGGGCGGCGCCGGCGGAGGAGGGAGCCCGGGAGGCGGAGTCGGGGGCGGCGCCGGCGGAGGAGGGAGCCCGGGAGGCGGGGAGGCGGAGCGAGGGAGCTGGGGAGGCGGAGAGTCGGGCGGGCCAGGAGGAGGGAGCCGGGAGGCGGAGTCGGGGCAAGGCCACGTGAGGAGGGAGCCAAGGGAGCGGGGAGGTGGAGTCAGTGTGGGCAAGTCTTGGCGGGGTGGAGGCGGCGGAGGACGGGAGGCGCATGGGATTAGGGTGCAAACAATGTCTTGTGGGGTGGGGGGTTTGGGGAACGGAGGAACAGCACGCGGGGAGGAAATCGCGTGAATGTTATTTTTAGCTCCGAGTGTCAGAATTTAACGACACTCGGAGATAGTTTTTCCGTTGCTCTCGCCGAGTTTCGAGTGTTCGATCGGACACTCGGGAAATTTTAATTTCCCGAGTGTTTTTCTAATTTACCGAGTGTTTAATGAGGCACTCGGGAAGTTCCCGAGTGTATTATTCAAAACACTCGGGAAACTTCCTAGCACTCGGGAACTTCGACGATTCTGGTAGTGATTGGATCAAAAATCAGAATATTACACACGTCTCAAAGCTAACCCAATGTTCACGAAAACTAATTACTACACAAAAAAATCATCTACTAACAAATAGCAAAACTGAAATATAGCACTAGATTCCCTTCAAAAACAACATTTTATGACATATTTATCCTTTTGAAGTATACGTCACATTTTTTTAACTATTGAATCCAAATCAGATGTAGACACTTAAAAGCTAATATAAAGGCCAGAAAAAACCGACTTTGAGTTAGCAAAAACAAGGTAGCATATACAAATAACAAAATCAATTATTTAATTGGCCATCTCTTCTTATCATTGGTCTATTGCAAACAACATATATGGAGGTAATTGAGAGAAATTCTATGCTTCACCCAATAGTGAATTGCACAAATAATAAATCATGAATCAATGGTGGATAAGTGTTACCCATTTGAAGTGCTTCGGGATTTGTGCAAGCCTATTGGAGGGAAAAGCATGGAAGCACTAAGAGCATCTACAATAGTTTGTTTCTTAGTTTGTTACTAAGCGGAGAGAGAGTACTCAATCTAATAAAAAGAAACAAGTCTTCCAATGGATTGTTTCTTAAGCTTGTGTCTAAGACTTTAATTGCTACAAGTGTACATGATTCTTGATAATTAATAATGAAGTACAACTTTGTGGCCTACATGTTTTAGCTCATTTATCATATCAATAATGAAGTCAGGCTGCACAAATGATCTGGTGTATATTTTGCTTTAAGACAGTGGGACCCACAAAACGCGCTTTTAGGTAACAAGTAAGTCTCCAATAGAGTATTTGGTTATTTCTTGTATCTTGGTATTAACAATTTGCTAGTTTCTTCATCTAGAAACAACTTCACCTTTTCTCCTTCACATCACCTAAATGCTGATATGATAATCTCTTAGTAACAGCTGACGTGGGCTGTTGTAGATGCTCTAACCGTGACATAATTGTCAATGCTTGTTGAGTTTTCTAGTGTTCTTCATCCTCCCACCACTCATCCAAAGGTCCTTTTTTTTTGTATTTCTCTGTTTTACTATAGTTTTCGCACTCTTATCCGTATATGTATTTTATATGTTCCTCTATTCTCACGCTTTTTTATTCTTACGTTTCAAACCTGCCCTAAATAGGCTCAAGCGTTTACATTGAGTGTCAACCGAATCAAGTTAACCTATACTTCTTGAAAATAGCAACAATCTTAGCTCTTGAGCTATCACTCCAATCCTTTAGGCATATATAACAGTTTGTCTCTTAGGTTGTTTCTAAAGCCTCTAACTCATTTACAGACAACCTTAGAGATAACATCTCCAACAAGCTATATATAAAATTATTTATTTTTAACATAACTTCTCTTCTTACACACTCATAATTTATTATACACGTGCGCATGCGCAGTTTGTCTCTATTCAAAAAATGACACATTCTTTCTCTTCACATCCTTTCTCTCCGACTAGATTTTTAAATGACATAACAACTGCTAAGAAACAACTGAGTTGACCACTATTGAAGATCCTTATCCATTTTATATCCAGTCCCTGGATGATCATTGTTCAGCTACTTGTGGACCAAGACGATAGACCGCAGTTGAAGTTACAGGTGGTGGTCACCACACCCAAAATTGCACGAGGAGGAATTGCAATCCAGACGAGGCATGACAATGATAGCCTAAATTAATCTGTCCTCATTCTGTCATATCAACGATACGACGCTCAGCCCTGCTCTGCCCGTTACCCAACGATGACCCTGCCTGACCGACCTCGCCATGCATGTTTGTCTGCCTCTGCTCCCTGCATCGCTATGCCACCATGACGGATTCAGTGTACTAGTCGAGTTTTACAGGATGCACGCAATGATGTGGATCGGGTACTATGCGCTGCTGCTGCACCCGTCAATCATGCGACGCTGGAATTTTTGCGAGACACAAGTCACCGAAAGCGATGGTCCATATCGGCCATATTTGCATGCATGGGGCGATGGATATATTCCAAGGAGAGCACAATTATTCCTGCATAATATGGCACTGTACGCGCAAAATGCCAGGCACACTGCACACACTAAAAACAAGCTCTAAATAGTGTGTCCATGAGCTCTAAATAGTGTTTACGAACTGTCGTGATTTACGCACATTCTAGTTGTATGAGTGCTTCTTGGTATAAAGCACAGTGCAAAAGATTGACCGCGATAACGTACAAGTTTACTTCTAGGTGACACATCGCGACAAGTATAAAGACCAAACACAATTTGCCATTGTTATCAAGCGATTGGTCGCAAAGAATTTGAGCTGTGCGTATATTTGTCAGGCCCACTTCACATGTCCCAAGTGCAAATGCTTGTATTATGTGCATGTACTTCAATTTGGCTGGGCTTGGGGTAGCTCGAGTTCATAAACGAGCTAAGCCGAGCCTCCGTTTACTATCTTGTTTGGCATCACTAATTCACTAAGCTTGTACTGTACACCAATTTGCAAATGGAATTCCAGTTTACAGTCAAGAGCGGGGGGCCGGGCCGGGCACTTTGATTTTGGCTGGCATCGTCAATCCCTCACCGCCGATCGCCTTCCTCACGGGCTCAATGTATAGTAGTGGAGCATTAGTGGCTTGTTACAGAGTGACTAGTAACTTTTTTCCAGGAACCGACGGACAGTCAGCCGTTCAGTCTCCAGACGCGACCACCTTACGTACGCGAACCAACAAGCAAGGTGTCGCGCCGCGCGTAAAAATCCGCACCTCCTCCTCCGCGCCTTGACCGGCCGCGCGCGCGGTCCAAAAAGCGATCGACCCGCACGACGCGTTCGAACTAAAGTACTACTCCTAAACCAAACAAACCATTACCAGATTACGCCCTAGTAAGTACAGTAGTTGCAGCATGAGAGTCCGTGCCACGGGCAACTGGAACGTGCTGATAAGAATACGTACGTGCGTACCAGGAAGCTTCTCCCTTTGGCCCTAACTTTGGGACAGAAAGGTCGGTCTCCAGATCACGTGAACCAAAAGCAGGTTAAAAATAAGGGACAATTGCCAAAAGCCACGCTTTACTTTTGCCTCTCGTAAAATGCTATTAAGTTTGATGCACCAGCTTATATGCCACAACTTACATTTGCTCTTTGTTAATTTGCCCTTTTCGAATATAGAATTCATATTTTCGGTTTAATTACACTGGCCCACATGTGAAAGGACTCTTTTGCCCCTCCTCCAATGACCCTGTGTCCATCCTTCTCGCGGCGCTCCTCTTGCTGCTCGTGCCGGCCACCTCTGCCTCCATGCTCGCTGTCTCAGGTGAAGCCCCAACCTGCGCCATCATGCTCACACGTATCGTCTCGGCATCCTCCTCCTTGCACTCACCTCCCTCTCCCTTCTCCGCAGCCGAGGTGTCGAGGATGTCATCTTCCTCCCTGAATCTGCTTCGAGAGCCAGTAGGAGCCGATGGCCATGGTGACGGACAGCACGGTGGGCATGGCGATGGGGATGCCGCCGATGAGTAGCACGAGGAGGTTGTCGATGCCGTCATGGTAGCGGCGGTGCTGGACGAAGTACATGATGATGACTCAATGACCATGCCGACGGCGATAGTGGCGATGCAGAAGTTGCCGATGGCCTTGAGCACCTTTTGGAAGTGGCTGGCCTAGTTGGTGGCGTCGACGAGGTGCGTCGCCTTGCTGAAGAAGGTGTGCACACCCGTGGCGATGACGATGGCCTCGATCTCGCCCTACTTGCACGTTGACCGCAAGTAGATGCTGTCGCCGGGCATCTTGGTCACTGGCAGCGACTCGCCAGCATAATTCATATTAAGTTCGGTGCGGTCGAAGCCAAAGGGGGGTTGCCGAATTTGCGGGGGTCGAAGACGAAACAGGGAGGAGGGAGGAGGACGCCCCGACGGCGGCATGGAGGGGCTCGTGGTCATGGAGGCGAAGGTCGACGTAGAACTAGACGAGCGTGCGTTGGTGGCCTACGGCAGCTGGGGCGCCATAGGGGAAGGAGCGGGAGAGGTGTGGCGTGGAGGCAGGGAACGGGGAGATGAGGGAGGATGCGGTGCCGTTGAGGCCACCGGGGCGATGGGAGGGGGGGGGGAGGCCGCAGCAGAGGCAGTAGGGTGGAGGCAGACGGCGAGGGTGGAGATTTGGGTGGGGAGGTGGGTGGTGGAGGGGATGGAGGCGAGGGTGGTAGTGGTAGCTGGGGCGATCGGCGTGCGGAAGGAAAAGGAGGCGAAGTCGGAGGATGCGGAGGATGTGGCGGCGTTGAGGTGACCGGGGTGGCAGGAGGAGGGGGAGGCCGCGGCGGAGGCGGTGGGGTGGAGGTAGGGGTGGTGGTGGTAGCCGGGGCGGTCGGCGTGCAGAGGGAGAAGGAGGCGAAGTTAGAGGATGTGGCAGCGTTGAGGCTACTGGGGCGGCAGGAAAAGGGGGAGGCCGCGGCGAAGGCGGTGGGGTGGAGGCAGTCGGAGGAGGCAGCCATGGATGGCTAGACCCAGCCAGGTAAAGAACTGACCGGAGGGGCAAAAACGTCATTTCGCATGTGGGCCAGTGTAATTAAAACGAAAATATGAATTTTATATTCGAAAAGGGCAAATTAACAAAGAGCAAATGTAAGTTGTGGCATATAGATTGGTACATCAAACTTAATGGCATTTTGCAAGAGACAGAAGTAAAATGTGTCATTTTGGCGATTCTCCCTAAAAATAAAATTTCACCACCTTTTGGTTAGTACTACCACTAGTCTAGAGGCTTTTAATTCGTCCAACACAAGCCCCGATTTGTAGCATCATGGCAGTCATTAGTCGTCGCTTAGGTCATGTACAATAGGTTTACCTTAGCTGTCTATCGTCTCTGCCACATACGATTGACTCTAGTGTAACTGGGAGACTGTTGGAAATATGTCCTAGAGGCAATCATAGAGATGATTATATTTCATTATGTTCATAATATTGGATAATATGTTATCTTGTTCCTAGAATAATATCGTTAATATTTATTATTAAGTATGTGACTTGATTATGAAACTCTATATTTCTGCGATGATTATTCTTAAACGTTCCCTAGTTGAAAATATATGAGGACACATATGAATAGACTAGCATATGTATTGGTGATGACTATGTTTCACAGGTCATGGCTATGGAGATATCAAACCAATAATATGGACACATGTTAGAGAATATGGTGTTGGATAAGACCACCCTTGAGACACTATTGAGATTGTTATGATTCTATATGTCGTTAGTTGGTCTCAAGCAATGATGATTTATAATCCTTAGACTTGAGATCGGCATGGTTTCCTGCATGTGTAATAACACTCTTAGGGGTTGTCAATCGCTACTCGTAATTGGGTAGTTATAAAGGTAGCTTTCGGGTATACTCTGAAACATGCGGAGGAATGTGACTGGTCAGATATGGGATTTCCCCCTCCTAACATAACAGGAGAGATGTCTCTGGGCCCCTTGTTGTGGTCGGATAAAGTAAGTGCATGACCATACCACTAGTGGTCAAAGTGTTCGACCACGTGAAGTTATCCGACACTCGATCGAGAAAGTATTGAACAGTCCATGGATGGCACAACATCTCACCTGGAGTTCAATTAGATATCGCGAGGCAAAGGGAGAATACACGAGTAGGTCACTTAGTTCGATCAGTTATGGACTGGTCGTATAGAGATACGAGCTGGTCGTAGACTGGTCGAATGTAATCACAAAGTGGTCATAACTTGGTCGTAAGGAGCTATGAACTGGTCATGACCAAATACGAACTGGTCGTATAGAGATAGGACCTAGTCGTAAGTGATGAGGACCTAGTCGTAGATCATATTGCATTAAGATTCGTCCGATATAATTTGTGTGTATTCAGAAATCGTTATGTCCTGCTAGGTGCCACTAACGACTCGTGGTCAGAAAGGTGTTTCCGAGTCATAACCGAACACACATAAACCTAATGGGTCACACACTTAATGGCTTGGAACAAACCAGTACGGATACAATTCGTAAAATGTATTCGGATAGGATTTGTCATGGGCACTATATAAGGCGATGCTTGAGGCTGTTGGGAAATAGATGACTGGACGCGAGTTATTCCACCGAAACCCTAGCCGCCATCTTCCTAAGAGCTTTGTTGTGCGACTTGGTGCTAGCACACCGACGTACAGTTGTTCCTTCCCTGGACGTGTGGATACCGTAGAGGCGATACTGTGGTTGCTGTTGCGCTTGAGGACAATCCGCGATCTTCATAAGGAGCTGCAGAGATTGCTAGAGGAGATGATCGAATCGCGAGGATGCTGGCCAATCAACTACGTCCACTGCATCGACGTGCTCGACACTGGACGATCGACTACGACCACTACATCAACGCGCTCTATGTTGGACCAGGCTACTCCAACTCTCCTGCCGCTGCTCTACGTGTCTGGTGATAACGATCTGTGATCATCTTCTTGCTTAGCTTACTGGTTTACGTGGTAGAATTTTTGAATTATTTCTATTGTAGCTTACCCGTACCCCCAAACAGTGGTATCAGAGCCATCCTGCATAGTTTTTGATCTGGATCGATCGCATATATTTGATATGTGGTAGTAGTAGATTGGATCTATTACTGGTCGGGTCTGGTAACCTAGATCGGTTCATTTAGATGGAACGATCTAGGCCCTAGTCGATAAGATCGATTAGTTTTCAGTGGTAGTAGATGGGTTTACAAAGCGGCATGAGCTGAAAGGACCAGATGTTTATCACGCATGTTCACGACCACGCTGCATAACACTCCTACCGGTCGGAATTCCGCCATTGGAGTATGCCGCAGTGGGTGGTTGTATCAAGGCAATGATCGGATTGGTTCGGAATAGGGTTAATTTGATTAGTCCGATGATTTCCAAGGCTCGGTTACGTGAATAAGATTCATGTTCCGACTAGCAGGACCGCCGTGCTGGGTAATCGTACCACGTGTTATCGGTAGTATGTGTTCATGTGGCCCGATAGAATTGTATTCCATGTATAACTTGTTTTTGCAGGGATTGATGTGAATAGTATGACCCACGATGTATGAGATGCATGTATGTGTGTAATATTCATGATCTGCATGTCATGCTTATTGCATCCTAAGGCTGTCTATATTTGTATAATGGCCTACGTGTCGACTTGTGATGCTTCTTCACTCCTTGTAATATATTACTAGTGCTATTAGGAATAATGGCTAAGTGGGAGTACTTGGAGAAATTAACCACTTGGAGATATGGCGAATAGGAAGCATGGCGATGGAGATCACCATGTAGAAGGGTCATACTATATCACAATGCAATTTGATTGTTTGTGAATGCCTTTATATTCCTGTTTATTTATTTCTATGCATGTTATTTAGTTGCTTCGCATGCTTTTAACATGGTAGAAGTAAAATTTCCTCACATAATATTAAGTTAAATTGATGCCCTCCCAATTAGCTACACCATCCAAAGTCATGTATTTTAATGGTAGATCTTGCTAAAGCAGAGTACTATTAATATTCCTTGACTAGATAGGTTTGTGTCGGACACTTACATGCATAGCATTGGTTTAACTTAACAAGGTCATCATAACGGTTATGGACCTTGGGGCATAGGGTTGGGTGTCGGAGCATAGAGATGCTGCCCAACAATAAGAGTCACATAGAGATATGATTAGCAAAGCGTTGCTTACCAAATTCACTAATCTTCCAGCAGTGATGCCAAAGCTCACTAGTAGATTAACTGATTGTGGGTCTTGAATAACTAAATGTCATAAGAGGGACATGGTATTTAGTGTGAGTATCTTTATTAAATTGTTTAATAGAAGTTACTTTTCTTGAACGTATGTCTTAGCTTTGCATATTTTATGTTGTAGATCATGGCACCAACTGCTGTACCTACATCTAGTTTTGTTTTACGTTCGATACTTGATAAGGAAAAACTGAATGGAACAAATTTTGCGGATTAGGCCCGCAACCTAAGAATTGTTCTTAGGAAAGATAAAAAGAAACATGTTCTAGAGGAACCAATTCCAGATGTGCCTGCTAAAAATACCGTTGCTACTCTTAAAACTGCCTATAAAAAGGCATGTGATGAATCCCTTGATGTTAGCTGTCTCATGCTTGCTGCGATGAACTCAGATCTTCAGAAGCAGTTTGAGAATATCGAGGCATACGATATGATCGTGACACTCAAAGGCATGTTTGAGACACAAGCAAGAACTGAGAGATATGAGATCTCAAAGAAGTTGCTTAGGAGTAAGTTAGCTGAGGGTAGTCCGGTGAGCCCACATGTGATCAAGATGGTTGGTTACACACAGAGCTTGGAAAAACTTGGTTTTTTCATTTAGTCAAGAGTTGGCTACAGATTTGATTCTTACTTCGCTACCTGCAAGCTATGAGCAGTTCATTCTGAACTTCCATATGAATGGCTTAGATAAGAATCTCACCGAACTGCAAATCATGCTTAAGACTACAAATGATAGCATTAAGGAAAGCAACAGTCATGTGATGATGGTGCAAAAGAGTACAAGCTTCAATAAGAAGGCTAAGACTTGGGTCAAAGGTAAGGGCAAGACTAAAGTTTTGGATGAGATCCAAACTAACAAACCTAAGCCCAAGACTAAGTCTGGCCCGACTCAAGAGAATGAATACTTTTACTGCAAAGAGCCGGGCCATTGGAAGAGGAACTGCAAGAAGTACCTGGCTGATTTGAAAAAGAATGGTGGGACTAAACATTCCACTTCAGGTATTAATGTTATAGATGTTTTTCTTGCTGACTCTTCTGTTAACTCTTGGGTATTTGATACCGGATCGGTTGCTCATATTTGCAATCCAATGCAGAGTCTAACAAAGAGTAGGAAAATTGCAAGGGGCGAGATGGATCTTCGCGTCGGGAATAAAGCAAGGGTTGCTACATTAGCCATCGGAACTTTGCCATTTGTTTTGCCCTCAGGATTTATTATGGAATTGAATAATTGTTATTACGTTCCAGCCATGACTAGAAACATTATCTCTGCCTCATGTTTGATGGCAGAGGGTTATAAATTCATTATAGAGAACAATGGTTGTTCTATATTTTTGAATGAGATGTTTTATGGCTATGCTCCTATTTCGAATGGGTTGTTTATTTTAAATCTTGATGATGCACCCGTCTATAACATTTATGCAAAGAGGCTTCGACCTAATGATATGAATTCCACTTTCACATGGCATTGTCGTTTGGGTCACATAAGTGAGATACACATGAAGAAGCTCCATGATGATGAAATTCTAAACTCATTTGATTTGGAATCGTTTGAAACGTGCGAATCTTGTCTACTCGGAAAGATGACCAAGACACCTTTCGCTGGTCGGAATGAGAGGGCGTCCGATTTGTTGGCACTCATACATACTGATGTGTGTGGACTAATGAGCACGATAGCTAGGGGTAGTTTTCAGTACTTTATTACTTTCACCGATGACTATAGTAGATATGGATATATCTATTTAATGAGTCACAAGTCGGAATCCTTTGAAAGATTCAAGGAGTTCTAGAGTGAGGTACAAAATCAACTTGGCAAGACAATCAAATCTTTAGGATCTGATCGTGGAGGTGAATTTTTGATCTATGAATTTGGTGATCATTTGAAGCAATGTGAAATTGTTTCACAGCTTACACCACTGGGCACTCCACAATGGAATGAGGTGTCCGAGTGGGGTAATCAGACCTTGTTGGACATGGTTCGGTCGATGATGAGCCAATCAGATCTACCATTGTCCTTTTGGGGTTACGCTATAGAAACTGCCACTTTCACTTTAAATAGGGTACCATCTAAATCAGTAGATAAAACACCATATGAGATATGCATTAAGAAGAGTCCTAGTTTGTCTTTTCTAAAGATTTGGGGATGTGATGTCTATATTAAACGTTTGACATTTGATAAACTCACACCCAAGTCAGATAAATACTTCTTTATAGGATATCCTAGGGAAACCAAAGGATATTATTTCTACAACCAAGAAGAGGGCAAAGTTTTTGTTGCCTGAAATGATGCCTTTTTGGAGAAAGAGTTTCTTTCAAAAGGTGTCAATGGGAGAAAGGTGCAGTTCGAAGAAATTCGAGAAATGTCTGAAAGTGTTTCAACTCCTATTGAACCTCTACAGGATAAACAAAATATTGTTGAACCTGTAAATGAGGCATCAACCCTACATTGATATGAAAGACCACGTCAATTGCCTATAAGATATGGGCATGACGTATTATTGTTGAATAATGATGAGCCTAAAACTTTTAAGGAAGCAATGATGGACCCAGACTATGAGAAATGGCTTAGAGCCATGAAATCCGAGATAGACTTCATGAGAGACAATCAGGTTTGGAACCTGGTTGATCCACTTGATGGTGTTAAAACCATTGAGTGCAAATGGATCTATAAGAAAAAGATTGATATGGATGGAAATGTTCACATTGATAAAGCTCGACTAGTCACAAAAGGATTTTGACAAGTTCAAGGGGTTGACTACGATGAGACTTTCTCACCAGTAGCGATGTTTAAATTTATACGGATCATTCTAGCTATTGCTGCATATTTCGACTATGAGATATGGCAAATGGATGTCAAAACAGCTTTCCTTAATGGAAACCTAGATGAGAATGTGTACATGACATAACCTGAAGGTTTTGTCGATCCAAAGAATGCTAGTAAAATGTGCAAACTTCAGAAGTCCATTTATGGATTGAAGCAAACATCTCGGAGTTGGAATTTACGTTTTAATGAGGAGATCAAAAGGTTTGGTTTTATCAAGAACAAAGAAGAACTTTGTGTTTACATGAAGGTTAGTGGGAACGCACTTGTAATTCTAATCTTATATGTAGATGGCATATTATTGATTGCGAATGACATTTCTATGCCGGAATCCATTAAGGCATCATTGAAAAATAGTTTTTCTATGAAGGACCTAGGAGAGGCAGCATATATCTTAGGGATAAAGATCTATAGAGATAGATCAAGAAGGCTAATTGGATTATGCCAAAGTACTTATAATGACAAGGTGTTGATTTGGTTCAACATGTAGAATGCCAAGAAAGGGTTCTTGCCTATGTCACATGGCATAAGTCTCAGCAAGAGTCAGTGTCCTTCGACAACTGATGAGCGAGACCATATGAATGGTATTCCATATGCTTTAGCTATTGGATCTATCATGTAAGCTATGATATGTACTCGACCAGATGTATCATATGCTCTAAGTGTTACGAGTAGATACCAAGCTGATCCTGGTGAAGGTCACTGGACAGCTGTGAAAAACATTCTTAAGTACTTGAGAAGGACTAAGGATGCGTTCCTAGTTTATGGCGGTGATGAAGAGCTCGTTGTAAATGGTTACACCAATGCAAGCTTCCAAACCGACAAAGATGATTATCGTTCGCAATCTAGTTTTGTATTCATTTTGAATAGAGGAGCAGTGAGCTGGAAAAGTTCCAAGCAAGAAACGGTTACTGATTCTACAACGGAAGCCGAGTACATTGCGGCTTCTGAAGCTACGAAAGAAGGTGTTTGGATAAGGAATTTCATTGCTGAGTTGGGTGTGGTTCCGAGTGCCTTGAGCCCAATGGATCTCTATTGTGACAATAATGGAGCCATTGCGCAGGCTAAGGAGCCTAGTTCCCATCAGAAGTCCAAGCATATACTCAGGCATTATCATCTTATTCGTGAATTGGTGGATAGAGGAGATTTTAAGATATGCAAAGTTCATACAGATTTGAATGTTACTGATCTGTTATCAAAGCTTCTCACACAACCAAAGCATGAGGCGCACACAAAAGCTATCGGTATTAGATACCTAGATGATTGACTCTAGTGTAAGTGGGAGACTGGTGGAAATATTCCCTAGAGCCAATCATAGAGATGATTATATTTTATTATGTTTATAATATTGGATAATATGTTATCTTGTTCCTAGAATAATATCATTAATATTTATTATCAAGTATGTGACTTGATTGTGAAACTCTATATTTCTGCGATGATTATGCTTAAACGTTCCCTGGTTGGAAATATATGAGGACACATATGAATAGACTAGCATATGTATTGGTTGATGACTATATTTCATAGGTCATGACTATGGAGATATCAAACCAATAATACGGACACATGTTAGAGAGTATGGTGTTGGATAAGACCACCCTTGAGACACTATTGAGATTGTTATGATTCTATGTGTTGTTAGTTGGTCTCAAGCAATGATGATGTATAATCCTTAGACTTGAGATCAGCATGGTTTCCTGCATGTGTAATAGCACTCTTGGGGGTTGCCAATTGCTACCCGTAATTGGGTAGTTATAAAGGTAGCTTTCGGGTATGCTTTGAAAGATGTGGAGGAATGTGACTGGTCAGATATGGGATTTACCCCTCCTAACATAACAGGAGAGATATCTCTGAGCCGCTCGTTGTGGTCGGATAAAGTAAGTGCATGGCAATGCCACTAGTGGTTGAAGTGTTCGACCACGTGAAGTTATCCGACACTCGATCGAGAAAGTATTGAATAGTCCATGGATGACACAACATCTCACCTAGAGTTCAACCAGATATCACGAGGCAAAGGGAGAATACAAGAGTAGGTCACTTAATTAGATCAGTTACAGACTGGTCGTATGGAGATACGAGCTGGTTGTAGACTGGTCGAACGTAATCACAGAGTGGTCATAACCTGGCCGTAAGGAGTTACGAACTGGTCGTGACCAAATACGAACTCGCCGTATAGAGATAGGATTTGGTCGTAAGTGATGAGGACCTGGTCATAGGTCATATTGCATTAAGGTTCGTCCGATATAATTTGTGTGTATTCAGGAATCGTTATGTCCTACTAGGTACTACTAACGACTTGTGGTCGGAAAGGTGTTTCCGAGTCACAACCGAATACGCACAAACCTAATGGGTCACACACTTAACGGGTTGGAACAAACCAGTATGAATACGATTCGTAAAATGTGTTCGGATAGGATCTGTTATGGGCACTATATAAGGAGATGCTTGAGGCTATTGGGAAATAGACGACTGGACGCGAGTTGTTACACCGAAACCCTTGCCGCCAACTTCCTAAGAGCTTTGTCGTGGGACTTGGTGCTAGCACACCGACGTACGGTTGTTCCTTCCCTGGACGTGTGGATACTGTAGAGGCGGTACTGCGGTTGCTGTTGCGATTGAGGACATCCGTGATCTTCATAAGGAGCTACAAAGATTGCTGGAGGAGACGATCGACTCGCGAGGACACTGGCCGATCAACTATGACCACTACATCGACGTTCTCAACACTGGATGATCGACTACGACCACTACATCGATGCGCTCTACGTTGGAGCAGGCTACTCCAACTCTTCTTCCACTACTCTGCACGTCTGGTGGTAACGATCTGTGATCATCTTCTTGCTTAGCTTCTTGGTTTACGTGGTAGAATTTTTGAATTGATGCTATCGAAGCCTACCCGTACCCCAAACAGCCCGAAGCTTCGCCGCCAAGTTCTTCTTCTTCAAGGCTAGCACTGACCATCACCGCCCGTACTCTGCCGTTGAGGCCTCCTGAGCCGCCGTACCTGCGTCACGGCGATCACCTCGTCTTCGCATCCACGTTGCCGCCACCCACTGGAGTGTAACATCCCCAAGTTAATTAATGAGATTTAGTATGCATCTTATCAGCATGCATGGCATTTTGGAAACTTTTGTATAATTTATTGCACTTGAAAAATCTCAAGCAAGGTTAAACCTATAACTCAAATATAGGCTCCAAAAGAAAACAAGAACAAAACCTATTGTTCATCTTCTAAAAATAATTTATTCAAATACTACGATAATTATCATGAATTAATATAATTTTTCTCAAATTTTTGGAACTTAAATTGACCCTCTCAAAATTCAAACTCAAATCAATAACCTTTTCCAAGTTTGAATGTAAATTATTCAAATTAAATCCTGAACAGTGAAGTTTAACATTTTATTTGAGTACTAGGATGTCGTAGGAACCCCTTTGATTTATTTTAGAATTTTAGGAATTTTATTCCTATTTTTAAAGCCTTGGTCAAACCCTTTTGTTTCTTGGTCATCTGTTTTCAAAACATGGGCTAGCACTGTTGGCTCGGCCGCACCCTGGATCGAGCCCGACACACCAACTTGGCTCCACCCAACCGCCTAAATGCACTTGCACACAGACCGTCTGATCAAGATCGGAGGGCTCAAACGGAGTGGGCCGTTCGGACCATCCGAATGGCCACTCAAATCCTGGCCGTCCATTTTTGATCGAATGGCCCGCATCAGTTGGGCCGTTCGGACCACTCTGAACGGCCAAAAAATCCCTACCGTCCATTTTCAATCGTGTGGTTCTAACGTACTCGTTCGATCGGACCTTCCGAAGATCCCGTGAAATCCGGATCGTCTATTCTCAATCAGATGATCCAAATTGAACCGAGCCAACACGTCACTTGATCCGATCCAACCGAGTCGTTTGGGTTGCACTGCACCCATTTATTCTCAGTCGCTGCCGGTGGGCCAGCCCTTTTCGCATCGTTTTCAACATTGGGCAGGGGTGTGCTCAAGAGCTGAGCTCCAGGTGGCCATCACACTCTACCACATTTCTGTCCACAGCGTTTCCCCCACCGCCCTTTCTGGCCAATACCGAGGCATCGCTTGCTCACACCGCTTCTTCCTCTGTCTTCGAGCTCGCACAAAACGGACCCTGCCCCATTCTCTCCCCTCACTTCTTTCTTCAGACATGAGAGGGAAGGAGGTCATAAGCCCACCTTGGTCCAGGTAAGCGCCGCCATGACTGCGCCGTGCTTTTGCTCTCACTCCGCTGTCTCCATTCCTTCTAACCCAAGCTCTTGTCGATGCTTGTAGATCCCGGAACATGGCCGCCTCATCGCTGCTTTTGGAGCGCACCCAAGAGTCGTCGTCGCGCTCTGCCGTGGCAAAGGCAAGCTCATCCCAAACCACCTTGTCCTTAGTGTTCGCACCGTCGCACTGAGCTCACCTTTGCTTTGAATCGCGTTTTGGTGCAGCACCAAGGCAGATCAGCTCCTTCTTCTCTAGTTTCGGCCGATCGTGCCTTTCTTCCCTGAGTCCGACGCGGTGAAGCCCAACTCGATTCATGGCATTGAAAGCACCACGTCGAGGTCCTCGAACTTCCCCAAGCTGTCTCGAGCCTCCTCATCCTTCTCGGCGAGCTGTCCACGTGAAGACCATCCGCGCCACTGCTGGCTCTCGTCGCCGGACCAACCTGACCACTCCCCGTCGCCTTCAAGAGCACGGTGAGCATCGTGAAGGTCCCCTAAGCATTTCCCCATTTCTTGTTGAGTTCATCGCCTCACCGCATGTTGTCGCCGTGCATGGTGCGTCGCCGCCGCGTCTGGACCACGTCGTTGCCGGAGGAGACAACCGTTTGTTCCCATGCCGAACCGAAGACGTCACAGGAGCCTAAGGAGTCCGGATCCAACACCAAATTTCCCTGGGGAGGCCTCTACATCGAGCTTCCTTAGCACCCGAGCTACCTCCTCCGCTCAACTTCGCCGCCGGCGTGCCACCGTGCCTCTCCACCAGCAAGGACAACACCAGAAGGTAGCCCTCGTTATTGTCCTTCCATTTTGCCCTTGTCCGTGCACCCTCTGGCCTCCCCTCGCTGGCGACGAGCGCGGCAATGCCGCTGCCGCGCACACATCTCCGTTGTCGAAATGACCGACAAAACCAGTAGCATGCCATTAGAGATTAATTGCTAGGATTAACAATTAATGATGTAATCTATGTCGGAAATCAATAGTTAACTAAATTAATGTTTAGCTTAATAGATCTAGAGTCTATTACATGTGGGCCCGTATAGCTAGTTAAGTGGATGTGTAAAACTTGAAAGTACGTCTTCTCTTAAGGCAAACGTAGTGCTTGAATACTTAGAACGAGTTTACGTCTTCTTGTTCGGAAGACGTATTCCTTTGAATACGCTTTCGGTGTAGTCATCGGCTGTGACCGGCCAACTTTGACCTAGTCAAACCCTCACCCTGGCCCCACTGGTCATAGTCTTTGGCTAGATTCCACTCGGTAGAAAAAGTATTAATTGCGTTAGAAAATCTGGAAAATGATTAATTTGTATACTGAAAATACAATTAACTTCTAAAATGCATAACTAGTTCATCTTAACTCCAAAAATAGCGAAACCAAATTTTATAATTTTCATTTCAAGTGAACTTTATTTTAAAGTAGGTTTCAAACTACTCACTGTGATAGAAATTATATTTTGTGGAGAGTGATCCAAAACTGAGTTATTTTTGAACTAGAAAAGACTTTTAATTTTGAAAATTCATAACTAATTCTCAAAAACTCCAAATGAGATAAACTCAGTTATTTTGGTCTTATAAAATTATTCTCTATTTATCTATGTAATCCTTTTCCCCACCACCTCTTTACAAATTTTGGCCAAATAATTAAATTAGGATGAACAGTAACTGATTGGATTTTTCTAGATTTTCCAGAAAATATGATCTTCAAACCTCTATAACTTTCACGTACTAAATCCAAATGGAATAAATATTTCACCTAAATTTATCTAAAATCATGATCTACCCACTGTATAATTTTCATGTATTTTTGAGCATTTTTAATTTTCGGCTTATTTGGTGTTAATTGCAATATCGCTCTTTCGATAGATTTCTCAACGATACAAATGTATTGATGAGTGTAACCTGAGATTGAACAAGTGGTACAGCAAAGGTGTGAGTACCCTCCTACTGATTTTAAAATATTTTGTATGGTTTTAATCTCTCAATTGCATGCTATTTTGAAAAGTATGTTCATGGGTAGAAGTAGTTAATTCCCTACTTGCTGCATTGGCCCTCCTTTGAATGTTGTTTACCCTTTTTACCTTGAATGATTAAGGATATATGTTATACGGGAATGATTGCTAATTTGTAGCACGTTGCTTAGCCATGCTAGTAGTTATAGTCGATAACGGTTGATGGAACTAGTCCATCGGCCGATGGATTGAATTAAATCTTGATGAAATTTGAGGATTATATGGATTGGATTATGTTGAATTTGAGGAAAATGTCCAGATCTTTGAATCTGATTATTATGAACTTGTTGATGGGTGGTTATTGTTGTGTGTTGGACTTGGACGGGTGATAGGGTGATGAAGGAGTGGTCCCGGATTCGCATAGCCCCGTCTGGGTATCTGAGGACCGGTCTTTGGTGTGATGAACCAAGTCTTACGTACAACCACACGCTGTGATAATGGCGAAGGTTTGTCTTAATAATTTATTGTGTGTTAGCTATCAAAATACAATTAGATTGACAATTGTTATTGTTATTGTTTAATGGTTCTCTTGTCAATCTAGTGGGGGCTTGTTAAATTTCCCTTTTCTTGCCCTTAAGGGTCTCTTATTGGTAAGAGACTTACTTACACAACGGGGTTCCCCTGTGGTTCAAGTTACCGTTTTCAGTCTAGCCATGGGACTATCCTCGGGTGGGTTGGTAGTTAGCACATGACATTGTAATGGCCTCGTTATGATATCTCAGTCACACTCCTTCGAAAGTGTGCATGGCGATAGTACGAGGTATTCATATCATGTGGGTAAAGCTGTACAACTCTGCAGAGAAATAAATCTATTCGAATAGCAGTGTCCCCGGTTACAGACATCGCTTGTGGGAAACTATGCACAGTTAGCTTATGGGAAATTAAGTTTGGGTTATGGTTGAGAATGTTATGTCATTATGTTAGTTCGTTCAGATCAGAAATGTTTTCATAAACGCGAAGTTTGCGTGTTAATTTGTTATGGAATGAATTGTGTCACGAATGAGATGTTTGTGTGTTGATTATATTTGGAGATTATACTGTTGTTGATCATTACTTGTTGTCATAAAATGTTTTCTAAATGTTTTACAAATGGCAATTTGAATCCATATTGTTTATCTAAATGCAAAACTTGCTTTATGCCGAAAATTGATTAGTGTAGTAGCCTTCCTTTGATACTTGCATGCATTCTTATTTTTCATGAAAAGTCTTGCGAGTACAACTTTGTACTTAAAAATTGTCCATCTATTCAGGTGAGAAGTCATTCAAATTGGGGAAAGTACTTTAGATGCTACGACTTAAACTCTAGTTGGTTGCTTGTGATTGTGGTCATGCCAACTCGGTTTTTCCCTCTTATTTTAAGTTTGTCTTCTGCTGCAATTTATTCTTGATAATTATGTTTGGTCGAATGGCTCTCCTATGCAAACTTGTACTTAAAAGTTCTACTTAATGATGTTGCATTTACGATTCCATTATTCTTGTATATTGTGTATGGATGTGAATGCAATGTTGTGTCAGGATATGTGCACGTTAGCCACTCATCCTTGGGAGCTAATATGAGACACATATCCGGGAACTCGAAACCATTTTCGTCTCTAGTTAAGTATTATGCTTTTGGCATAACCACTTAGCTTGATACGGGCACGATCCCGGGGTGACCTCACAGCGTTGGTATCAGAGCCATACTGACTGTAGGTTAAAGTCGTAGCAATGGACGTTACTAGGATTTTGATTTGCAAAGAATATTTTCAAACTAAATTTTTTTGGCAAAAATGCAAGTAATATAATTCCTTTCCTTCTTAACCACCCCAGCATCTATTTTCTTACCTCCCTATTCATTTGATTTGAGAAAAATCATTTTCTCTATTGCTCGTCTCTCTTTTCCAACACTAGAAACGTTAAATAGTCGCCGGTAAAGAGAATTGGTGGAAGAATGAGAAGATGACGCCTTGCTGCGATTTTAAGATTAAGTTAGGGATTATCCTTAGATAATACACCCTAATGATATTACTTAGCTTGTAGACGCTGGATTTTGTGGTGATCATTTTCTCTCTTTTTGTTCCAAATAGTTGTGCATCGCCTACGGGCGGGTTGTATCGCAACTATGTCAGAAAACTAATTGTGTTTTCATTTGGATCTTGTGCTATCCACCTGGACTATAGCACCCCTTTTCTTGTTGTATAATTTTGTTTTCAATGGGCATCCATGCTAGGTTAAGTCACCCCGGCCTGCTATCAATTGCTTACCTTATGCTTTTCCCTCGTTCCTTTTTTGCCGGTTGCTAACAAGTTGTATGGCAACAAGATGTCGGGCCATAAAACTCGTTTGACGTGAGAAGTAATGGAGGACTCACAGCCCGTGGGTTCTCAAATCACCGATGTTCAGCCCCTGAATCCTCAACGGCGCAATCCGGATCACCCCGACCCACAATTTCAGCATGTGGGTTAGCGAGAAGAAGTGACTCCACCTCAGCCATCCGTGGTCGAAGTGTTGGCCCAGATGGAACAGAGTTAGCAAGACCAGACTCTAATCTTGCAGTAAATTGCTCAGAACACCGCCAGTGTCCAAGGTGCTCAAATGGCAGCAGAAGGAGCCGGTCTTTATGGCTCCCGATTTGATGATTTTCTAAGCACGAAGCCTCCCGTATTCTCTTGTTCGGAGGATCTTCTCGAGGCCGATGATTGGCTTCGGACCCTCGAAAGAAAGCTGATCATCACTCAGTGTTCCGACAACGAGAAGGTCTTCAAACCAACTTGAAGGGGCCGCTTGTGCATGGTGGGACAGTTTTTGCGCCATGCAGCCTGCTAGTCACGTTCCATCATGGGATGAGTTTCGGACCACTTTCCGAGCGGCACATGTTCCCTCAAGCATCGTGAGTATCAAGAGGCGTGAATTCCTCATGCTAAAGCAAGATGATAAGTTCGTGATGGAGTACCTCTACGAGTTCAATCATTTGGCTCGTTACGCTCCGGATGATGTCTCCACTGATACAAGGAAGCAAGACCAGTTATTAAATAGGCTAACAGAAGTGATGCAGCTGGCACTCGCTGTACACGACTTCCGCGACTTCCAAAAATTGGTTGACAAGGCTATTGTAGCAAAAAAATAAGATACAAGCGGTTCTAGAATCACAAAAGCGCGAGAATGCTACACAAATTTCAGCATGCTGCGATTTTCAAGAACTGGTTGTTTGGCCACCCACTCCTCCTGAATTTCAAGATTCGACACCTTCGAGAGCTTCCATGCATGTGTCTCAACCACCTTAGCAAGAAATCCAGCAAGGGCAGCCCAGAAATAAGTGTCGAAGCCAACTCCATCGTGACAAGAAAGTTACTTGTTTTACTTGCGGCAATCCGGGGCATTTTGTGGCTTTTTGTTCGGAGAAGCGCCAAGCTATTACCATTCAAGAATCCCTTGATCAGCAGTTCGATGTTATTTCTCAGAACACCGGTCGTGCTCATGTCAACCATGTCACCACCGAGGAAGTGCAGGAAGCACCCGACGTTGTGTTGGGCACATTTCTTGTCAATTCGACTCCTGCGACTGTGTTGTTCGACTCTGGAGCCTCTCATTCCTTCATGTCCAGAAGTTTTGCTACCCTCCCAACATCTCACTCAGCTTGATACCTGCACCTTTGATGGTTTAGTCACCGGGTTCAGAAATGAGAAGCATTCACGAATGTTGTGAAGTTGAGATTGAGATTAAAGGGGTGAAGTTTTCAGCCAATCTTATTGTGATAAGTTCAGCGGGCCTTGATGTTTTTCTTGGAATGAATTGGTTGTTCAAGAAGCATGGTCAAATTGATTGTGCCTGTAAGTCTATCACTCTCACAAGCCCTCTTGGCTTTCAAGTCGAAATGGTGCCAAAATTGGAGCATCCACATCTTTAGGCCCATAGCGGCGAAGAATTGCCGGAATTGAGGGAAGTTTCAGTGGTGCGTGTGAGACCCCGATTTATTAGGCTCATAATACTTGGTCATCCAATTGACCCTAGTATTATCAACTAAATAAACCGTGCCTCGAGATATATGTACTCCCCAAGAATGCAGTACACACAACTCATTACAAAAGAATGCATCAATTCCATTCAAACACATAGAATGAACAAGCAACAAACCGAAGTTAGTATAAATAAGGGGCGATTATTACAAAAGAGAGGCCGACAGGCCAAATAACAACAAGTCTACCAAGATACACAATGGAAGCAAAAAGGGCCATAAAGATGGCCATAACGAAAGCCAACCAGTGTGCCTTCACCCATAAGGCAACTGACCGGATGTAACAGCCCAAAGTTCTGTTACCAATTTAATATTTATTAAAGTTATCATTTTATTGAATTTTCTAAAATTTGAAAGAATTTGATTGCTTTATTTAATTTCGAAGTGTTAAAGGTCAAAGATAAAATTTATTAAAGTTTTTAAAGTTTTATTTGAGTTAAAGTTGAAAAATAAAAACTAAATTAATTTTGAGGATTTTCGAAATTTAAAAAAAGCTTTTTCCTAAATATTTTAAAATCAAAATAATTTATTTGCAAAATTAAAAGCCAAATCTAAGTTGGAGATAATTTTATTAAGTCCAGAATAATTCTAGGAATTTTTATAAATTTTTCTAGAATTTTTGGAGCTAAATTACTATTTTCTAAAATCGTTTTGAATTAACGGAATTATTTAAAATCATAAAACAATTTAAATCCTCCATTTGTTTTTGGGCGGCTCTTGGCCCAACTCCTCCATCACAAGACGCTGCCCAATTTAACGCACGGCCCGCCCGCACCCCATCTCCTCATTCCCTACCCTCTCCTCCAACCGTCGGATCTAAATCGACGGTCCCACACGCCACGCCGTTTTCTTTTCTCTGCCGCCCGATGCGAATCCTACCGCTCCGTGCCCTTCTTCCTCCCCCGTCTTCTTCTCCAACGGGCAACCGCACGCTGCGCCATTTTCGGCCACGGCGAGCTTCTAGCTCGCCGCGCTAAGCGCCCAGCTCTCGCAGCGCAAGGCTGCAGTCAAACCCACGAACTCGACTGCCTCCACTCCCCCACTTTCCCCCTCTTTCTCATGTGGGTTAGCCCACGTCCACCGCAACCGCCGCACGACCTCCCACTACTCCTCGCCGCCCCGGTGCTCCTCGGGCCCTATTTAAGGACGCCCCGAGAGCCTCTCCTTCACCGCATCAAAACCCCCCAACCCTCGCCCTCTATTCGTCTCTGGAGCCACCGTATTTCGCCGGGGAAGTTCCTCAACCGCAAGCTCGCCGCCGACGAATTCCGACGCCTCCAGCCGTGCATCGGCCTCACCGCCGCCACACTCGGCATCGCCTCATCGCCTCCGTCCCCGTGCGCTCCTTCCCCCAGCCCAAAGACCCCCAGAGCACCCCTTTCGCCGGAAGCCGAACCTCGCCACCGCCAGAGCTCGTCGCCGACGGCCAAAACGCCACGCCCCGTCACGTCTGTGGTAAGCCACGAGTTCGCAACAACCTCCTCTCCCTTTTGCGCGTGTCCGTGAGGCTCGCCGTGGCGCAGAGCGCCGGCGAGCTCATCACCGGAGCACCGCGAGCACCGGGCTGATGTGGCACGTCCACGTCACAGCCACCTCAGCGTCCAGCTCGGCTTCGTGCACACGTGTTGTACAGCGTGGCGCTAAATCAGCGTTAACCCGAATCCTAATGTCCCGTGGACTCAGTTCACGTGGACCGTGTCTATGACACATGGGCCCCACATGTCGGAATTTGTTTTTATTCTTTTAAATTCCGAAAATCAGGGCTGACGTCACCCATGCGCAATAATTAGAATTTTCTATAGAAAAATAATTCGGGAAATTGGTTAAATAACAGCTTTAGGTTTAAATTTGTAAAATTCATAACTTTTACATCTTAGCTCCAAAATAGATGATTCAAATTGCTAAAATCTTAGGAAATTATTGTCTAACTAAATAAAATATAAGTATTCAATTTGGAGTTCAGTTTTGTTTTGTTTTAGAATTTAGAATTCATTTAAATTTCAAATTTAGGTTAAAATTAATAAAATCCATATCATTTGAATCTCAACTCAAATTCTTGTGAGTCAAATTTATAAAATCTTACAAAATTATGTTTTAGCTAAAGAAAATATAAATATTTGTTTTGGAGTTAATCTAAATTGTCTTTTGAAATCAAAATGGTTTAAATTGCTCATTTAAGATTTAAAATTGTAAAATATATATCTTTTGATTCCTAACCCCAAATTAAGTGTTTCAAATTTCTAAATTCTTATAAATTGAAGATCTAACTAACTAAACCAAAATTATCTAAATTGTACTTCATTTGAATCTTGTTTGTATTTAGAAATTCATTTAAATTTCAGTTTTAGGATTAAAACTTGTAAAATTCATATCTTTTAAATCCCAACTCCAATTTGAGTGATTCAAATTTCTAAAATTTTGTAAAACTATTATCTAACTAAATAAAATAGAATTATTTAGTTTTGAGTTAATTTGATTTGCCTTTTGATTTTTTATTTGAATTTTGTTTGAATTTGGATCGTTACAGTATAGATTTAACGACTTGATTTTGAGAGTTTTCAACGTAGTTGGAGACCATATAAGAGGATTTATTTTGACTGTATGATCATCGTGGTTGTACACACAAGCAACTTTGGAGAGAGTGTTTGTGAGTACTAGGTGACTGTTAAGGAAAACAACATCACCAAGCAAGGCAAGTTACATTCTTGACCATATTGCACCCATTATTTTAAATTATTTAAATTCTGTTTTAAATTATTATTGCATGCTTATTTATATTCAGAATTTAAATGCTGCTTTTAAATTCATAGATATTCCTGAATCCTTTGTATGGCCAAATTTGCTAATTGAATCAAACACCTTGTCACCCTAGATAAAACCTAGTTGATACGATAGTATGAACTAGGATCATTTGAAAATGTTGCAAAGACATGCTTAGACCAAAAATATTGATTTGGGGAATTTCAGCCAAAAATCAAATATTGTTTAAACTGTATCCATGGCATTGGTGTGTTATGGAAGTTTATAAATGATCTTGAAAAATGAAATAAAATGATGGTTTGTACTTGGGCGAAATGGTTGTTTGGATGGTGCATGTCAATGCACGGGCTCAATCTGGGTAGGGTTGAGGCCCATGGGTTTTGTGGAAAGTCGCCCAAGTCAATTGAGGACCGGCCTCTGAGCGTTCCTTTGCTATGCCTATAATGGGCTATGCCATATCGTGCAACCACATGTCCTCAGTATGGGGAGTAGGACCTGGCCGACTAATTTGCAAAGTGCCATCGCGGTTGATCCCGCGGATTGTGTGGGTCCATCTCGGATGGCTGGTCGTGTTATGACCTCGTGAGTCCCACTGGCGTAAGAGGGGGCCCCTACAAACTCTCACGGATTTCTATCCAGGAGGGATCTGAAACCTTAAGGGGTGGATGCGGTGGGATGGCGCATTGTAAAGGCCTTGTCATGTGCTCTAGATCGCTACCTAAGGTAGTGGCGGTGGCATAGATATATGCCGAACAAACTAGAGAAGTCATGTCATGTGGGTAAAGCTGCACAACCTCTGCAGAGTGTAAAACTATTGAATAGCGCGTCATGATCATGGACATGCTAGCAAAGCCACTCAAAGTTAGACTTGGATTTTGTTTTAAAAGACTTTATCAATTGGTTTATCCAAATGGGATTTGGGCGGTTAGCCATTGTGATAGGAGGTATCCTTCACCATTCATGTGTGAATGTTATCGACTATAAAATTGATTTATAAAATGAATTTTAGTTATAGAATAACTGCTTTGGAACTTAGTACAAGTATTTAAAAAATTTGTTTTATGCAAATTCAACCATATTAAGCTTTCCTTTGAGATATCCATATATGCATGTCATTACATTACTTGACGGGTGTAACTTGCGAGCACGGTAGTTGTGCTCATTCGCAAATAATTTGAGAGGAGAAAGACTTTGCCACGGTGTGGATCTTGGACGATTAGGCGCTTCCCGATCGATTGTTCGTGGCGATTAAGCTGGACTCTACTACATCTTAGTCTTCATTGTGTTTATTTTATTATTGGCCCGTAAGCCTCCTTTGTAATCAACTCTGTTGTTATTTATTAATAAAGTTGTGATATGATTTTGTTACCATATTTGTTTCTTGTGTGGACTAGCTACCGATCATGGGACTAGTTCAGAAATACACAGAGGATTTGGGAGTGTTAATCCCGGGTCTTACACCGGACCGCCAAGCTAGTCGCTTTCCCAACCCATGCACATCTCGCAAAAGTAGAGCCCTTTGGACCCTACCTCCTCTCCAACAAAGTTCTTAAGCAAAGCAAATGAGTACAAAAATGTACTCGCAAGACTGACGTGTAATATAATAGAACTATAGTTTAACTACATGCAAGCTTTATATAAGTGGATGAGGCTTTGGACTTATTTTAGCATAAAGCAAGTTTTCATTTGCAATGTTTAAATAGATTCCAAAGCAATGTTGCAATTCATTTTTCATTTGCAAGAAACAACGATACAAGTAACAATTGATAGATAACATCAACAAATCCTGGAAGTGGCTAACCCATTAGCCACCACAATAGCATGAACATCCATTCATACCAACCCATCAAGTTTTAATTTAAATGTTGTAGTCTAGTTCTTGCACGACCTTACCAAGCATGTCCATAACCTAGGACGAGGCTATTCGAATAGTTTTAACCCTGCAGGGGTGTACCAATATACCCACACATCAGACCGCCTTTTCGCCACATGATTTAGCACACTTCCTTTGGTATGCCAGCACGGCTAAGTCCTACGAGACATTTCCAATGGATGATGCTAATTAAGAGCCGCAACCCATGGGGATAAGGACACACTAGGCAGCCTAACCGGTCTGCTAATGCTCCTCTCCCACACCACACATACACATTTAAAACCACCCACCGACCAGCTCATAATTAACACCTCCCAAAGTACTTAGTCAAGAGAGGTCCCATATCCCCCTCGTGTGGTTAGCACGCAAGAGCGCTTGGCTTAGTGACACAAGTAACTCGGTCCTTGGGGACTTAGGCACCATTCCGATCACACCCAAAATATCACACCAACATCCATTGTGCCCAAGTCAATAATAGTTTTGTTTTCATTTTGGTTTTATTTGTTTACAAAGTAACAAGCCACAAGAAGGACAAAATGGAATAAAGATTTTAGTGTGATCAAGGTCATCGACATAATGTAAACAACCGCCCATTTCTACCGTTATCTAAGCATTGCTAAGCATTATCAACGTAAACTACTAAGCGATAAGAGTCCATCCAGCGAACTCTAAATCGCAGCAAGATAATCCTAGGCTTAGTAGTAGAGAATGAACATTTACCTACAGAATATGCATCTATAGGATTACTAGCGACATTTTAACACAAAGTAGCATGCATACATATAAGTGAAATAAAGTATTAAGCTTTAAAGTAATGGACAATAAATGGATATGATCAAACTGCTTGCCTTGCTGATTTTGCTCAATATATTGCTGAGGGTCACTCACGGGTTCAAAGTACTCGTCGGCACCTAACGAAAATGCGAAAAGAAACGATAAGAACGACGAAAACCACAAGACAGCACAGAAAACCAACTCCAAATGCTCTGAAATTTCTACAGAAGAAAGAGGATGATTTTTAGGGAATTTAGCAACAAGAACCAATGGATTTGGATTCTCAATGCAAAAGTTATGAGCAAAACAAATCTGCTCAGCCCTAAAAATACCAAACTGCCAGTATTCACTAATTTAATTAAGAGGCAACATTTTCTAGAAAGGTGGTGATACTGAGATTTTTACTGTAAAACCAGCACCTCATGAGGTGAATAACACAATTAAGTTCACCTCATTTAGAGCTATATTGCACTTTCTATAATTTTTCAAAAACAAGAACTTGAACAAAATTATAATGCACAAGAAAGTTTTCTGAAAATAGTGACATGCCTAAATCCTGTTCTAACATTTAGAGCATTAACAGAGGAAACCAACAAAGTTGGATTCACTCAAAAATAATCTACAGATCAATAATTATGCATTTTACAAGTTAAAGGAATTTCTAGTATAACATTTAAAGCTAGTTTTGAAATCTATTGGTAAAACCATGTTCTGGAGCTGAACTAGGCTCATAACCATTTTTAGATTGGAGCCCTGGTCAAGCCAGAGCTAACACAATTTGAATCACCCTATTTGGATTTAAATTGAATTAGTTATGAAAATTTAAAGTTCATACCTTTTTCAGTTCTTAAAATAACAGTTCACTGGAATTTCTAAAAACCATAAAGACATGGGAGGGCGTGAGCCACAGATCTGAGATCTAACGGCTCGAGACCTCCCAGAGTTTCTGCACGCCTTGCAAATGAAGGTCCAGAGGTCATGGACCTCCTAGCAGCAGCCTTGAAAGCGCGAGCAGAGGGGAGGTCGTGGCCGTTGATGGCACATCCAACGGGCCACAACACGGAAAGGAGGTCCTCAATGGCTGCGATCAACACAGGGAGGACATAAGCGGCTCAGATCAACGCGGGGAGGTCATAACGGCAGAGATGACCTCGAGGAGGTGCAAGCGGAGGTCTTGCGCCACAGCACCTCCGGGGAGGTGCAGGCGGCCACGATTGCGCAAGGGGAGGTCTTGGACGTGCTAGATTTCCTCGGAGGAGGTGCGAGGGCGTCGGACCAGCGCCCTTTGCGCTTCGCAAGACGCCTTCAGACAGGGAGTTAATCGCGCGCAGACACAAGGAGGTCCGCGAGGTCTTAAATGCACGCTGCGGCGGATTAAAAGCGATTAAGACACGCCAATGATTAGCGAGATTTGAGCAATGATTAGCGCATTTAACGCGGAGGATCTTTGTCCTAAAAACGACAACAACGCTGCTGTTCTTGTCCGACAAAGATCCCGAGCTCAAGGACGTGGTCATTGCTGACGATACAGACCTCGCCGGCGACAACCCAGGACATCACCGTGCAGGCGCAATAGTGTTGCGCACACGATGGGCTCACTCGGCGGCAACGCAGCGGCCTTGAACGCCGCGGCCGAGAGGACAAAGATGACCCTTGACGGCCAAAAGACAAATACAAAAATATAAAGCTCCGCAACTTCATACATGCAGGTGCCCAGCTCTAGGGACTAACAGGAGGTTACCTGGAGGTCCAGAGGAGCTGAGGAGGTCGAGGAAGGAAGGACCGGTGCCGGGGAACAAAGGTGTTCCACGGCCAAAGCTCCAACTTCAAGATCCACTTTGGCCACCTCTGAAAAATGCCCAAACAAATTAAGTTAGGGTTAACTTCCAAGAGGTTTTGGGAGCACAAAGTGAGCAAGGGTTGAAAAGGGAGCCACTGGAACTCTTGTGCCACCGAGAAGCTCCAAGGTTTTCAACAATGGCAGCCACCAGAGAGGAGGTTAGTGAGGTAGGAGCTCAGCCAAGCACTGGCATGGCAAGCTCCAAGTGTGTAAAAGAAGCCAAAGGGGAGCTCGAGGGAACCTTATACCAATGGCACAGAGGTCCTGCACCATGGGTTAAACTCATGGTGAGCTTAGCCCGTGGGGAGGTCCATGGGAGGTCCTGGACTTGGACAAGATGGATGGGACAGAGTAGGTTAAGACAGGGCGTGGTCTAGGGCGGAAAGGGCTGACACGCATTTAATGCTTGCAGGGCAGAGCCGTTGGATGTGACCAGGCTCTGACTTTGCCCATCGCCATGGCTCCTGCACGAGCCCAAGCTAGGAGAAGAACAGGACCTCAAGCTCACCGTCGGATTAAGTGAATGAGGAGGTCTCGCCATCGGATGTTCATTTTGAACCGTTATGTTTTAAGTGATGGGAGGAGGTCCCGGCCACACGATCTGAACGGGAGGTCGTGGCCCTCGATCTCCATAATCGAACGCAAGACGTGGAAAAAGGGACGGGAGGTCCAAGGCGTTGGATCTCAATCCAACAGTGCGGACCTCTGGGAGGACTTAATCGCACGCGACTTGAGAAAATGAGGGGAGGTCATGGCCTTGGGATTTAAATCCAAGGGCACATAACAAATAGGGAGGTCTGAGCTTGCATAACGCACAAGGGAGGTCATGGCCTTTAGATTTAGATCTAAGGGCTCACGACCTCACGTCTTGCGCGGGAGGTCTGATGCGACGAGGCAAGGAGGAGGTCGTGGACCGTGGATTTTAATCAACGGCGCACAACATGAGATGGGGAGGTCGGATCGCTAGATTTTGAGGGAGGTCGTGGGGTGTTGGATCGATGAAGCAGCCACGACCTCAACAAGGTGGGAGGTCCTCGCGGTGGTGGTTTGCGAGAGGAGGTCGTGGCCTTTGGATTAAATCCAACGGCCACGACCTCAAGTGAGTGCAAAGGAGGTGCAGGTGGTTTGAGCGAGGAGAGGTCATGGCCATGAATCGTTGATCCAAGGGTGTGACCTCATGTGGGTGGGGAGGACACAGGCTGCGTTCTTGAGGGGAGGTCGTGGCGGTTGGATGTAAATCCAACAGCTGCGACCTCATCAAATGAAAGGGAGGTCAGCCGAGGTGCAGAAATGGTTGAAATTTGGACCGGCTTTGCCAAGCTGCTAGCCCAAGGAACAGTCTTGAGGGTTTTTGAATTTGAACCTTTAAGCAATTTGAGACTTTGCGGAATTGTTTGGGATAGCCAAACAACTCCAAAATTTATGAAATTCAAACTGGAGCTTGCTGATGGTAAGATTAACCTCACATAAATTTTCCAGAGGTTTTTATGCAATGAATTCTTCTCAGGAAATTCATTAAGGTTGTTCAAAGGATTGTTTTACCTCCAAAATTTATCAAACAAGTTTTACAACTTGCGATATTTTTCAGAGGGGTCCCACATCAACTTTAGGACCAAGGAAAATTATTTTCCAAATGTTTGGCACAAGAGTGGTGACAAATGGAAAAAGGACTTGACTTTTGGTCAACAAGGACTTTGTGTTTTTAGATTACACAAATCTTGGACAATAATTACATGTGAGAAAAAGTTTTAGTTTCTACACATTTAATTACATTTGAAACAAACCCTGATTATACATTTGGGATGTTACAAAATCTCCGCCCCTTACAGAAATCTCGTCCCGAGATTTTGGCTTACTCGGAAAAGAAAGAAGGGTAGTCTGCACGCAGACGATCTTCCCTTTCCCAAGTAGCCTCATCCTCGGAATGGTTCGACCACTGAACTTTAAGGAACTTAATGGAGCGATTCCTAGTTCTTCGTTCACCTCTTGAGTATCTTGAGCAGGGTGCTCGCGATAGGTCAAATCTGGTTGGACATCGAGAGTTTCCAACGGAGCTTCCTCAGTTGGAACACGGAGGCACTTCTTCAACTGGGACACACGGAACACATCATGTACCCCCTCAAGTGCAGCAGGCAACTCCAACCTTTAGGCAACAGCTCCTTTCTTTTCGATAATGCGGTAGGGACCCACATATCGAGGAGCTAACTTGCCCTTGAGGCCGAAACGTTGATGGCCCTTCAAAGGAGAGACTTTGAGGTAAACAAAGTCATTAGGCGCGAAACTCAACTCCCGACGTCGGCGATCCGCATAGCTCTTTTGCCTGGATTGAGCTATGCGAAGACGCTCACGAATAAGCTGAACTTGACTCTCGGCCTCATTGATCGAGTCCGGACCAAAGAAAGGTCTCTCACCGGTCTCAGACCAATACAATGGGGTTCTGCACTTTCTCCCGTATAAGGCCTCGAATGGTGCCATGCCGAGACTGGCCTGAAAGCTGTTGTTGTAAGAAAACTCGGCGAATGGCAAGCATTTCTCCCAATGCTTTCCAAAGGAAAGAACACAAGTGCAAAGCATGTCTTCCAAAACTTGGTTGACCCTCTCGGTCTGACCATCAGTTTGGGGATGGTATGCTGAGCTGAAAGCAAGACGAGTTCCCATAGCCTCTTGCAAGCTATGCCAAAAACGAGACGTGAAAAGGGATCCACGATCCGACACAATCGTCTTCGGCACACCGTGCAAACTCACGATGCGGGCAATGTAGAGTTCCGCCAAAAGACCTACGAAGGTTCGGTCTTGACAGAAGGAAATGTGCCACCTTAGTCAATCGATCGATGGCGACCCAAATGGCATCATTCTTCTTGGGGGCGTGGGTAGACCGGTGATGAAATCCATTCGATCGAATCCCACTTCCACTCGAGAGCGAGCAAAGGTGAAGCGATCCGGTGGACGCCGATGTTCGCCTTCACACGACAACACACGTCGCGACTCGACAGCGAACCGCAATCTCCCTCTTCATTCGGGTCCACCAAAATCCACAGCGGAGATCTTGATACATCTTTGTGGCCCCGGGATGAATGGACAAAGGCGAATCATGGGCTTCGCAGAGGATCAAATTCCGCAATTCCATGTCCTTTGGAACCACAAGGCGTTGTCCGAACTTCACAACACCGTGCTCATCCTCAGAGAAGCACTTGGCTGTTCCGTTCTTGACATTTTCCTTGATTTTGTTCCTCCGTGGTCCAATTGCTGAGCGGCCTTGACACGATCCACCAAGGTTGGCTGCACAACCAAGGTAGCGAGGGAACCATGCTCAACCAAACCCAAGTTGAGGCGCTGAAACTCCTCAATAAGGGTGGGCTGAAACTCCTTGAGCGACAAAGCATTACAATGCGCTTTACGACTAAGCGCATCGGCAATGACATTAGCCTTGCCCGGATGGTAGTGAATACCCACATCATAGTCTTTGATCAATTCCAACCATCTCCTTTGCCCGAGGTTCAGATCTGGTGGGTGAACAAATACTTCAAGCTTTTGTGATCCGAATACACTTCTAGCGATTACCGATTAGGTAATGTCGCCAAATCTTAAGTGCATGAATCACAACAGCTAACTCCAAGTCATGGGTAGGATAGTTGAGTTCATGAGGTCTCAATTGCCTTGATGCATAGGCCACTACCTTGCCTTCTTGCATAAGGACACAACCGAGGCCTCGACGAGAAGCATCGCAATAGATATCGAAGCTCCGATGGATATCGGGAAGAACAAGAACGGGAATGTGGTCAAACGCTTCTTGAGTATTTGGAAACTGTCCTCACACTCAGCGGACCACACGAACTTCTTGTCCTTCTTGAGTAACTCCGTTATCGGTTTCGCGATCTTGGAGAAGTTCTCGATAAAGCGACGATAATATCCCGCTAAACCGAGGAAACTCCGCACATCGGTTACCGAACGAGGCTGACTCCAGGATAGCACATCGCTGACCTTGCTAGGATCAACGGCTACGCCTCCTGCTGAAAGCACATGGCCCAAGAAAGCCACTTCCTTCAACGAGCGTGCATTTCTTGAACCGATACTGGTGGTGCTCACGCAGTTTGCCCAACACAAGCTTCAGATGCTCGGCGTGTTCCTCATCGTTCTTGGAATAGATAAGAATATCATCGATGAAGACCACGATAAACTTATCCAAATACTTCATAAACACCGAATTCATGAGGTTCATGAACAAGGCAAGAGCATTGGTCAAGCCGAAAGACATGACGGTGTACTCATACAAGCCATAACGAGTAGAGAAAGCCGTCTTGGGAATATCCTCAGGTCGGATACGAACTTGATGATATCCCACTCTCAAATCAATCTTGGAGAAAACCTGGGCTCCAGATAACTGATCAAAGAGATCATCAATGCGGGGCAAGGGATACTTGTTCTTCACCGTCACTTCATTAAGTGGACGATAATCGACGCACATGCGCAAAGTACCGTCCTTCTTCTTAACGAAGATAGCCGGACAACCCCACGGAGATGAGCTAGGGCGAATGAAACCCTTCTCTTGAAGCTCATTAAGTTGCTTCTTCAACTCCACCAACTCATTCGGTGGCATCCGATAGGGCCTCTTCGAAATCGGGGTGGTACCGGGAGCCAACTCGATGACGAACTCGAGATCACGAACGGGTGGCATCCCTAGAAGATCCTCGGGAAAGACATCCATGAAGTCGCATACCGTTGGGACTTCACGAATATCCGGAGCTGGCTTTGCTTCAAGTGCGAAGAGATGAGGGCCTGACAGCTTCGGCGAAAAAATGAACCTGTTCGCGGGATGGACTTGTAAGATAGATGAGCTTCCGGGCGCAATCAATTTGCCCCATGTGCTGGGACAACCAATCCATGCCAAGAATCACATCTAAACTCGCTGCGTTGAGGAGAATAAGGTTCGCCACAAACCTTACTCCCTCAATCTCGATAGGAACATCCTGCACTCCAACTCGACTCTCAACTCCGACCGGGAGAGCGAATGAGCAACGGACCAACAGAGGAGCAAAAAGAAGGTCACTAGCAGCAAAGAAAAGACCGAGATACAAAAGAATGAGATGCTCTGAATCGAACAAAAGCGAGCAGGATAAGAGTTTACAAGAAGCGTACCCAACACGACGTCGAGCGCCTCACATGCCTCCTCGGTGAGATGGCGTTGACGCGACCAGCTGCCCCCCTTTGGGCTCACAGGACAATCTTGATCTGAGAAGATCCACCACCTTGCCGCGTCCTCCATTGGGGACGAGGGCTGCTCGAGTCTTCTTAGGGCATTGGTTAGCATAATGCCCCTTCTGGTTGTAGGAGAAGCAAGTGACCGTGGCAGCCGGGTTGAGGGGGCCACCCTGCTGACTCGTAGGTGCACGTGATTGGGGCACGGCCTGCGAAGCGACGAGGCAGTCTTGGCAACCTCGGGGTCTTGAAGCTGAGCACGGGACCCCTGAGAGTACCCTGAGTGAGGACGGGAAGAACTGGTCCTGGACGACTTGTAGGACTCCCACTTGCGCTTGCGGGAATCCACAAGCTCCCTAGCAGAATGCTCAGCGACGATGGCCTTGTCAACCAAGGTCTGGAAATCAGGGAAGTCGACGATGGATAGCTTGTCCTTAAGCTCCTCGGACAAGCCACCCCGAACTTTGCTCGCTTGGCCATATCGGTGGCCACATCCTCGGGAGCATAACGAGCGGATGGTTGAACTTCGTACACATACTCCTAACCGAGCTACGCCCGCTGAGGGGCGAAACTCTTGCTTCTTGATGTTCATCAAGTCGGCAGGATATGAGATCGACGGAAGGCGATCTGAAACTCCTCCCAAGTGACAAGTGTGGTGCGGGCTACATGGCGAGAAAGCTTTCCCACCATGACAAAGCTGCACCCTCCAGCTGGTGCGATGCAAACAGCGCCTTCTCGTGCTCCTGGCACTGCGCGATGCTGAGCTTCCTCTCCACCAGACGAAGCTAGTTGTCGGCATCGAGCGGGTCCTCAGACCTGGAAAAGGTGGGGGATGAGTACGAAGAAACTCAACGAGGCCCCCACGAGGCGATGGGCATTCCCTTGCCGGATCTCAAGCACCGAAGAAATTTGAGGTGTTGCGGCGATGACATCAAGAGCACTCTCCTATCATCCGCACGGTTGCGCTCTATCTGAAGAAGAACCTCGGCCATGGTCGGAGGAGGAGGAAGCTCCTCGTCCGGACCAGCTGCCTGGCCTTGGCCGCTACGAGTATGACCCGCCATCCTGTTAAGAGGGGAAAGATGTTAGCAACCCAAAAACCCAACAATTAGAAGCTAACGAAAGTGGGGCTAACGACTAGGGGAATGGAATATCACCCTAAACGAAGGCCCAAAACAGCAAGTAAGTGGACTTAAAAAGCTCCTAAACGACTCGAAAATCAGCAAGGAAAACTTAAGGAAAAAGCTCAACTTCTCTATGCAATTATCCGTATTGAATGAGCGAGTAATTGGTTGAGAAAACAAAATTTCAGCAAGCTATTTCAGCTCAAATTCTACTCAAAAGCAAGGTTAAACCAGCGAATTAAGTGTTAGATACTTAGCTAACTAGTATCACATCTTACCCTTTTCATCCCCACAAGTTTTAGTTGAATTAACCTCTCATTTCCTACCTTAATCACAGCATTGAGCTTGCTGCCCTAAAATGCTTGCTTGCTGTCCAGAATTCCAGATTGGAATTCCATCTCCAAATACTTCCATTCTTCACCAAAAGACCGCCTGGACTTCCAATTTAGAACTCTCATGAGTTCCCCAAAACCAAATTAATCGATAACAACTAATTTTGAGGGAGAAGAGGAAAACATCTTTTAGAACTCAAACTAGAGCAAGGTGAGATAGAAAGCTAAGATAGGTAAGGAGTAAAATCTGAGAATTACTTAAGCTTTCATAAACTCTTTGATACTTCAAAAATAAGTTTTCCAAAATATCCTAAAGGCGACCAAGCTTGGGTTACTACGGTCGGGATGGCTCGATACCAACTTTGTGAGACCCCGATTTATTAGGCTCATAATACTTGGTCATCCAATTGACCCTAGTATTATCAACTAAATAAACCGTGCCTCGAGATATATGTACTCCCCAAGAATGCAGTACACACAACTCATTACAAAAGAATGCATCAATTCCATTCAAACACATAGAATGTAACAAGCAACAAACCGAAGTTAGTATAAATAAGGGATAGTTATTACAAAAGAGAGGCCGACCGCCAAATAACAACAAGTCTACCAAGATACACAGAAGCAAAAGGGCCATAAAGATGGCCATAACGAAGCCAACCAGTGTGCCTTCACCCACAAGGCAACTGACCGGACCGCCAAGCTAGTCGCTTTCCCAACCCATGCACATCTCGCAAAAGTAGAGCCCTTTGGACCCTACCTCCTCTGCAACAAAGTTATTAAGGAAAGCAAATGAGTACAAAAATGTACTCGCAAGACTGACGTGTAATATAACAGAACTATAGTTTAACTACATGCAAGCTTTATATAAGTGGATGAGGCTTTGGACTTATTTTAGCATAAAGCAAGTTTTCATTTGCAATGTTTAAATAGATTCCAAAGCAATGTTGCAATTCATTTTTCATTTGCAAGAAACAACGAGACAAGTAACAATTGATAGATAACATCAACAAATCCTGGAAGTGGTTAACCCATTAGCCACCACAATAGCATGAACATCCATTCATACCAACCCATCAAGTTTTAATTTAAATGTTGTAGTCTAGTTCTTGCACGACCTTACCAAGCATGTCCATAACCTAGGACGAGGCTATTCGAATAGTTTTAACCCTGCGCAGGGTGTGCCAATGTACCCACACGTCGACCGCCTTTTCGCCACATGATTTAGCACACTTCCTTTGGTATGCACGCACGGCTAAGTCCTCTGAGACATTTCCAATGGATGATGCTAATTAAGAGTCAAGAACCCACGGGATAAGGACACACTAGGCGACCCTAACCGGTCTGCTAATGCTCCTCTCCCACACCACACATACACATTTAAAACCACCCTTGACCAGCTCATAATTAACACCTCCCAAAGTACTTAGTCAAGAGAGGTCCCATATCCCCTCGTGTGGTTAGCACGCAAGAGCGCTTGGCTTAGTGACACAAGTAACCCGGTCCTTGGGGACTTAGGCACCATTCGATCACACCCAAAATATCACACCAACATCCATTGTGCCCAAGTCAATAATAGTTTTGTTTTCATTTTGGTTTTATTTGTTTACAAAGTAACAAGCCACAAGAAGGACAAAATGGAATAAAGATTTTAGTGTGATCAAGGTCATCGACATAATGTCGAAAAACGCCCATTTCTACCGTTATCTAAGCATTGCTAAGCATTATCAACGTAAACTACTAGCGATAAGAGTCCATCCAGCGAACTCTAAATCGCAGCAAGATAATCCTAGGCTTAGTAGTAGAGAATGAACATTTACCTACAGAATATGCATCTATAGGATTACTAGCGACATTTTAACACAAAGTAGCATGCATACATATAAGTGAAACAAAGTATTAAGCTTTAAAGTAATGGACAATAAATGGATATGATCAAACTACTTTCCTTGCTGATTTTGCTCAATATATTGCTGAGGATCACTCACGGGTTCAAAGTACTCGTCGGCACCTAACGAAAATGCGAAAAGAAACGATAAGAACGACGAAAACCACAAGACAGCACAGCAAACCAACTCCAAATGCTCTGAAATTTCTACAAAAGCAAGAGGATGATTTTTAGGGAATTTAGCAACAAGAACCAATGGATTTGGATTCTCAATGCAAAAGTTATGAGCAAAACAAATCTGCTCAGCCCTAAAAATACCAAACTGCCACTATTCACTAATTTAATTAAGAGGCAACATTTTCTAGAAAGGTGGTGATACTGAGATTTTTACTGTAAAACCAGCACCTCATGAGGTGAATAACACAATTGAGTTCACCTCATTTAGAGCTATATTGCACTTTCTATAATTTTTCAAAAACAAGAACTTGAACAAAATTATAATGCACAAGAAAGTTTTCTGAAAATAGTGACATGCCTAAATCATATTCTAACATTTAGAGCATTAACAGAGGAAACCAACAAAGTTGGATTCACTCAAAAATAATCTACAGATCAATAATTATGCATTTTACAAGTTAAAGGAATTTCTAGTATAACATTTAAAGCTAGTTTTGAAATCTATTTGTAAAACCATGTTCTGGAGCCGAACTGGGCTCATAACCATTTTTAGATTGGAGCCCAGGTCAAGCCAGAGCTAACACAATTTGAATCACCCTATTTGGATTTAAATTGAATTAGTTATGAAATTTTAAAGTTCATACCTTTTTCAGTTCTTAAAATAACAGTTCACTGGAATTTCTAAAAACCATAAAGACATGGGAGGCCGTGAGCCACAGATCTGAGATCTAACGGCTCAGACCTCCCAGGAGTTAATGCACACACGCGCAGCAAAGGTCCAGAGGTCATGGACCTCCTAGCAGCGCGCACGCGTGAGCAGAGGGGAGGTCGTGGCCGTTGATGGCACATCCAACGGGCCACAACACGGAAAGGAGGTCCTCAACGGCTGCGATCAACACAGGGAGGACATAAGCGGCTCGAGATCAAGCGGGAGGTCATAATGGCGAGATGACCTCGAGGAGGTCCAAGCGGAGGTCTTAACGTCACAGACCTCCAGGGGAGGTCTGGACGGCCATGATTGCGCAAGGGGAGGTCATGGACGTGCCAGATTTCCTCGGAGGAGGTCTGGGACGCCCTGCACCAGCGCCGCTTTTGCGCTGCAAGCCTTCAGACGAGGGAGTTAATGCGCGCAGGACACAAGGAGGTCCGCGCGCGAGAGGTCTTAAATGCGCACGCGGGGCGGGATTAAAGGCAGTTAAGACACGCCAATGATTAGCGAGATTTGAGCAATGATTAGCGCATTAACGCGGCGGATCTTTGTCCTAAAACGACAACAAGGGCTGCTGTTCTTGTCCGACAAAGATCCCGAGCTCAAGGACGTGGTCATTGCCGGCGTCTGCACTCTCATGGCGACAACCCAGACATCACCGTGTGCGCAATAGTGTTGCGCACACCATGGGCTCACTCGACGGCGGCGACGGCCTTGAACGTCAAGCGAGCCGAGAGGACAAAGATGACCCGACGGCCAAAAGACAAATCTGAAAATATAAAGCTCCGCAACTTCATACATGCAGGTGCCGGCTCTAGGGACTAACAGAGGTTGCCGGAGGTCCAGAGGAGCCGAGAAGGTCGAGGAAGGAAGGACCGATGCCGGGAAGAAAGGTGTTCCACGGCCAAAGCTCCAACTTCAAGATCCACTTTGGCCACCTCTGAAAAATGCCCAAACAAATTAAGTTAGGGTTAACTTCCAAGAGGTTTTGGGAGCACAAAGTGAGCAAGGGTTGAAAAGGGAGCCACTGGAACTCTTGTGCCACTGAGAAGCTCAAGGATTTCAACAATGGCACCACCAGAGAGGAGGTTAGTGAGGTAGGAGCTCGGCCAAGCACGGCATGGCAAGCTCCAAGTGTGTAAAAGAAGCCAAAGGGGAGCTCGAGGGAACCTATACCAATGGCACAGAGGTCCTGCACCATGGGTTAAACTCATGGTGAGCTTAGCCCATGGGGAGGTCCATGGGAGGTCCCGACTTGGACAAGACGGATGGGACAGAGTAGGTTAAGGCAGGCGTGGTCTAGGGCGGAAAGGGTCGACACGCATTTAATGCTTGCAGGCGTAGCCATTGGATGTGACCAGTGCTCGACTTTGCCCATCGCCATGGCTCTGCACGAGCCCAAGCTAGAGAAGAACGGGACCTCAAGCTCACCGTCGGATTAAGTGAATGAGGAGGTCCCGCCATCGGATGTTCATTTTGAACCGTTATGTTTTAAGTGGTGGGAGGAGGTCCCGGCCACACGATCCTGAACGGGAGGTCGTGGCCCTCGATCTCCATAATCTTGCAACGCCAAGACGTGGAAAAAGGGACAGAGGTCCAATGCGTTGGATCTCAATCCAGCAGTGCGGACCTCTGGGAGGACTTAATCGACGCGACTTGAGAAAATGAGGGGAGGTCATGGCCTTGGGATTTAAATCAAGGGCACATAACAAATAGGAGGTCTGAGCTTGCTAACGCACAAGGGAGGTCATGGCCTTTAGATTTAGATCTAAGGACTACGACCTCACGTCTTGTGAGGTCTCGATCGACGAGGCAAGGAGGAGGTCGTGACCATGGATTTTAATCCAACGACGCACAACATGAGATGGGGAGGTCGGATCGCTAGATTTTGAGGGGAGGTCATGGGCTGTTGGATCTGATCCAACGGCTACGACCTCAACAAGGTGGGAGGTCCTCGCAGTGGTGGTTTGCAGAGGAGGTCGTGGCCTTTGGATTAAATCCAAGGGCTACGACCTCAAGTGAGTGCAAAGGGAGGTCTGGGTGGTTTGAGCGCGAGGAGAGGTCATGGCCATGGATCGTTGATCCAAGGGCTGTGACCTCATGTGGTGGGAGGACTGGCTGCGTTCTTGAGGGGAGGTCGTGGCGGTTGGATGTAAATCCAACGGTGCGACCTCATCAAGGTGGAAAGGAGGTCGCCGAGGTGCGAGAATGGTTGAAATTTGGACCGGCTTTGCAAGCTGGCTAGCCCAAGGAACAGTCTGAGGTTTTTGAATTTGAACCTTTAAGCAATTTGAGACTTTGCGTAATTGTTTGGGATAGCCAAACAACTCCAAAATTTATGAAATTCAAATTGGAGCTTGCTGATGGTAAGATTAACCTCACATAAATTTTCCAGAGGTTTTTATGCAATGCATTCATCTCAGGAAATTCATTAAGTTTGTTCAAAGGATTGTTTTACCTCCAAAATTTATCAAACAAGTTTTACAACTTGCGATATTTTTCAGAGGGGTCCCACATCAACTTTAGGACCAAGGAAAATTATTTTCCAAATGTTTGGCACAAGAGTGGTGACAAATGGAAAAAGGACTTGACTTTTGGTCAACAAGGACTTTGTGTTTTTAGATTACACAAATCTTGGACAATAATTACATGTGAGAAAAAGTTTTAGTTTCTACACATTTAATTACATTTGAAACAAACCCTGATTATACATTTGGGATGTTACAGTGCGTGAGTTCCCGGATGTATTCCTCGAGAAACTACCGGGCATGCCACCCACACGAGAAGTTGAATTCGTGATCGAGCTCCAACCCAGAACTGCTCCAATATCAAAACGGCCCTACCGAATGCCGCCAAATGAGTTGGTTGAATTAAAGAAGCAACTCACATAACTTCAAGAGAAGGGTTTCATTAGGCCGAGCTCCTCACCTTGGGAATGCCCAGCTATATTTATGAAGAAGAAGGACCGCAGTCTGCGGATGTGTGTTGACTACCGTCTATTGAATGAGGTCACCATCAAGAACAAGTATCCGCTTCCGCGGATTGATGATTTGTTCGACCAGATGACTAGTGCCTGTATATTCTCCAAAATTGACTTGAGATTGGGTTACCATCAAGTTAGGATCAGATCTGAAGACATTCCCAAAACGGCATTCTCAACTCATTATGGTTTGTACGAGTACACCGTCATGTCCTTCGGTTTGACGAATGCACCGGCCTTGTTCATGAGTCTCATGATCTCAGTGTTTATGGACTATTTGGATAAATTTGTAGTTGTATTTATTGATGACATTCTCATATACTCCAAATCTGAAAAGGAGCATGAAGAACACTTTCGGCTTGTGTTGGATAAGCTCCGAGAACATCGACTCTATGCAAAATTCAGCAAATGCGAATTTTGGTTGAAAGAGGTCGCCTTTTTGAGTCATGTGCTATCCGAAGGAGGTATTACTGTGGATCCAAGCAAATTTCAAGATGTACTTAATTGGAGACAGCCGAAGTCTATCTCCAATGTCCGCAGTTTCCTCGGTCTTGCAGGTTATTACCGCCGTTTCATCGAGAATTTCTCAAAAATTGCAAGACCAATAACCCAATTGTTGAAGAAAGAAAAGAAGTATGAATGGTCAGTGGAATGTGAAGCAAGCTTGCAGATGTTGAAGGATCGTTCAACCACTACACCGGTGTTAGTCTTGCCGGATATTCATAAAAACTTCAATATCTACTGCGATGCATCTCGCCTTGGTCTTGGTTGCGTTCTAATGCAAGAAGGCCGAGTTGTGGCATATGCATCCAAGCAGTTGAGGCCTCATGAGATAAATTATCCCACTCATGACCTTGAGCTTGCAGCAGTGGTTCATGCTCTGAAGATATGGCGACATTTCCTTATCGGCAATCGCTGCGAAGTCTACACTGATCACAAGAGTTTGAAGTATATCTTCACTCAAGCCGATCTGAATCTAAGGCAAAAAAGATGGCTTGAATTGATCAAACATTATGATTTGGGACTTCATTATCATCTAGGGAAAGCCAATGTCATTGTCGATGCATTGAGCCGAAAGTCACAATGCAATTATATTTCGGTTAGACCCGAGACGGAAGCCCTATGCAATGAATTTCAACAGCTCAACTTAGAGATGGTTAGCGAGGATTTTCTCGCTGCCTTGGAAGTGAAACCTACCCTAGAGGACCAGATCAAGATGGCCCAAAAGAATGACAAGGGTATGGAAAGAATTAAGGAGGAAATGAAGGCCAGCAAAGCCAAGTGTTTCTCCGAAGACGACCAAGGAGTTTTGTGGTTCGGAAAGCGATTGGTTGTGCCAAATGACCCGAAGCTTAAAGAATTAATCCTCCAAGAAGCCCATAACTCTCTTTTCTCCATTCATCCGGGAAGTTCAAAGATGTATCAAGACTTGAAGCAAAAATTATGGTGGACTCGGATGAAGCGGGAAATTGCACGCTTTGTTGCCGAGTGTGGTGTGTGTCAATGGGTAAAGGCCAAGCACCAACGGCCAGTGGGCATGCTTCAACCCCTCCTCGTTCCCGAGTGGAAATGGGATGAAATCGGCATGGATTTCATTATCGGGCTCCCAAAGACTCAGCAAGGGTATGACTCCATTTGGGTAATTGTCGACCGATTGTCAAAAGTTGCTCACTTCATTCCCATCAAGACCACTTATTCGGGAAATCAATTGGCGGAGTTGTACATCTCTAGAATTGTATGTCTCCATGGTGTGCCTAAGATAATTGTTTCAGATCGAGGTACTCAATTTACTTCGCATTTCTGGAATTGCCTCCATGAAGCGATGGGAACTCAACTATCCTTTAGCACCGCTTACCACCCACAACCGGAGGCCAAACCGAGAGGGTGAATCAAATTTTGGATAAATGCTTACCATTCACGAAATTTTCCTATAGCAATAGCTATCAAGCAAGTCTCCAAATGTCACCTATTGAAGTGCTTTATGGGACAAGGTGTAGGACACCACTCAACTGGTCCGATTCTAGGAAAGACAATTCTTTGGACCGGATTTGATAAATGAAGCTGAAGAGCAAGTTCGTGAGATCCGGGAGAGACTACAGACGGCTCAATCTCGTCAAAAGTCTTATGCTGACCGCCGTCATCGTGAGTTGAGTTTTGAGGTGGACAATCATGTTTACCTTAAAGTCTCTCCGATGAAAGGAATGCAACGCTTTCAAGTCAAAGGCAAGTTGGCACCTCGCTGCATTGGTCCTTTCCGAATTCTAACGAAGCGAGGATCGGTGGCATATCAGTTGGAGCTACCACCATCACTTTCAGATGTACACAATGTATTCTATGTATCTCAACTGAAGAAATGTCTTCGAGTCCCAACCGAAGCAACCAACTTGGAAGATCTTGATTTGCAATCCGATCTCTCATATCGGGAGCATCCGATTCGCATTCTTGAAGAAATGGAGCACAAAACAAGAAATCACAAAATCAAGTTCTTAAAGGTTCAGTGGAGCAACCATATTGAAGATGAAGCAACTTAGGAACGTGAAGACCGAGTGCGAACCGAATATCCTGATCTTTTTCCTTCTGGCTGAAGTGCCTTCGAATCAAGAAAGAGAAGGTTAAGCAAAGCAATGGAAAGGAAAATGTAATAGAAATCCCTTGTAACCTTGTTAGGATATCTTAGCACTACCTTTAAAGTAAATCAAGACAACAGATGTTGTATCTTCTTTTAGAACCATCCTGTCCAACTTTCGACCTTCCCAGATCCTGGGGACAAGATCCTTTGTAAGGGGGGGGGAGGTTTGTAACACCCCAAGTTAATTAATGAGATTTAGTATGCATCTTATCAGCATGCATGACATTTTGGAAACTTTTGCATAATTTATTGCACTTGAAAAATCTCAAACAAAGTTAAACCTAAAACTCAAATATAAGCTCCAAAATAAAACACAGACGGTTCCTGTTGAACCGTTTGTCATAATTTCATCACAGACGGTTCCAAAGGAACCGTCTGTGATGAGGCATCTTCTATACCTTGTTTTGTAGTAGTGACAAAAACTCTTGTTCATCTTCTGAAAATAATTTATTCAAATACTATGATAATTATCATGAATTAATATAATTTGTCCCAAATTTTTGGAACTTAAATTGACCCTCTAAAAATTCAAACTCAAATCATGAATGAATTAATATAATTTGTCCCAAGTTTGAATTAAAATTATTCAAATTAATTCTTGAACAGTGAAGTTTAAGATTTTATTTGAGTACTAGAATATCCCAGGAACCCCTCTAATTTATTTTAGAATTTAAGGAATTTTGTTCCTATTTTTAAAGCCTTGGTAAAACCCTTTTGTTTCTTGGTCAATTGTTTTCAAAACTTGGGCTAGCACTATTGGCTCGACCGCACCTTGGCACAAGCCCGACGCAGCAACTTGGCTCCACCCAACCGCCTAAACGCACTCACACGCAGACCGTCTGATCAAGATTGGAGGGCTCAAATGGAGTGGGCCGTTTGGACCATCTGAACAACCACTCAAATCCTGGTCGTCCATTTTTGATCGAATGGCCCGTATCAGTTGGGCCGTTCGGACCACTCCGAACGGCGACGAAATCCCTACCATCCATTTTCAATCATGTGGTTCTAACGTACTCATTCGATCAGACCTTCCGAAGATCCCGCGAAATCCAGATCGTCTATTCTCAATCGGACGATCCAAATTGAACCGAGCCAACGTGACACTTGATCCGATCCAACCGAGTCGTTTGGGTTGCACCGCACCCATTCATTCTCAGTCGCTGCCGGTGGGCCCGCCCCTTTCGCATCATCTTCAACCTTGGGCACGGGGGTGCTCAGGAGCTGAGCTCCAAGTGGCCATCACGCTCTGCCACATCTTCGTCCACGGCGTTTCCCCCACTGCCTTTTCTGGCCAATACCGAGGCATCGCCTGCTCACATCGCTTCTTCCTCCGTCTTCGAGCTTGCACAAAACGGACCCTGCCCCATTCTCTCCCCTCACTTCTTTCTTCAGCCATGATAGGGAAGGAGGTCATAAGCCCACCTCAGTCCAGGTAAGCGCCGCCATGACCGCGCCGTGCTTTTGCTCTCACTTCACCGTCTCCATTCCTTCTAACCCAAGCTCTTGTCGATGCTTGTAGCTCCCAGAATACAGCCGCCTCATCGCTGCTTTTGGAGCGCGCCCAAGCATCGTCGTCTCCGCTGCGGCAGATGCAAGCTCATCCCAAACCACCTTGTCCTTAGTGTTCACACCGTCGCACTGAGCTTACCTTTGCTTTTAATCGCGTTTTGGTGCAGCACCAAGGGAGATCAACTCCTTCTTCTCCAGTTCCAGCCGATCGCGCCTTTCTTCCCTGAGTCCGACGTGGTGAAGCCCAGCCCGATTCACAGCACTGGAAGCACCACATCGAGGTCCTCGAACTTCCCCAAGCTATCTCGAGCCTCCTCATCCTTCTCGGCGAGCTGTCCACATGGAGACCATCTGCGTCGCCGCTGGCTCTCGTTGCCGGACCAACCCGACCACTCCTCGTCGCCTTCAAGAGAATAGTGAGCATCACGAAGGTCCCCTAAGCATTTTCCCCCATTTCTTGTTGAGTTCATCGCCTCACCGCATGTTGTCGTTGTGAGACCCCAGGGTATTTGGCTCGAGATGCTTAGTCGAACCACCGACCCTAGCATCGCAAACAAAATATCCCGTGCCTCGGGAAAATATGTACATCCCAGAAGTGCTATACATACACCCTTTTACAGGTTCATGCATCAATTCCATACAAACATAGATCCAAAGCACGAACTCGATTAAATAAAAGACATACATAATAGAGAGTTATTACAAAAGAGGTCGACCGGCCAAATACAAGCTAAAGAGCTAAACAACTAAAGAGTTAAATAAACAGCGGAAGCAAAAGCCATAAGATGGCAATAAACAAAAGCCATATGGTTTGCCTTTAGCCCACAAGGCAACCGACCAAGCCACCAACCTAGTCGTCAAACCCACCGCACATCTCACAAAAGTGGAACCCTTGGGGTTCAGCTTCTTCCTCCGCAACAATTAGATTTAAGCAAAGCAAATGAGTACAAAAATGTACTCGCAAGATCGATGTAAGGGCAGCGACCTATAATTAGCTACATGCAAGCTTATTTGAGTGGAGGGCTTTAGGCTCATTTTAGCATAAAGCAAGTTTTCATTTGCAATAATGTAATAGATTTAAAGCAATTTGACAAACTGTTTTTAATTGGTGAAGTAACAACGATACAATAATAATAACAACAGTAAAGACAACCTGGAAGTGACTAACCCAATAGTCACCACAACAATAGCATGAATTACACAATTCATACCACCCAACAAGTTTTAATTAAAGGTTTAGTCTAGTTCTTGCACAACCTTGCCAAGCATGTCCATAACATAGGACGAGGCTATTCGAATAGTTTTAACCCTGCAGGGGTGTACCAATGTACCCACACGTCAGACCGCCTTTTCGCCACATGATTTAGCACACTTCCTTTGGTATGCCGACACGGCTAAGTCCTACGAGACAGTTCCAATATTGTGTATTAACTACGAGTCGCCCGTAGGGATAGAAACCCATACGTTGAGACAGAGTCATTGTAAAGCCGAAAGTCAACTACCACAGTAGGGTAAAGCTTCCGGACAACTACAATGCCCTGCGGTATGGAGAACCTGACCGGATTTCACTCCCGCTCACCCAACACATATCACTAGTTTCTTTTACAACACAACACACACACACACACACACACAACCACTTGCTACTCGGAGGTAACATATGCCAAAGTACTAAGTCAAGAGAGGTCCTATATCCCCCTCGTGTGGTTAGCGCGCAATATTGCTCAGTTTAGTGGCCCAAGTAACTCGGTCCTTAGGGACTTAGGCACCATTCCACACACCATGAGATCACACCAACATCCATTGTGCCCAAGTCAATAACAATTTTGTTTTCATTTTTATTTCTTTACAAAGTAACAAAGCACAAGTGCTGGACATAATGGAATAATAGTTTTTGTGTGATCAAGGTTATCGACATAAGTCGACAACCGCCCATTTCTACCGTTATCTAAGCATTTCTAAGCAATATCAAACGCAAACTACTAAGTGATAAGAGCTCATCTGTAACATCCCAAATTTAGGTTTGTGTCTCAAATGTAAGAAAATGAGTAGAAATTAAAAAAATTTCTTCAGTTAGAAGTGCTTGACCAAATCTGTAATTCTTGCAAAGGAATTATGGAAAATCAAAACCCAAAAATCAAAATCTCCAATTGACTCAAGTCAAAAAACCTCCTTGGTAAAAATCTTGTGCCAAACCCTTGTAAATATTTTTCCTTGGTTCTAGGGTTGACATGTGACACCTCTGAATTATTTCATAATTTTTAGAAATTATTTGATAATTTTTGGAGGCAAGTCAAACTCTGGTCAAACCTTGGAAATAGCCTTCTGAAATTTCTTGAGAAAATTGCAATGCATAAAAACCTCTGGAAATTTTATGTAAGGTTAACCCTCATATCAGCAAGCTCCAATTAAATTTTCATAAATTTTGGAGTTGTTCTGGTACCTCAATTAAATCCTCAAAACCTCAGCTCCATATTCAAAATTCAAACTGGCTGGTACTGTTACTCGGGCTCGAGCCACTTTGGCTTGACCCAACCAACTAATGGTACCAAGCCACTATTTAAGTGGTGCGCGCCAAGGGCCGTCAGATCTTCATCACACAGCCCATGTTTGCGTTGAGCAGAGCCCGCTTGATCTCCTCTCAGCCAAACGATTAGAATCGGACGGCCGACCGTCGTCGTCCTCCTTGCGCTCCCTCACTCGAGTGCGCACTGCGCCATGGGCAGAGGAAGTTGTGGGCACCGCAGCGCCCTGTCCTCTCCGAACAGCTATCTTCTGCAAGCATTTAATGTGTTCCAGAGCTTAAGCCCCCAAAGGCCTCCTTCTCCCGCAAGCCATCTCCTCTTTTGTCCTGGTGAAGCCGTGGACCAATCCATGGACCGGGGTTCACCATGGTCCGGGGCATTGCTCCTTGCCTTGCCCTCTCGACTATAAAAAGCCCCCTACACCTTCCTGGGTTTCTTTTAGTCACCTTCAACCCTTGCTCTTGGTCTCTTGAGTTCGAACCCCCCCTGGCCGCCATTGCCGCACCTCGGGTCCTCGGCGAAGACGGTACTCCAGAGCATCTCTTTCTCCAATTCTTGCTCCCTCTGCTCCCTCTTTACTCACTAAAGCTTAACCCTCATTTAATTTGGGTTTATCGTCGTAGGGTGGGGCTAATTTGGAAAATCCCCATTTTCGGCCGCAAAGCTCTCTTTTCGTCTCCGACGCCGGTGAGTCATTCTCCCTCCAATTCCTCTCTCTGGTAGCATCAGTGGGAGGTGTGGATTCCATTTTGATGACCCGGGCTCTCTCTGGTTGTCCAGGGAAGCTTCGCCGCATTGCCGCCATTGACACCGTCGCGGAGCTTCGTCGCCGGAGCTGCACAGTCCTTCTCCGTTCCTCCGCGTCATCCCGGTAGGTTCCCTGTAGCCTTTAGAAGCTCGGGCACCCGCTGAATGGCTTGCTGCGGAGCTCTATCTCGCTGTTGTCATTTCCCGTGTTGTTCACCACCGCACCTCGCCATCGCGCCGCTCCGTCCACCAAGTGGGTGTGTGGTATCTTGGAGGTGCGCAAACTATTGCGCACCGTAGGTCTTGTTGGTTCGCGCCGCGGTCTTACTGGTCGCCGGCGTTTTACCGTGGAAGCGCTCGGTGATTTTGCCGGTCATGAACAGTGCGTGTTGTCGTTTTAAGGACACAGTAATGACAGTCGTTAAGTTCTAATCATTGCTTAGCGTTTTAATGTGTCCTTAGCCGCCTTAATATGTCACCTACAGGTGGGCCCGCGGCTTAAATAACCCTCGTGTACACAGTAAACCCCACGGTGGTCCTTTGTCCCTGACAGGTGGGCCACCTCTCACTGTGCGCTTAAAACACCCGTGCCTCTCGGTCACTGGCGAGTGGGCCTGCGTGCACTGTGCACGTGCGTTAACCTCGCATGGGCGTGACTCTAAGTCACTGCCATGGGGCCCCACATGTCAGCAAACCCTGTTCAAGTCAAGATCGACACGATCAACCTCAGCCGTCCATTTTTGGATTAGTGGCTGAGATCGATGCGCTGTTCGGACCGCTCCGGACGCCTCTTCCATCCCAGCCATCCATCACTTAATCGAGGGCTCTCAATCTAGGGGACGTTCGGACCACTTCTGTGGGCCGTTGATCAAGATCTGACGGCGGAGAATCATTGCGCCGTTCGGACCACTTCTCTGGGCCGTCAGATTAAGATCCGACGGCGAAGAATCACTAGGCCGACGGACCGAGTGGGTCGTTAAGCAGCGCACCACTGCCAGGCCGAGGATCTGGAATAAAAGGCCCAGGTTGAGCCACGTTTTCCTTTCCGGTTTTATTCCGTTTTAATCCCGGTAAGCTTTATTTTTCAACAGAAAATTGTATTAAACTTTAGAAAGGTATAACTAATTCATAGTAATTCATTTTCGGTTGATTCACTTTTAATAAATCTGTTATGAACAAAAGTTTAACCTAAAAATAGTTTCAAGCATGATATAACTTCAGAAAAATAGGAAAATAAGCTTTACTTCTTTTCAGCTTTATTAAATGTATTAAAATCCCAGATAAATTGAAAAATGCATAACAAATTCATTTTAACTCCTTTTTAGTTGAAATCAACTTTGTCAATTCTAGGAATACCTAAACTTAAATCTAAAAATGGTTTTAAGCATATTATAGTTACAAAAATGTCCAAAATTAACTTTATTGACATGTAGGCTTTAATTGCTATATTAAAAATCCGTTTAACTTGTAAAATGCATAACTAATTCTCTGTAACTTATTTTTGAGTGAATCCAATTTTGTTGGATTCCTCTATTAATGAAATTACTGTGAAAATTAGTTTTGAACATATTGCTGTTGTAAAAAAGAATACTTATGCATTATAATTTTGTTCAAGTTCTTGTCTTTAAAAATTGATAGAAGGTGCATTATAGCTCCAAATGAGATGAATCCAATTGGGTTGTTCATCTTATGTGGTGCTTATGCTACCATAAAAATCTCAGCTTCACCACTGTTGTATAAATTGTTGCCAAACAATTTAATTACATGAATAGTAACTTTTCCTATTTTAAAAGCTGAGCAGAAATGTTTCGATCATAACTTTTGCATTGAGAATCCTATTCAATTGATTCTTGTTGCTAAATTCTTGATAAATCATTATATTTCTTCTGTAAACTTTTCAAAGCATTTGGAGAAAGTTTGCTGTTGAGCCTTTTCGTTTTCTTTGTTCTTATCGGTTCTTTTTCGCTTTCTCGTTAGGTTCCGAAGAACGTATTGATAACCAAAGCGATCCTCAGCAACAATTTGACCAGCAACAGCAAGGCAAGTAGTTTGATCATATCCCCTCTATCGTCCCATTAATTTAAGGTTAATATATTGTTTTACTTGTATGTATGCATGCTACTTGTGTTAAAACATCGCTAGCAATCCTATAGTTGCATAATCTGTAGGAATTGTTTATCCTCTACTACCATGAGCCTAGGTTATTTGCTGTGGTTTGGGCTCGTTGGATGAGCTCTTATCACTTAGTAGTTTTTGATTCCAATTGCTTAGACATGCTTAGTATCGGTAGTAATGGGCGATCATCGACTTAGTCGATGGTCTTGATCACACAAATCTAATTATTACTCCTTTATGTCCAGCACTTGTGCTTTGTTAATTTGTAAAGTCAAAATCTGAAAATAAAAGATTGAATTGGACTTGGGCATATTGGACGGATGGTGTGGTTTTTGGAATGTGGTGGTATGCCTAAGTCAATAAGGACCGAGTTACTTGCGCCATCAGATCGAGCATTATGCGCACTAACCACACGAGGGGATATGGGACCCTCTTGACTAAGTACTTTGGGAGGTGTTAATTATGAGCTGGTCGGTGGGTATGTTTAAATAAAATGTGTGTGTGTGGTGTTGGGAGGGAGCATTAGCGCATCGCTAGGCTGTCTAATGTGTGCTTATCCCGTGGGTTATGCTCGTAATTAGCATCATCTATTGGAAATGTCTCAGAGGACTTAGCCGTGCGGCATACCAAAGGAAGTGTGCTAAATAGCTTGGCTAAAAGGCGGTTTGACGTGTGGGTACATTGGTACACCCTCGCAGGTTAAAACTATTCAATAGCCTCGCCCTAGGTTATGGACACGCCGGATACGCCCGTGAGAACTAGACTACAACCTTTAAATTAAAACTTGACATGGGTGGTATGAATGGGTAATTCATGCTATTGTTGTGGTGGCTATTGGGTTAGTCACTTCGAGTGTTGTTCGTGTTGTTGTTATTATGTTATTATCTCATTGTTACTTCAACAATTAAAAATGCTTTGTCAAATTGCTTTCAATCTATTACATTATTGCAAATGAAAACTTGCTTTATGCTAAAAATGAGTCCAAAGCCTCATCCACTTAAATAAAGCTTGCATGTAGTTAAACTATAGTTACGTTATACTACACGTCGGCCTTGCGAGTACATTTTGTACTCATTTGCTTTGCTTAATAACTTTGTTACAGAGGAGGTAGAGCCTAAAGGGCTTTACTTTTGTGAGATGTGCGGTGGCTGGGAAAGCGACTAGCTTGGCGGTCCGGTCAGTTGCCTTGTGGGTTAAGGCACACTGGTTGGCTCTTGTTATGGCCATCTCTATGGCACTTTTGCTTCCACTGTTATCTTACTAGACTTGTTGTTATTTGGTCGGTCGGCCTCTCTTTTGTAATAACTATCCTTTATTTATATTAACTTCTGGTTTGTTGCTTGTTCTGTTCTATGTGTTTGAATGGAATTGATGCATTCTTTTGTAATAAGTTGTGTGTACTGCATTCTTGGGAAGTACATATATCTCGAGGTACGGTTTATTTAGTTGATAATGCTAGGGTCAATTGGATGACTAAGTATTATGAGCCTAATAAACCGGGGTCTCACAAAAGTTGGTATCAGAGCCATCCTGACCGTAGTATCCCAAGCTTGGCCGTCTTTAGGATATTTTGGAAAAACTTATTTTCAAGGTATCAAAGAGTTTATGAAAGCTTAAGTAATTCTCAGATTTTACTCCTTACCTATCTTAGCTTTCTATCTCATCTTGCTCTAGTTTGAGTTTTACAAGATGTTTTCCTCTTCCTCCCTCAAAATTAGTTGTTATCGATTAAATTGGGTTTTGGGGAACTTATGAGAGTTCTAAATTTGAAGTCTTGGCTGTCTTTTGGTGAAGAATGGAAGTAGTTGGAGCTGGAATTCAAATCTGGAATTTTAGGGCAGCAAGCTCAAGCTAGTGATTAAGGTAGAAAATGAGAGGTTAATTCAACTAAAACTTGTGGGAATAAAAGGGTAAGATGTGATACTAGTTAGCTAAGTATCTAACACTTATTTCGCTGATTTAACCTTGCTCTTTAGTAGCATTAGATCTTACGTTACATTCTGATTTTTATCTTCTCAATCAATTACTCGTTCATTCAATACGAGTTAGTTGTGTTGGGAAGTTGAGATTTGGTTTGGTGATTCCTTGCTGTTTTTGGAGCCTTTTTAGAAGCTTTTAAAGTCTTTTACTTGCTGTTTTGACTTTCGGTTAGGGTGATGCTCCATTCCCCTAGTCGATAGCTTTTTGCTTTCTTTGAGGCTTTATTTTTCTGGTCTAGTTGCTAACCAAATTTCATTGTAACAGATGGTCGGACGCGACTCAGAGCTGCCAAGGCAGTACCTGGTCCGGACGAGGAGCTTCCTCCTCCTCCGACCATGGCCGAGGTTCTTCTTCAGATCGAGCGAACCAGACGGATGACAGGAGGGTGTCTGCTGGATGTCATCGCAGAACACCTCGGCCCTTACCGGTGCTTCAGATCCGGGCAAGGAGTGGACATCACCTCGTGGGGGCCTCGCTGAGTTTCTTCGCACCCAGCCCCCACCTTTTCTCGGTCGAGGACCCATTGGATCTGCACGATTGGCTTCATCGGTGGAGCGGAAGCTCCGATCGCGCATGCTGTGAGCACGAGAAGGCGCTGTTTGCATCGCACGGTGGAGGGTGCAGCTTTGTCATGGTGGGAGAGCTTTTCGCCATGCAGCCCGTGAGACCACACCGTCTCTTGGGAGGAGTTTCAGACCGCCTTCCGTCGATCTCATATCCTCGCCTACCGATGGACATCAAGAAGCGGAGTTTCTTGCGCTCAAGCAAGGGCGAGCTCACCATGGAGTATGTCTACGAGTTCAACCATCTAGCTCGTTATGCTCCTGAGGATGTGGCCACTGATATGGCTAAGCAAGCCAAGTTAAGGCGCGGCTTGTCTGAGGAGCTTAAGGACAAGCTATCCATCGCTGACTTCCTAATTTCCGCACCTTGGTCGACAAGGCCATCATGGCCGAGCATCTTCGCTAAGGAGCTTGTGGATTCTCATAGCGTAAGTGGGAGGCCCACAAGTCGCCCAGGCGATTCCTTCCGTCCCCGCCAGGCGGTCTCGGGGTACGGTCGATCTTGGCACCCCGAGGTCACCGCCTCGTCCTCGTTCATCGCGGTCGTGTCGATCCACGCACTGCGAAGTCGCCAGAGCGGCCCCGCAACCCGGTGCCGGGTCACATGCTTCTTTGCAACGGAAGGGGCATTATGCTAACCAATACCCTAAGAAGACAAGATAGCCCTCGCCCTAATAGAGGACGCGGCAAGGAGGTGGTGCATCTCAGACCGTAAGATCGTCCCGCTACCCAAGGCGTGGGTAGTGGTCGCGTCAACGTCATCACTACAGAGGAGGCTCGGGGAGGCACCCGACGCCGTGCTAGGTATACTTTCGTTAACTCTCATCCTCGCCATCGTTTTGTTCAATTCAGAGCATCTCATTCTTTGTTTCGAGTCTTTGTCGATGTTGGTGAGCTTCTCTTCTCTCCATTGTCAGTCCCGTTACTCATTCGCTCTCCGGGTTCGGAGTTGAGAGCTGAATCTGAGTGTAGGGATGTCCCTATCGAGATCGAAGGAGTAGGATTCTTAGCAAATCTTATCCTTCTCCGTTCAGCAAGTCTAGATGTAATTCTTGGCATGGACTGGTTGTCTCAAGATAAATCGATTGCGCCAGGAAGCTCATCTCTCTGTCTAGTCCCTCCGGCGAGCAGGTTCGCCTTTCGCCGAAGCTGTTAGGTTCGCATCTCTTCGCGCTCGAAGCGAAGCCCGCTCTAGATATTAGTGAAGTCCCAACAGTTTGCGACTTCGTTGATATCTTTCCCGAAGATCTTCTGGGGATGCCACCAGTTCGAGACCTCGAGTTTGTCATTGAGTTGGCTCCCGGTACCGCCCCTATTTCAAAGAGGCCTTATCGGATGCCACCGAACGAGTTGGTGGAGTTGAAGAAGCAGTTAAGTGAGCTGCAAGAGAAGGGTTTCATCCGCCCTAGCTCATCTCCTTGGGGTTGTCCAGCAATCTTCATAAAGAAGAAGCACGATACTTTACGCATGTGCGTTGATTATCGCCCACTTAATGAAGTGACGGTAAAGAACAAGTATCCATTGCCCCGCATTGACAATCTCTTTGATCAATTAACTGGAGCTCGAGTTTTCTCCAAGATTGATCTAAGAGTGGGATATCACCAAGTTCGGATCCGACCTGAGGATATTCCAAAGACGGCTTTCTCTACCCGCTACGGCTTGTACGAGTATACCGTCATGTCATTCGGCTTAACCAATGCTCCTGCCTTGTTCATGAACCTCATGAATTCGGTGTTCATGGAGTATTTGGATAAGTTTGTCGTGGTATTCATCGATGATATCCTTATCTATTCCAAGAACGATGAGGAACATGCCGAGCATCTGAAGCTTGTGTTAGGCAAGCTGCGTGAGCACCAGCTGTATGCGAAGTTCAGCAAGTGTGCATTCTGGTTGAAGGAAGTGGCTTTCTTAGGCCATGTTCTTTCAGCGGAGGCGAGCCGCTGATCCTAGCAAGGTCGTGATGTTCTTTCATGGAGTCACCTACCTCGAACCGGCGCGGAGTTTTCTTGGTTTAGCGGGATACTATCGCCGCTTATCGAGAACTTCTCCAAGATCGCGGCCGATGACGGAGTTGCTCAAGAAGGACAAGAAGTTCTTGTGGTCCGATGCTTGTGAGGAAAGTTTTCAAGTACTAAGAAGCGTTTGACCACCGCTCCCGTTCTCGTTCTTCCCGATATCCATCGAAGCTTCGATATCTATTGCGATGCTTCTCGTCGAGGCCTCGGTTGTGTTCTTATGCAAAAGGCAAGGTAGTGGCCTATGCATCAAGGCAATTGAGACCTCATGAACTCAACTACCCTACCCATGATTTGGAGTTAGCTGCTGTGATTCACGCACTCAAGATTTGGCGACATTACCTAATCGGTAATCGTTGTGAAGTGTATTCGGATCACAAAAGCTTAAAGTATTTGTTCACCCAACCTGACCTAAACCTCAGGCAAAGGAGATGATTGGAGTTGATCAAGGATTATGATATGGGTATTCACTACCATCCGGGCAAGGCTAATGTCGTTGCCGATGCGCTTAGTCGCAAAGCGCATTGCAATGCCTTGTTGCTCAAGGGGCTTCAGCCCACTCTTCTGGAGGAATTTCAGCGTCTCAACTTGGGTTTAGTTGAGCATGGTTCTCTCGCTGTCTTGGTTGTGCAACCAACCTTGGTGGATCGGATCAAGTCCGCTCAGCAGTCGGATATTGGAGTGAGCCACATCAAGGAAAATGTCAAGAACGGAACAACCAAGTGCTTTTCTGAGGATGAGCATGGTGTTGTGAGGTTCGGGCAACACCTTGTGGTTCCAAAGGACATGGAGTTGCGGAATTTGATCCTCCGAAGCCCATGATTCGCTTTTGTCTATTCATCCCGGCCACAAAGATGTATCAAGATCTCCGCCAGAGATTTTGGTGGACCCGAATGAAGAGGAGATTGCGGTTCGTTGTTAAAGTGTGACGTGTGTCGTCGTGTCAAGGCCGAGCATCAGCGTCCAGGAAGACCGCTTCAGCCCTTGCTTGTGCCGGAATGGAAGTGGGATTCCGTCGGCATGGACTTTATCACCGGTCTGCCCCGAACACAAAAGGGGAAGGATTCCATTTGGGTCGCCATTGATCGGTTGACTAAGGTGGCACATTTCTTGCTCGCGGGCTAAGATTTCGCTGGTCAATTGGCGGACCTCTATGTTTCCCGTGATCGTGTGCTTGCATGGTGTGCCCAAGACAATTGTCTCGGATCGTGGTTCTCTTTTCACCTCTCGCTTTTGGCATAGTTTGCAAGAGGCCATGGGAACCTGTTTATTTTAGCACAAAGATATCATCCCCAAACCGATGGTCGACCGAGAGGGTCAACCAAGTTTTGGAAGACATGCTTCGTGCTTGTGTCCTTTCCTATGGGAAGCATTGGGAGAAATGCTTGCCATTTGCCGAGTTTTCTTATAACAACAGCTTCCAGGCCAGTCTCGGCATGGCACCTTTTGAGGCCTTATACGGGAGGATGTGTAGAACCCCGTTGAACTGGTCTGAGACCGGTGAAAGACCTCTCTTTGGCCCGGACTCAATCAATGAGGCCGAGCACCAAGTCCAGCTTATTCGTGAGCGTTTACGCACAACTCAATCCAAGCAAAAGAGCTATGCGGATCGCCGTCGTCGTGATTTGAGCTTTGAGCCTAATGACTTTGTTTATCTCAAAGTCTCTCCTTTGAAGGGCCATCAACGTTTCGGCGTCAAAGGCAAGCTAGCTCCTCGGTATGTCGGTCCCTACCGCGTTATCGAGAAGAAGGGAGCTGTTGCCTATAAGTTGGAGTTGCCAGCTGCACTTGAGGGGGTACATGATGTTTTCCATGTGTCCCAGCTAAAGAAGTGCCTCCGTGTTCCAACTGAGGAAGCTCCGTTGGAAACTCTCGATGTCCAGGAAGATTTGACCTATCGCGAGCACCCTGTTCGCATACTCGATGAGTCTGAACAAAGAACAAGGAATAAGACCATAAAGTTCCTTAAAGTTCAGTGGTCGAACCATTCTGAGGATGAGGCTACTTGGGAAAGGGAAGATCGTCTGCGTGCGGACTATCCCTCTTTCTTCCCCGAGTGAGCCAAATCTCGGGACGAGATTCTTGTAAGGAGGGGAGGTTTTGTAACATCCCAAATTTAGGTTTGTGTTTCAAATGTAAGAAAATGAGTAGAAATTAAAACTTTTTCTTCAGTTAGAAGTGCTTGACCAAATCTATAATTCTTGCAAAGGAATTATGGAAAATCAAAACCCAAAAATCAAAATCTCCAATTGACTCAAGTCAAAAACCTCCTTGGTAAAAATCTTGTGCCAAACCCTTGTAAATATTTTTCCTTGGTTCTAGGGTTGACATGTGACACCTCTGAATTATTTCATAATTTTTAGAAATTATTTGATAATTTTTGGAGGCAAGTCAAACTCTGGTCAAACCTTGGAAATAGACTTCTAAAATTTCTTGAGAAAATTGCAATGCATAAAAACCTCTGGAAATTTTATGTAAGGTTAACCCTCATATCAGCAAGCTCCAGTTAAATTTTCATAAATTTTGGAGTTGTTTTGGTACCTCAATTAAATCCTCAAAACCTCAGCTCCATATTCAAAATTCAAACTGGCTGGTACTGTTACTTGGGCTCGAGCCACTTTGGCTTGACCCAACCAACTAATGGTACCGAGCCACTGTTTAAGTGGTGCGCGCCGTGGGCCGTCAGATCTTCATCGCACGGCCCATGTTTGCGTTGAGCAGATCCCGCTTGATCTCCTCTCAGCCAGACGATTAGAATCGGACGGCCGACCGTCGTCGTCCTCCTTACGCTCCCTCACTCGAGTGCGCGCTGCGCCATGGGCAGAGGAAGTCGTGGGCAGCGCAGCGCCCTGTCCTCTCCCAACAACTATCTTCTGCAAGCATTTAATGCGTTCCAGAGCTTAAGCCCCCAAAGTCCTCCTTCTCCCGCAAGCCATCTCCTCTTTTGTCCTGGTGAAGCCGTGGACCAATCCATGGACCGGGGTTCACCATGGTCCGGGGCATTGCTCCTTGCCTTGCCCTCTCGACTGTAAAAAGCCCCCTACACCTTCCTGGGTTTCTTTTAGTCACCTTCAACCCTTGCTCTTGGTCTCTTGAGCTCGAACCCCCCTGGCCGCCATTGCCGCACCTCGGGTCCTCGGCGAAGGTGGTACTCCAGAGCATCTCTTTCTCCAATTCTTGCTCCCTCTGCTCCCTCTTTACTCACTAAAGCTTAACCCTCATTTAATTTGGGTTTATCGTCGTAGGGTGGGGCTAATTTGGAAAATCCCCAATTTCGGCCGCAAAGCTCTCTTTTCGTCTCCGGCGCCGGTGAGTCATTCTCCCTCCAATTCCTCTCTCTGGTAGCATCAGTGGGAGGTGTGGATTCCATTTTGATGACCCGGGCTCTCTCTGGTTGTCCAGGGAAGCTTCGCCGCATTGCCGCCATTGACGCCGTCGCGGAGCTTCGTCGCCGGAGCTGCACAGTCCTTCTCCGTTCCTCTGCATCATCCCGGTAGGTTCCCTGTAGCCTTTAGAAGCTCGGGCACTCGCTGAGTGGCTTGCTGTGGAGCTCTATCTCGCTGTTGTCATTTCCCGTGCTGTTCACCACCGCACCTCGCCGTCGCGCCGCCGCTCCGGTCCACCACCGTGGGTGTGGGTGGTACTGGAGGGTGCGCAAGGCTATTGCGCACCCGTAGGTGCTGTTGGTTCGCGCCGTCGTGCGCTGGGTCGCCGGCGTTTTACCGTGGAAGCGCTCGGTGATTTTGCCGGTCATGAACAGTGCGTGTTGTCGTTTTAAGGACACAGTAATGACAGTCGTTAAGTTCTAATCATTGCTTAGAGTTTTAATGTGTCCTTAGCCGCCTTAATGTGTCACCTACAGGTGGGCCCGCGGCTTAAATAACCCTCGTGTACACAGTAAACCCCACGGTGGTCCTTTGTCCTTGATAGGTGGGCCACCTATCACTGTGCGCTTGAAACACCTGTGCCTCTCGGTCACTGGCGAGTGGGCCTGCGTGCACTGTGCACGTGCGTTAACCTCACATGGGCGTGACTCTAAGTCACTGCCATGGGGCCCCACATGTCAGCAAACCCTGTTCAAGTCAAGATCGACACGATCAACCTCAGCCGTCCATTTTTGGATTTGTGGCTGAGATCAATGGTCTGTTCGGACCGCTCCGGACGCCTCTTCCATCCCAGCCGTCCATCACTTAATCGAGGGCTCTCAATCTAGGGGACGTTCGGACCACTTCTGTGGGCCGTGGGATCAAGATCTGATGGCGGAGAATCATTGCGCCGTTCGGACCACTTCTCTGGGCCGTTAGATTAAGATCCGACGGTGAAGAATCATCGGGCCGACGGACCGAGGTCAGTCTTATACAGGCGCACCTGCAACAGGCCGTGAGGATCTGGAGTAAAAGGCCCAGATTGAGCCACATTTTCCTTTCCGGTTTTATTCCGTTTTAATCCCGGTAAGCTTTATTTTTCAACAGAAAATTGTATTAAACTTTAGAAAGGTATAACTAATTCATAGTAGTTCATTTTCGGTTGATTCCACTTTTAATAAATCTGTTATGAACAAAAGTTTAACCTAAAAATTGTTTCAAGCATGATATAACTTCAGAAAAATAGGAAAATAAGCTTTACTTCTTTTCAGCTTTATTAAATGTATTAAAATCCCAGATAAATTGAAAAATGCATAACAAATTCATTTTAACTCCTTTTTAGTTGAAATCAACTTTGTCAATTCTGGGAATACCTAAACTTAAATCTAAAAATGGTTTTAAGCATATTATAGTTACAGAAATGTCCAAAATTAACTTTATTGACATGTAGGCTTTAATTGCTATATTAAAAATCCGTTTAACTTGTAAAATGCATAACTAATTCTTTGTAACTTATTTTTGAGTGAATCCAATTTTGTTGGATTCCTCTATTAATGAAATTACTGTGAAAATTAGTTTTGAACATGTTGCTGTTGTCAAAAAGAATACTTATGCATTATAATTTTGTTCAAGTTCTTGTCTTTAAAAATTGATAGAAGGTGCATTATAGCTCCAAATGAGATGAATCCAATTGGGTTGTTCATCTTATGAGGTGCTTATGCTACCATAAAAATTTCAGCTTCACCACTGTTGTAGAAATTGTTGCCAAATAATTTAATTACATGAATAGTAACTTTTCCTATTTTAAAAGCTGAGCAGAAATGTTTCGATCATAACTTTTGCATTGAGAATCCTATTCAATTGATTCTTGTTGCTAAATTCTTGATAAATCATTATCTTGCTTCTGTAAACTTTTCAAAGCATTTGGAGAAAGTTTGCTGTTGAGCCTTTTCGTTTTCTTTGTTCTTATCGGTTTTTTTTCGCTTTCTCGTTAGGTTCCGAGGAACGTATTGATAACCAAAGCGATCCTCAGCAACAATTTGACCAGCAACAGCAAGGCAAGCAGTTTGATCATATCCCCTCTATCGTCCCATTACTTTAAGGTTAATATATTGTTTTACTTGTATGTATGCGTGCTACTTGGGTTAAAACATCGCTAGCAATCCTGTAGTTGCATAATCTGTAGGAATTATTTATCCTCTACTACCATGAGCCTAGGTTATTTGCTGTGGTTTGGGCTCGTTGGATGAGCTCTTATCACTTAGTAGTTTTCGATTCCAATTGCTTAGACATGCTTAGTATCGGTAGTAATGGGCGATCATCGACTTAGTCGATGGTCTTGATCACACAAATCTAATTATTACTCCTTTATGTCCAGCACTTGTGCTTTGTTAATTTGTAAAGTCAAAATCTGAAAATAAAAGATTGAATTGGACTTGGGCATATTGGACGGATGGTGTGGTTTTTGGAATGTGGTGGTATGCCTAAGTCAACAAGGACCGAGTTACTTGCTCCACGTCATCGAGCATTATTATGCGTACTAACCACACGAGGGGATATGGGACCTCTCTTGACTAAGTACTTTGGGAGGTGTTAATTATGAGCTGGTCGGTGGGTATGTTTAAATAAAATGTGTGTGTGTGGTGTTGGGAGGAGCATTAGCAGCATCGGCTAGGTCTGTCTAATGTGTCCTTATCCCGTGGGTTCTTGCTCGTAATTAGCATCATCCATTGGAAATATCTCAGAGGACTTAGCCGCGTGCAAGCATACCAAAGGAAGTGTGCTAAATAGCTTGGCGAAAAGGCGGTCTGACGTGTGGGTACATTGGTACACCCCTACAGGGTTAAAACTATTCGAATAGCCTCATCCTAGGTTATGGACATGCTCGGTTACGCCCCGTGAGAACTAGACTACAACCTTTAAATTAAAACTTGACATGGGTGGTATGAATGGGTAATTCATGCTATTGTTGTGGTGGCTATTGGGTTAGTCTCTTCCAGGTTTTTCATGTTGTTGTTATTATGTTATTATCTCGCTGTTACTTCAACAATTAAAAATGCTTTGTCAAATTGCTTTCAATCTATTACATTATTGCAAATGAAAACTTGATTTATGCTAAAAATGAGTCCAAAGCCTCATCCACTTAAATAAAGCTTGCATGTAGTTAAACTATAGTTCTTATATACTACGTCGGTCTTATGAGTACATTTTGTACTCATTTGCTTTGCTTAATAACTTTGTTGCAGAGGAGGTAGAGCCCAAAGGGTTTTACTTTTGTGAGATGTGGGGTGGCTGGGAAAGCGACTAGCTTGGCGGTCCGGTCAGTTGCCTTGTGGGTTAAGGCACACTGGTTGGCTCTTGTTATGGCCATCTCTATGGCACTTTTGCTTCCACTGTTATCTTAGTAGACTTGTTGTTATTTGGCCGGTCGGCCTCTCTTTTGTAATAACTATCCTTTATTTATATTAACTTCGGTTTGTTGCTTGTTACATTACGTGTGTTTGAATGGAATTGATGCATTCTTTTGTAATGAGTTGTGTGTACTGCATTCTTGGGAAGTACATATATCTCGAGGCACGGTTTATTTAGTTGATAATGCTAGGGTCAATTGGATGACTAAGTATTATGAGCCTAATAAACCGGGGTCTCACATCATCCAACGAACTCTAAATCACAGCAAGATATTCCTAGGCTTAGTAGTAGAGATTGAACATTTACCTACAGAGTATGCATCTATAGGATCAACTAATCGATAATCATTTAACAACAAAATAGAGCATGCATACATACAAGTTAAACAAAGTATTAGACTTTAAAAGTAATGGGATTAATTGGATATGATCAAACTGCTTGCCTTGCTGGATTTGCTCACTAAGCTACAGAGGGACACTCTCGGGATCAATGCACTCATCGGCACCTAACGAAAAAGCGAAAAAGAACCGATAAGAACGAAGAATACCGAAAAGACTCAACAGCCAACTTTCTCTAAATACACTAAAATTTTTACAGCAGCAAGAGCATAATTTCTAAAGAATTTATCAACAAGAACCAATTGATTTGGATTTTCAATGCAAAAGTTATGGCCAAAACAAAACTGCTCAGCTTGGAAAATGCTGGAAAATTCAAATTGGTTACTGTTCATCCAAATTAAATTCTTTAGCACAATTTTCCAAAGAGGTGTTGCACCTGAGATTTTTATGGTAAACATAGCACCTCATGAGATGAACAACCCAATTGGATCCACCTCATTTGGAGCTAGAATGCATTTTCTATGATTTTTCAAAGACATGCACAAGAGCACAAAACAAAATGCACCCACAAATATTTTAAAAATAGTGGCATGCCTAAAACCTATTCTACCATTTAGTACACTAACAGAGGAAACCAACAAAATTGGATACACTACAAAAAGGATCTATAGAGAATTACTTATGCAATTTACAAGTGAAATGCAGTTTTTAGAACAACAATTAAAGCCTATTTCTAAACCAATTTACCAAACCAATTTCTGGAGCCGAACCAAGCTTCCAACCATTTTTAGATTAAATCTCAGTTCAAACCAGAGCTAACAAAATTTGAATCAACTCAAAAGGAGCTAAAATGAATTAGTTATGCAATTTTGAAGTTTATTACCTTTTTTAGTTCACAAAAAAATCTCTCGGGAAATCTCTTAAATTGAAAAGACGTGGAAAAACCTGGGCCATTGATCTTGCATCGCACTGCCCAAGTTGAATGGGACAACGCGCACGCGCCCACGCAGATCCAACGAATGCGGGCCGTTGATATTGAATCCAACGGTCCAGATTGAATCACCGCGGCCGCGTTTGGAACTTCGCTACGCTAACGCTTCATAGCGAATCGCAGCCCGATTCGGAGATGGACGGCTCAGATTGATGTACCACGTTTGGAGTATAAAACGTCCATGCGATCTGAGCCGTAGATCTAAAGATGGATGGCCCGCAGTTAAGCACATGCACAGTGGGACTTAACCGCGCGGGGCCCACTGTCAGTGACTCACAGGAGCGCTTAAGACAACCGTTTAATGCTAAACTAATCATTAAGGAGTTAATGACATTGCTACAGGGTTTGTCAGACCGGCAATGGACCCGAGTGCATTCCACAGTGAATCGCCGGCGACTCAGGGCACGACGGCGCAAGCCAACGGTGGTCTGAGGTCCGCAATAGCCTTGCGCACCTGCTGGTACCACTCTCTGCGGCTGAGCCGGCCTAGAACAGCGGCGAGCCGGCGAGGAGCGGTGGTACCAAGCACGATGACGACGACAACAGCAATAGAGCTCCGCAGCGGTTCAATCAAGCGGTGCCTGAGCATCTAGGGACTACCAGGGAGCTACCTGAAGGACGCGGAGGAGCAGAGAAGGTCGGAGCAGCTCTGGTGACGTTGAGCCGCACCGGCGCTGAGGACGATGACGCGGAGACGACGGCCTGAGCAAAATGAGCAAGACCGGGTCATCACATTAGTTTCAATAGGGCTCAAGGATGGTCCATGAGCAAAGAATTGAAGAGAGGAGGAGCTTACCAGCGGCGAGGGTGAAAACGATGAACCTCGGCCGAAAAGGGGAAACTCCAAAATTAGTTGCTTCCTGCTGAGGCAAACCAAAATTGGATTAGGGGAAAGGTTCAAGGTGGAGAGCGCCGCGAAGTGACACGAGTGGTTTTGCAATTGAACCCCTGGAGCGCCGGTGATGAAGAGGGAGCTCCACGGCCGACAATGGCGATTTGGGGATTCTGTGGATTGAGCTCAACCAAGCAACAAGGGTGCTTGGTAAAGCTCAAGGGTGTTAAAAGGAAGGCAAGGAAGAGCTTGAGGGGCTTAAATAGCAGAGAGGGCGAAGGAGGGAACAAGCGCATGCTCAGGAAGGAGCTGCGGTCCACGCTCTCCCCTGTGCGACTTGAGAGACGGGAGCAGGTGAGCATGGCAACTTTGAGGGAGAAGCACTGACGCGCATTCAATGCTCCCACCCGTTGGCGAGGACGTGGAGGGGACGCAATGCTGCGCTGCCCACACTAGCTCTGTCCATGGCGACCGCGCGAGGCAGCGACCGAGGAAGGAGACAACGCGCCTGGCATCCGATTTTGATCCAACGGCTGACCTGCACCCGGGCGATCGCGGCTCGAGCCCAACAGCGCGTGAGGTGGTCGAGTCGAACCAACAGGCGCAGCGCAATAACGACGGTTGGATGGAGATCCAATGGCTCACGCGAGATCTTGGTTGCACAGCTCCGCGCAAACGTGGGCGGTGCGATGGAGATCTAATGGCCCACGAGGCGCGCGCCAAAACGACTCGGTCGGTACAGTTAGGCGGTTGGGTCGAGTCAAGTCGGAATTTGCTCGGACCCGAGGAACAGTGAAAACCAGTTCAGGGTTTGAATTTGAAAGCTGAGTTTGGAGGAATTTTTAGAGATAGCAAACTAACTCCAAAAATTCTGAAATGTTTACTGGAAGTTCCTCACTCTAGGATTAACCTTTCATAAAATTTCCAGAGATTTTCATGCAATGCATTTTTCTCAAGAAATTCCTCAAGGTTTCTTCTAGGGCTTGACCTAAGGTCAAACTGGTTTGACTTGGCTCCAAAAATTATCAAATAATTTCTAAAAATTATGAAATTTTTCAGAGGGGTCACACATCATTCCTAGAACCAAGGAAAAATATTTCCAAAGATTGGCATAAGATTCTTGATAAAGTTGAATAAGGGTTTGACTTTAGTCAACAGGAGGTTTAGATTTTTGAATTCCACAATTCTTTGATAAGAATTATAGAAAAGTTCAAAAACTTCAAGATGTAAGAAAAATTTTAATTTCTACTCATTTTCTTACATTTGAAACACACACCCATATTAGGTTACATTTGAAACACACATCTAGATTTGGTTACATTTGAAATACAAACCTAGATTTGGTTACATTTGTATATTTGGGATGTTACAGTCGCCGTGCATAGTGCGTCGTCGCTGCGTCTGGACCATGTCGTTGCCGGAGAAGACAACTGTTTGTTCCCGTGCCGAACCGAAGACATCACAGGAGCCTAAGGAGTCCGGATCCAGCACCAGATTTCCCCGGGGAGGCCTCTACATCGAGCTTCCTTAGCACCCGAGCTGCCTCCTCCGCTCAACTTCGCCGCTGGAGTGCCACCATGCCTCTCCACTGGCAACAACAACACCGAAAGGTAGCCCTCGTTATTGTTCTTCCATTTTGCCCTTGTCCATGCACCCTCCGGCCTCCCCTCGCTGGCGACGAGCGTGGCAATGCCGCTACCGTGCATGCGTCTCCATTGTCGGGATGACCGACAAAACCAGTAGCATGTGATTAGGGATTAATTGCCAGGATTAACAATTAATGATGTAATCTATGTCGGAAATCAATAGTTAACTGAATTAATGTTTAGCTTAATAGATCTAGAGTCTGTTACATGTGGGCCCGTATAGCCAGTTAAGTGGATGTGTAAAACTTGAAAGTACGTATTCTCTTAAGGCAAATGTAGTGCTTGAATACTTAGAACAAGTTTACGTCTTCATGTTCAGAAGACGTATTCCTTTGAATACGCTTTCTGCGTAGTCATCGGCTGTGACCGACCAACTTTGACCTAGTCAAACCATCACCCTGGCCCCACTGGTCATAGTCTTTGGCTAGATTCCACTCGGTAGAAAAAGTATCAATTGCGTTAGAAAATCTGGAAAATGATTAATTTGTATACTGAAAATACAATTAACTTCTAAAATGCATAACTAATTCATCTTAACTCCAAAAACAGGGAAACCAATTTTTATAATTTTCATTTCAAGTGAACTTTATTTTAAAATAGGTTTCAGACTACTCACTGTCACAGAAATTATATTTTGTGGAGAGTGATCCAAAACTGAGTTATTTTTGAAATAGAAAAGACTTTTAACTTTGAAAATTCATAACTAATTCTTAAAAACTCCAAATGAGATAAACTCAATTATTTTGGTCTTATAAAATTATTCTCTATTTATCTATGTAATCATTTTTCCCACCACCTCTCTACAAATTTTGGCCAAATAATTAAATTAGGATGAACAGTAACCGATTGGATTCACTACACCATGGCATAGTATTAAGGGCAATGCAATTGCCGGAAAAAAACTGCTTTTCCCGGCAATTTATCTGCCGGAATGTGTATTCGGCACTTATTGCTCGCCCGGTAAAGTCTTCTTTGGAAAAACATTTTCCGGTAGATATGTGCATTCCCGGTAGTTAATTGCCCTAGAAAAGTCGTTTTTGCCCGGCAGTTAGAGTTTCCCCGGCAGTTAGAGTTTCCCCGGCAGTTATATGTATTGCCGGCAGTTAACTTGCCCTCGATTGTATGTTTTTCCGGTAGTTAAGTGCCCTAGATAAGTATTTTTGCCGGCAGTTATGTGCCCTAGATAAGTTTTTTTGCCGGCAGTTAAGTGCCCTAGATAAGTTTTTTTCCCAATAGATTAAGCCCTAGAAAAGTTTTTTTCGGCAGTTAAGCGCCTCGATTATCCGCTTTTTCGGCGATTAGGCGTATTGCGTAGATTAAACTGCCCTTAATTATCTTTTGCACCATTTAACCATAAGCAGCTCCATGGCTTATCAAGCACTTAATAGCAATATCAAATGCTTGCTGCACCTAGCCATCCATACTCTTTCAAGCATACATAGAAGCTTAAAGTGAGCAATCAAGAGGAAATAAGCTATATTATTTGTAGGAAATGCCTACAGTTTGTGTAAAGAAATGCAGAAAGATGTCCATTGATGTTTAGGGATAATTGTATATTGGAGCTCTAACAAATGAATAAATTAAGTGAAGTCAATAAAAAAGTGCATTGAGATCTCCAAGTATCCTTATCATAATATGATAACACCAATCTGTTTTACATACCAAAATCTTGTAGTCAGAACAATAACAGCTAAGTATCCTTGTCATAATATGATAACACCAATCTATTTTACATACCAAAATATGCTTTTATTTGAGTAACACTCCAAGAAATGCGCTCTCCTCTAGATTCTTTAACCGCTTGCTCCAAGAGAGCGCATGCTGCGATATGTGCTCCCGCTGATTGACCCATCAAGTAGATCCTGCAGGTTAGTGATAAATTAGTTTATTAATGTAGTGAAAGCTAAAAAAATACCTAAACCTTGTAGTGCACTTAAAATACAACATGTATAATCACAGCCTGCTCAAACTACACTATTGGCTCATAGGGCGGAACATAAACAGAACTTAAGGTGGGACAAGAGAATTGATTTTGCCATCTCATTGAATAATGCTTACTGCAAAACTTAAATACATGATAAACTAATTCACTATATAACACTCGTTAAAACTAATGTGTGAGAGGAAAATAAATTATACTAAGATGTTCACTGACTAGGATCAAAACATAGATGCATGACAAAGTGGAAAGGTTTCCGTACCACAAACGATGGTCATTAAGCTATTAAAAAATGAGGAGCAATTAATGGGATTTTCAACATAAGTACAAAAAGAATAAATGTTGGGTTCAATTTTCAATATTTGATTTTGGTCATTAAGTTTAAGTCAATATCTATGTTTCAGTTTTGTGAATATTTAGAAACAGACTACATAGTGAAATTTTGCAAGAATCAAATGTTGGTCTAATAATATGATATTTAGATGTACGCTAAAGAGAAACCAATTAAATAGCTTTTGTCAAACTAGGAAACAACTACACATCACAATAGTTCTTACTCTCGGTTAAAAGGTCTAAAAGCATACCTCGGATGCTTGCTTCTCTGAAGGACCTCCTTAGTTCTTTCTCAACAATGGGCAATTCATCAACTGTGCGTAATGATATCTCTCGTGAACATGAGTAAATTAGCGATGCTTCTCGATTGCATTTACAAAGGTGCTTCCGGTCTTTGGGAAGAAAGAAATGGAATTATCTTAATAAACTTGGTTTAAATCTATTTTATGAAAGCATTGCGGTGCCATCGCATAAGATGAAATTGCTCATCAAGAGTTGTTCTTTTGCTTGATGAGAGCGACTAAAATATAATATTCACTCAAGTTTGGCAATAAAAGCTCGGAACAATGCATAAAGATGACATGGACTTAACAACTGAACAAGCAAAACAAAGGCATAAGAAAGACAAACCTCAAGGCAAACATAAGAAGACAACCTACGATTCTGAAACATTTGAAAGATAAAGATACTGTTGGCAAATAATGCATGTAGGGTCCTGTGTAGTGAAAATTATAAGTGCTTCAAAGGAGAATTACTTTTTAGAACAGCCACAAAATAAGCACTTAGCACTGAGAATAAGGCAAGATGCAACTATTATTCCTGTCATAAGGGTTTTATTTTCATGATGAAGAACCAAACACGACATAAGGCTCCTACCCATGTCAAAATTAAGAAGACTCCAATAATTGTAACATGAGAAACTGCTATTCAAAAGTAGGAACTCCTATTCGAAAGTATAGCACAGGAGCACAATATAATTCAGGGATGCATAAAGCATGAGTGGCACACCTCTCCACATATTTTTCTTGACTAATGAACACCCAAGCATTCCATCAAAGGAAGGCCAAGGGCAGGCATCATTTGAGGGTGATGTCAAATATGACACCTTCAAGATATGAGATGGTTGTTCTTGTCCCATCCACTTCTTCAACATGCATTCCATGTTTTTCAGCTTCCTTGAGTAGTAGTGCATCCATGCTGGTATGAGATGGTTGTTCTTGTCCCATCCACTTCTTCAACATGCATTCCATGTTTTTCAGCTTCCTTGAGTAGTAGTGCATTCCATGTCAAAAATGATTTATTAATACTGGATTCAGTTAAAAAATAGAACAAACAAAGAAGGTTAGATGTAGCAGAGAAAATATATGAGTTATGACAAGCTTGGCATTTGCTCTTGTCTTGCTAGCTTTAGTAACAACAAGATCTGATACATTCGGCCATACCAAGTAAAATGTCGTTATGCTACCAATTCTAGTTGTCGATAAATGATAATCCAAAATCTCGCAAGCCCACCAGTATATTCTATTTGCTCATGAATGCATTTGGATAATCAAGATTGCACAAGGGCAATGAACTATCAAAAGTGAGTATCTCCAACAAGCGACAAGCCGACAAAAGAATGGGTGACATAACACTTTGTTTCTCTGTAAATTGGCAGAAGTTCTGTAGCTCTACTATATGTCATTCTGAAATAAGATTTTTCAGCAAATACAAATTAGACAATTGGTATTCTGAAAAAAATTCAAGAACCGAGAGTCCTTATTCTTGATAAACGAATAAGGAGAACTCCAATTAAAATGAAAATGTTACATAATAATCAACTATAAGGTCAATAATACATCTTTTGATTACAATTTTGGACATATGCATTGAGTTGGCTTGCCTAACATAGAACATCATGATGAACAACATTTATCAGCACCTTTTCAAAGTATTTGAAACTCTACTCAAATATGCCTTGGACAGAAAGATAATGAGTTGAGAAAATGCATACACTTTAGCTCGTGATACATAAGCCAATATGAATCTACATTTACCAGCCTGAATATGAAGAAGCCTCTCTACAGTATCAAAGAGACAGGGAATGCTAGATTGCTGGAAGCTTTCTGCGAGTCAAGGTCCACAAAACACAACGATTGATAGATGACATAAGGAATAGAAAGGCAACGAATCAGAATTGAAAATAACCACGCGAAGTAGAAAATTAGAAGGATATAGATATCGGCTCCAAGAATGATATCAAATCCAATGAATGTTTTTTTAATGATATTGCTTATATGATCATAATTTCCCACTCTAGCTTCTCAGCTGTCAACACTGCAACAAAAGTACCAGTTTAAATCCAATTTCTGCATAGTTATGTTTCAATGGTTAATAAATGTCATAGTAATGAAACATAATAAGCTGAAAGTTACAAAGTGGCAACCTTGCATTCTCGAACATGACTTGCATCTCTATATTTTTCTTTATAATCTGTGAAACAATTCTTCAGCATAAATAGATGTAATAGCTATATTGAAGGAAAGATGCAAGTATAAGACAATGCAATGAATGCATGTATCACTTATGATCTATGTATCGTAAACCATATGTAGTTATCTACATATAAGAATTACCAGAACTAGAATTTAATATCTGAAATAACATGTGTAAGTCTCAAAGATCTTCTGTAATATGTCAAACTATGAGATATCACTAAAGATATTCGAAAGTTTGAACCTTGCCTCTAGAACTTCATCCTTTGCGGATGGAATGAAACATGAGTACAAAGATGCTCAGATCTAACTTTTTGTTTGATGGATGAATCGTCAATAGTTAAATGAAAATTACTATGTTAAGCATAGCTGCATAGACATCTGGCTATAAAAGCAGCCATAGAGAGAAAATGAAATAAGACATAAGAGTCGCCTAGTGACAAAAAAAAGAGAAAAGAATACGGCCCTTCATTGGTTTGATCATGTGTAATGTGGGCCTTTTGATGTCCTGCTGCACTAAAATGACATTGTCTGAGTGGAGGGATTCCAAAATGAGACAAGGTAAAAGTGGTCCTAAAACAACATGATTGTGTAATGAAAACCCAATTTCGCTACTATGCAAGCACCAAGAAGGAAATGAACAAAACACATGTCACAAGCACCTCTACTCTGGTAAGTCCATCCTCCTGGTGAAGAGTTGTCGGAATATCATTGGTAAGTCCATCCTCCTGGTTGGATTAAATGAAATTTATTACTTTGCCCGCTAAAATCAATAGTTCCGATCAAAATAGGAAATGATTAAACAAAGGACTGAATGCAAATAAACTTTACAATACTGGACATGTCATGAGAATAGGCTATGCAAACACCTCTACTCTTTTAATGCAAATAACAAAACTTGACCACTGGACATGTAACGACTCATGACAATAGGCAATGCAAACACGTATATTCTTATTATCTGAAATCTATGGGAAGGATAAATCTAGCAAACGAAACATCATGCACCCAAACAATGAGCAACTGATGATTTCTGATATGTGAGTTGTGATTGCCCTAATGGAACATGGAATCATGGATATAGAGAAGGTACTATATATAGCAATAGCAATCCTTGAGGCCATGATGCATTGCAATCACAATTTAAATTTGCATGAAATGTATAATAGTAAATTAATACTATATTTGCATATAAAGGAAACTTATAAAATTGGAAGGGTTTGACTTTGTTAGGTTTGGTAATTTATTACTTTTTTTTGGCATATTATGTAGTGAAAGTTAGAACTTGAGCAAATTGATTGAATTGCACTTCAGGTGATGAGCGGAGGGAAAAAAAACAAATAGTACCTATCATCAAATGAAACATAATCATGCATTACATATAAAGAAAATGATAACATAAGTGTGATATCATTAACATGCTAGCATAGAATAAAAATGCTAAAAGTTGAAATAGCAATATCTTTTTTTTTAAACAATATAGCAACAGATGGATGCTGATGAGTGATGAAAATAGAAAATTATATGCATTGATCATTTCTATGAGGAAAATGGGGAAGAGCTAATGCCTATAATTGGCACTTTGCACTACATGACTATTCTGTCTACAAGTGAAATGAGTTATAAACTTATAATCACCCCCATAATGTAACTAAAGCACATGAAAGCACTAAACATGGGAAATTTTGAAGGGCAATACCATATTGTAAATAAATGCCATCTGACCAGGAAGAAACATTTCATTCGCCTTTATTGTGCTATGTGGCTTTATGATCCATTGGTATACAGACTGGAATCAATGAATAATGACAATTTGTACTAAGCAAAAACCAATTCGTTAATAAACTTTTAAAAAAATGTATACCTTTGCAGTTGCAGTGCGGAATGAGACTGCTTGGTCTTCTTTTGTTGCCCTGTACAACATTTGTTGCCCTGTACAACAAAAGTGAAAGATATTATGTAGTACACTCCTAAAATAAGTGCATCCAGAGTAAGGACTAAGGACAAGGTCATACTTTCATATTGCTATAGCTCAAATCAAGAGATGCAAAACAATACCATATATTGTTTCATTCTAACACAAGGTGGTGCTAATGATGGTGCTAACAATGATGTACTGTAAATAATGTTTGGCTGAGAAATGATTTTACAGTCACTCCAAAGCAAATGTTCCATTCTTGATCATCCGAAATAGAAAAAGAAGACATTAAGCAGACATCTTTGCAAGATCACCACAAGGAACGCCGTTAATAAGATCGGTATTTCACAATTGCGACAAGAGTAATTTGTCAGTTTCACAATTGCAATGAAAATTTTCAATGACCATGAATGCACCACGAAAAAGTTATGTACATGCATCTTGCATTTCACAATTTCACCCCACCGACAAACAATAGCTAGAACTTGTTAGCACATGTACAATGATCAACAATTTGCTCTTATTACTTCTAAACTAAATACTTGTGAAATAATTCGCTTATAATAGTTCATGGGATATATGTAGACAACTAGGTCAGATCGATATGGGTAAAAGCAACCGAGTTAACCCACCCAATTCAGTTTTGTTTTGAGTGGTTATGGCAGATTTGTGTATACAATCAAATGGTATAATTAACTAAGTCTTTCAATAAAAAGCAAACAAGAAGAACAAAAATAACAAAAAAAAAGATTTTGGCTAGTTTGTAGTGAAGCAAAAAAAAATAGCTCATTCTGGTAAAGTTTCAACTGGTTATCTTTGTGAGATGCCCAGGATTTATGAGCTTGATCCATATTCTTCAGAGAAATTTGGTCCCCAAGGCAACATTACAAAAAAGCGGGAACAAGCTACCCAAACCCTTGCAACTATTTTAAAGGTGCAGTTCTCATATAAGATTGTTCCAAAGAACCTATAACGAAATGCAATCATGAATTATTTGGAAACTGAACCAAACATACCTAAGAACATATGATTCCAAACAACCTATGGCAAAATAAAACCATGAATATGTGGAAAACATACCGAGAACAAGTGATCTTCTCTCTAGCAGTCGGCATAACTCAAATTTCAACCAGGTGGCCTGTAGTAATACAACTAATTCAAATTAGTAAACTACAACAACCACTTGAGGAGGTCTTGAGCTAGTACTCAAGGAAGGAAAAAAATGGCCAAAGGGTTCACAAATTACAACCACTTGAGTATGGGAGTAAAGCTTAGACTATGATTGAGGGGCGTGCTTGAGGGCCAGGGACCGGGCCGAAGGCGGCGCAGGTGGTAGAGGAGGCGGTGCCATGGGGGGTAGGCCAAGTGCCGGCGGCGGCCATAGGAGGCGCAGGGAGCTGGGGCGACGCAACGCCGGGGAGCCGGAGGCCTGCAAGCCAGAGCCGAAGGAGGCCTGAGACGGGAGGCGACACGGCGGCGGCGGCGCACAGCGAGCCTCACTGCGACAGCGGAGTGGCCGTAGTTCACGCAATCGACGATGTCGGCGGCGATGGCGGGGTGCACCTGCCCGAAGACGTCGATCACCCTTGTTCCCTCATTGTCGCCTCCATCCTCGCTTGCCGCCCGGGTGGTCTCCATGACGCGTGGCGGAAGTGAGCTCTGCTCTTGGCGGCGGACAGCTGCGGTCGAGGCCGAGGTGCGAGATCTTGGTGGCACACCGACGCCACTCGCCACCCGAAGTCGAGCTCCTCGGCGGCTCGTGATCGGGTAGGAGGGTGGCACTGGGAGGTGGTTGGGGGGTGAGGAGGCGCTGGGAGGTGGGAGAGAGCAGAGAAAAGGGAGGCGTTGGGAGGGGAATTTTGGGGATAGGGTTTGGCGTTACATTTTCAGCTGCGTGCCCAAAGGATGCGAGTATCCCGGCAGATAACAGGCCTTTGTTGACGTTTTCTAGGGCAGATATATTGTAGGTAATGTTAAAATATTGCCGGCAGATAAATTGTACTAGAAAATAATTATTTTCGGCAGATAATCAGACCTTTAATCTCTTGGATATTGCCGGCAGATAGATTGCCACTAATCCATTTTTTTCACGGTAGATAATTGCCCTTAATACCATGCCATGGTGTAGTGATTTTTTGGATTTTCTAGAAAATCTGATCTTCAAACCTCTATAACTTTCACATACTAAATCCAAATGGAATTAATCTTTCACCTAAATTCATCTAAAATCGTGATCTACCCACTGTATAAGTTTCATGCATTTTTGAGCATTTTGAATTTTTGGCTTATTTGGTGTTAATTGCAATATCGCTCTTTCGATAGATTTCTCGACGATACAAATGTATTCATGAGTGTAACCTAAGATTGAACAAGTGGTACAGCAAAGGTGCGAGCACCCTCCTCTTGATCATATTGCTCCTACTGATTTTAAAATGTTTTGTATGGTTTTAATCTCTCAATTGCATTCTATTTTGGAAAGTATGTTCATGGTAGAAGTAGTTAATTCCCTACTTGCTGCATTGGCCCTCCTTTGAATGTTGATTACCCTTTTTACCTTGAATGATTAAGGATATATGTTATATGGGAATGGTTGCTAATTTGTAGCACGTTGCTTAGCCATGCTAGTAGCTGTGGTCAATAACGGTTGATGGAACTAGTCCATCGGCCGATGGATTGAATTGAATCTTGATGAACTTTGAGGATTATATGGATTGGATTATGTTGAATTTGAGGAAAATGTCCAGATCGTCGAATCTGATTATTATGAACTTGTTGATGGGTGGTTATTGTTGTGTCTTGGACTTGGACGGGTGATAGGGTGATGAAGGGATGGTTCCGGATTCGCATAGCCCCGTCTAGGTATTTGAGGACTGGTCTATGGTGTGATGAACCAAGCCTTACGTACAACCACACGCCGGGATAATGGCGAAGGTTTGGCTTAATAATTTGTTGTGTGTTAGCTATCAAAACTCAATTAGATTGACAATTGTTGTTGTTAATGTTTAATGGTTCTCTTGTCAATCTAGTGGGGGCTTGTTAAATTTCCCTTTTCTTGCCCTTAAGGGTCTCCTATTGTTAAGAGACTTACTTACACAACGGGGTTCCCTTGTGGTTCAGGCGACCGTTTTCAGTCTAGCCATGGGACTGTCCTCGGGTGGGTTGGTAGTTAGCACATGACATTGTAACAGCCTCGTTATGATATGTCAGTCACACTGGTTTGGAAGAGTGCATGGCGACAATACGAGGTATTCATATCGTGTGGGTAAAGCTATACAACTCTGTAGATAACTAAATCTATTCGAATAGCCGTGTCCCCGGTTACAGACATCGCTTGTGGGAAAGCATCACAGTTAGCTTATGGGAAATTAAGTTTGGGTTATGGTTGAGAATGTTACGTCATTATGTTAGTTTGTTCAGATCTGAAATGTTTTCATGAACGCGAAGTTCACGTGTTAATTTGTTATGGAATGAATTGTGTCACGAATGGGATGTTCGTGTGTTGATTATATTTGGAGATTATACTGTTGTTGATCATTACTTGCTGTTATAAAATGTTTTCTAAATGTTTTACAAATGGCAATTTGAATCTATATTGTTTATCTAAATGCAAAATTTGCTTTATGCCGAAAATTGACTTGTGTAGTAGCATTCCTTTGATACTTACATGCATCCTTATTTTTCTTGAAAAGTCTCATGAGTACAACTTTGTACTTAAAAATTTGTTGATGGTGCAAAATCGAACACAAGTGAGATTTGGGCGTCGGCAGTGCACTGGCCGTCGTCCCGAGAGCAGCGTGACGCGAGGTTTATCTGAGTTCGGGGTCGAGAGGACCGCCCTACTCTGTCGGTGGCCTCACGGGGTTCGAGGTTCCTCCGGGAGGCTCACCTAGTGTCTTCCTTTAATGTATTGCTCAAGAGACCTCCCCCTTCAAGGAGGGATACAAAGGGGTATTTATAGGCTCCCAAGCCTGTACAAAATGACCAACATACCCCTTAGGGGTTGACTACTCTAAGGATACATTCGGGGGGTATTACAGTCTTTTGCAAGTGCAATCGAGGGATACAGGTGGTCTTTGTCAGGTGACTACATTGTCAGACCCGATTAGTCGGTATCCGCCATAAGGAGTGGGTCCCACTACCAAGGGGATAGAATATTCCTCCAACAGTAGCCCCCCTGCCTCTTGGCGTTTCAGAGGAAATGCTAAAGGGGCAGTCTTCAAATGTGCCTTTCTCGCAAATGTCGATAATCAAAATTGCATGTACAGACTCAGGCATTAATACCTCCTGGCTTTGGTCTAAAAGATAAATCGCAGAAAGCTTGTTTCCTTTGGATGTGGCCCTAGTGGTCCTGATTCAAACCAGTCTTTATATACGTGATATGTTCATGTGTCCCTATGTGAAACAGTAGGAGCCATTTAATAGCTTGAGGAGTAGGGCGCCCGTGGAGACCAGTTTGGATCGAGCACTGTGGAGACAGCTCCAACCCATTGAACAGGCGGAGTGAAGAGGAATCCAAGGTGAAGATATTTTTCTCTCTCTCTCTCTCTTCCATTATCTCCCCTTCCAGAGACTTCCGCCTCCTTTCACGTCATTAGGGACTCCTCTCGCTGGTTCCATCTCTTTTTCACCTCGCTCCCTCCTCCATCCTTACTTCTTGCTTTGGCCGATGGAGGACTGGCCCTGCCGCCACGCTCTGGACTCGGCCATCGCCGCGCTTGCCTTCAAGGGCGCGCCTCCACCCGGCTCGCTCCTGCGGCTGCCGACGCCGCTTAGCACCCAGGCGTCGTCTTCTCGGCCCGCCTCCGGCGCCGCTGCTTGATGTGCCAGGCTGCGAGTCGTGTCGCGGCCTCTCTCGGCGCTTCTTGCAATTCTGCGTCGGCCCGACCAGCGGCTCCATGGCGCTTGTGGACCGTCTGAACCGCCTTCGGCTCCTCCCTCTGTCTTGGCGGACATAGCATGATTGGGCCTTGAGAGATGCGAGGCGTCGAAACGCCGGGCGCTAAGTGCGAGACGCCCGAAGCGCGAGGTGCCAAATCGCCGGTACCGAAGTCGCTCCGGTGCTAAGGCGCCCTCGAGTGCTGGCGTTCGGTGCGGCGCTTCGCGGTGCGGCGGTGCTGGCGTTCGGTGCGGCGCTTCGTGGTGCTAAAGCGCTTCGCGGTGCGGCGTTCGGTGCCAGCGCTTCGCGGTGCCGGCGTTAGTGGTGCGGCGCTTCGTGGTGCTGCGTTCGGTGCGTGGCGCTTCGCGGTGCGTGGCACTCCGGTGCGGCGCTTCGTGGTGCCGGCGCTCCCCTTTCCTTTGTCGTAAGCTGCGGTGGGGTTGCTAGGCCTTGTGAGTTTGTCCCGCATGGAGTTGGGTGACCTTTCTACTTTTTCTCGCTTTGCAGGCCACTAACTCTTCTCACTTGGAGCCACCTCCTGCATGCCCATGTGCTCTCGGAGTGCCTGGTCCCAGTTGGTTACGTGGGACGCTGGGAGTCCCTCATGAGCACGCCTGATGTCTGGAGTTCATCTCCACGATTACATTCTCTTGTACTAGCCTTGAATGTTGCTGCGAGGTTTCCCATTCATGGCTTTGTCCCTCGAGAGCCATGATACCGATGAGTCGTTCTTGTTGTTCTTATTCTTTACCACTATGTTGCTACTTGCTACAGTTTCTTTTTTCTGTTTTTTGTTTTTCCTACCTTGAGCAACTCCGAAGCTTACTTCTGGGTTTGGAGATGCCTACAATCATGTTGTGCAATGTTTGTGAAATGGACGATGTTGCTGTGTTGTCTTGCTCATAGCTTAAGTAATCATGTTGCCAACTTCGTAGTTATTTCCAGCACTTGAACCTCACTAGAGCCTAATCATGTTCATTTCTGAAATCCTTTGAATGTTGCGGCCATGGTGCTGAATTGAACCCACTGTTTGCATGGTCGCTGGCCAATACAGTGTAGTATTATTGGAAACACCCATCACTGGCCTCTATCCCATGTCAATGCCCAAGTGCCCAATTTGGTAGGATCTTAACTGCTTGTGAGCGAAGGTCCACGGTTCGAGCCACATCTGGCCTCTCTACCGGACCGCATGGCTCAATTAAACACAATAGTAGCGCAGTACAGTACGTGGAGGATGAGTATCAAACACAGTATACTCCTGCTTTAGTGAAAACATCAGAAGATAGGGGTTCCACTGGTCCGAACTGGACCTAGACATGGTCCGCAGGATAGTATTGCATCGATGCTCACAAGGCTGGTCAGTGGCACTCTTAGTAGCATGCACGTGATTGGTCTCCTTTATACATATAAGTTATATATAATGGCCACGCGTGTGCAAGGCGCTTAGGATTTTCAGGAGTGCCTGCTCTCGAGTAATTTTACTTCTCATGTAATTGCATGTGTATATTGACGTTCCTTTGCGCAGTACTCAGCTATTTTCCACCTTGCTGGTGTTACAGGTTTTGTCCATTTCGCCGCCATGACCAAGGATTGTGACCTTTTCCGCTGGGGGTGGGGGGACAAGGACCGAGCCAAGGTGGCCGGGATTGACCCACCACGCGATGATCTTGACGAGGAAGTCGACATCCTTGATGACGGTCCTGACAAGACGGCTCTTGTGGGAGTCGAACCTTCCTCCCTTACTAAGGCAGAGAAGGCAGCGTTGGTGGCACCTGGGAGCCACCTTACGCTGAGCGACGTCCGGTGGCCGGGGCCAGGCGAGCGCCCTGCCCGAAGGATACATATTGCGCTCAAAGCTTGGTTCGAGGTCGGCCTGGGGCTTCCGATCCATCCCTTCGTCCGGACGCTTGTGAAGCACTATCAGGTTGAGCTCTCGCACTTCTCGCCTAACCTTCTTGCTAGGGTGAGGGTGTTCTTGTGGCTGTGCGAGATTGCAGTCGAGGGCAAGCGTCTGAAGCCTACTGTTGCGGCTTTTGACTACTTCTTCCATCTCCAGCGGTCGAACGGGAGGTTCGGATTGCTAGGCTCGCTGGTCTCGACTGTTCAGCACCAAAGTGAGTATCCTGTTCACGCCACCAAATACAACTGGAGTCGTCCCGGAAAGAAGTGGTTTTACTTGAAGGTGGAGGGCTTTCCTTACACTGGCAGTCAGCCCAATATTACCCAGGACGGCTATCTTGAGATCCCTCCCCTCTCGGATGCCGACTAGGAGTTTGTTCGTGCTACGTCCGAGGTCCGCAAGTGGAGCGGTGTCCGAGACTTGATGGAGGAGATGACCCTTCTGGGTGTCAACCCTTTGATTGACAAGAACCGCGACTACTTGAAACTTTCCAAGAGCAAAGGTAGGCACGACTTGGTCGGTTTTCTTATTTACTTGTGGTTTGTGCTTGACTCAACTTTTGAACTTTGTGCAGTGCCAGTGTGCTCTCCTAAGAGGGCAGTTGAGGAGGCCGACTAGATCCTCGGGGAGATGACCATCACCGAGTACAAGGCCCTTGAGGAGGTTGGCATCTTCGATGGTTGGGGGTGTAACAGCATTGCCAACAACTTTAAGCTGGTGATGCCTCCCAAGGGCAAGCCGGTCCCTGATCCGTCGAAGAGGAAGAAGGTCAAGGTGTTGGATCCAGATGGCACTGCCAGGGACCCTCCTCGGAAGGGTCGGCTGACGACGAAGCCTTCAGCTGTAGGAGCAAGGCTTCCTAATGCAGGAGCGAAGTGTCTCTTGGCAGGTTACTCTGGTCCTGGTGCTTCCAGTACCGCAAGTCCTCCCTCGAGGCGTCCTCTACCTCCTGCTACCCCTGGCCATGCTTCACGTGGGGAGCAACTTCAAGATTTCAGGGCACTTCAGAGATCATCTTTGCAGAAGAGGAAGAGGGAGCCTTCTAGCGGTGTTCATGCCACTGAGCCCGAGTGCAGGGTTGCTGGGGGGCCTCCTCAGGGCCATGGGACTTCTCAGGCCACATCCTCTTCTTCAGGCTCTAGCTCTGCATCTCCCACCGGCTCTAGCTCGGCCAGGTCCTTCGTTCGCAGGATGGAGGAGGAGCTAGAGGAGGGAGAGTTAGGCTCGACTCCTCGAGGTGGCTCGGAGGCACCCGTCATCCAGTATCGTGATGCCTTCGACTCTCTCTTCGGTACCAATGAAGGTTAAGCGCATTTTTTATCTTTATTTATCTTTGTTCATTTGTTGCTCATTTCCCACTAATGTTTTCTGTCCGTCAGATGTTGCTGAGGTAGGAGCACAGACTGGGGATGCGGGGGATGCGCTGCCCAAGGTTCAGGGCCCATGAGGAGAGAAGGCCCTTCCCGGCCTTGAGATTTAGGTGCACAAGGACCGTGACGAGGCTGCGAGTTATTCCTCCACTAAGTTGCCTTCCTACGCTGTCCCGCTCGTCGATGACGATGATGTAGCTGCGCAGATTCGTCGTCTCACCGAGGGGCATGTCAACAAGTACATGGCTCGTTTTCGCGATACGCGAGACGTTGGAGAGTTCTCCCAGCTCCTCAAGGATCGGCTGGGTACCGCTATAAATCTCTACTTCCAGGTACTTTTACGGTTATTACCTTCCTCTGCCTAATACTTGCTTTTCAATCATCCTCTAACACTGGTATTTCGCATGCTCCTTGCAGGCCACTTCCATCTCTAACATCATTAGGGATGAAGCCCCCCGAATTATTGAGGAGATGTTTCAGGAGGTGGCAGCTGAGGCTCGGCGGAGTGCCCCGCCGTTGGATGATGACAGGTTGAAGTTAGCAGAGGAGAGGCTGAAAGCTATAGAGGAAAAACTGCGGATTGTTGAAGATAAGCTGAAAACTACTGAGGAGAAGTTGAAAGTTTCAGAAGAGAAGGCTAGAGTCATCCGCCATGTGAATGTGAGCTTGGAGGAGGACGTGACCAAGTCCTGGCAGCGGCTGAATCACTTCTTCGAACTCCAAGAGATCATCGTAGCCGCGCAGAGGTCCTTGGAGAGCTTAGGAGCTAAAGTTGCTCCAGTCCCATTAGGGGTGACGAGGCCAGAGGTGTGGGTTCCTCTCCTTGGGGAGCGAGTCCGTCCGCCGCCTGCATCGCGCAGAGGATCGGTGCAGATCCTTTGCAACAACAAGCTTTGACAGCGGGGCCCTTGCCATTTCCCATCGCTGCGGCATTTGTTCGAGCAAGGAGGCGGTGCTTGAGGCTACGTGGCTCCTTCACTCTGAGGTGAAGAAGGCGTCCCAGAGGAGCAAGCCATCTTTGAGGCCTCTTCTTGGCGAGTTTGTGAAGAGCGTCGCTTCATCCCTGGCCCCGAGAGTTCATGTGCCTTCCCCAGCAGGCGGCGAGCGTGATGCCCCAGCTAGCGTATGATTTCTGTTGACATGTTCTGCTCAGTATAGACTTTGTAGTGATACCATGCCAGGCTGCTTAGTGTTCTATTTTTTGTAGATGAGTTAGGCCTGAGAGCCTATGTAGCCCTCCATACAAGAGCATGGTTACATTTGCATTTCCCTCTATTATGAAAATATCATGACGATGTTATACTTCACTCAGGGTGTGTTTAAGAGGGTGATTGGCATCAAATATAAGCGGTGCGCGCGGAGGGGCCGAGCGCCTGGTCCATCGAACCTGGCCTTATGAGGATAGCCCGCGGAGGGTGGGTGGTTTAGCATTAGGTATGATCGTCGCGAGGCGCTTCAATCCCCCGATAGTAAGCCACCATAGCAGAGGCCTTACTTGTGAGGCCTTCAGTATGCCAGATGTAATAAGGGAACACTCCTGTGCCCACTGAGAGGGCATGCCTCTCAGGACCTGTAAATGTTGTCGGCTTGTATTATTGTTTTGCTCGTAGGTATATGTTCCCGAGGGATATGAGCGTCATAGGCGCAGCTGGCCTTTGCTTGCGTTGGAGCAAGGCGAGGAGTGACCCGGGGGTCGTTCGGCGTGTAGCCTAGAGGCTGAAGGGGGACTAATCCTTAGCACATCCATAGACTCGGGCGCTAGGCCCAAGCCGTCACTTGCGCCCTGGGTCCAGCAGGACGCAAGTCGCCAAGCAGAGGCGGCGGACGCCCAAGCTGCCTAGGACTTAGTTAGGGGAGACCACAGGGGTCGCGCGCCCTACACACCACGGGGGTGACACCCCTTGTAAGGGAAGGGTCAAGCAGGACTTATGAGATTATTGGGTAAGGACAGCTTCTTAACAGCAGCGTGTTAGGAGCAAGTCCTTACAGTTGGTTGTAAGCGTGCTAGTTAGACTATCTCCTGAAATGGTGCAACCTCCTATCAACATTGTGTTGGAGGGTGGCCTTTCAACAGCAACGTGTTAGAAGGTAAACTTTTCAATCGCCGACGAGCATGTATTTGGGAACATATACACAAAACAGGCATGTCCTTTAACAGCAGCGTGTTAAGGAACTACCCCAGAATCGTGGCCCGCTCCTTAACAGCAACGTGTTAAGGGACTATCATGAAATTGTAGCATAATTGCATATATAGAGGGATCGTGCCGGAATCTCATGTCTTCATTTCATTGAGCAAGATGGTGTTTACACTTTGATGGGTGCCACGGAGGGCATACAAGAGGGTTTTAAGCGTAAAACTTGCGGAGCTTATCCGCATTCCATGCATGCTTCAGCTGCTTGTCTTCCAGGGTAGCAAGTCGGTAAGCGCCTGATCCTAGGACTGAGGAGACGCGGTAGGGCCCTTCCCACTTGGGGTGAAGTTTCCCTTGAGCCGTCGGGTCGGTGAGCCTTTTGAGGACAAGGTCGCCAAGAAGAAAAGCATGTTCCCTCACCCTGCTGTTGTAGAACTGGGCGGCCTCCTGCTTGTAAGCGGCATGCTTGAGGAGGGCTTGGTCGCGGATCTCCTCAACGAAGTCCACCTCAATCCTATGGTTGTCCTCATTCTGGGTGAAGCTAACAGGTGATGGCCCTGAGAGCATTTCCACTCGGAGGGAGCGGTGGTGGATTTCAGCAGGGAGGACAGCTTCTGCCCCGTACACGAGCGAGAATGGAGTTCTCCCAGTGGCACGACTAGGAGTTGTGCGTAATCCCCATAGGACGCTGAGGAGCTCCTCTGCCCATGTTCCTCGCTTGAGGGCACTTGCCTCGAGACGACGTCGTATGCCTTGCAGAATTAGCCCATTAGCTCTTTCCACAGCCCCGTTGGTTTTTGGATGAGCCACCGATGCGAAGCAAAGGGTGGTCCCGATGGAGTCGCAGAAATCCCTGAAGGAGGAGGCATCAAACTGAGTGCCGTTGTCCACTGTGAGTTCCTTGGGAACCCCAAAGCGACACACAACATTCTTCCAAAAGAACTTTTGTACGGAACGAGATGTGATGGAGGCCAAGGGTTCCGCCTCCACCCATTTTGTGAAGTAATCCACTGATACCACCACATGCTTGTAGCCCCCCTTGCCTGGTGGGAATGGCCCGAGCAGGTCCATTCCCCATCGGGCAAATGGCCAAGTGATCGGTATGGTGCAAAGAGGGTTAGCAGGAGCGTTGTGGTTGGCTGCCGTCTTTTGGCACCCCTTGCATGTCTTGAGGATGTCGAGGGCATCTTGCACCATCGTGGGCCAATAAAAACCCTGACGGAGGGTTTTGGCTGCGGTTGCCCTTGGCGCAATGTGAGAGCCGCAGAGGCCCTCATGCACATCAAGGAGAAGAGAAATGCCTTCTTCTCTTGTGACACACTTGAGAAGGGCGAATGCTCCGCGCTTGTAGAGCTTTCCTTCAATGATCACGTAAGCCTTGGCTTTGGAGTGTAGCCTATAGGCCATTACTGCATCCTCATGCTCCTCTTCTCCCTGTATGCACTTGACGATGGGAGTCATCCAGGAGGGAGGAAGGACCGAAGTCTCGTTGACCTCTGGGGGTAGTTCGGGATCAGCCACTTCTTCCACTGATGGCGTTTTTAATACTTCGAAGAAGATTTTTGGAGGAAGGGGTTCCTGAGAACCTGCGGCACGAGCCAGGCGGTCTGCTCGGTGATTATCTCCACGGGGGATCCGACGAGCTTCAAGTCCAGCAAAGTGGCATTCCATCTTCCTCACTTTGTCCAAGTATTTGGCCATTTTTTGATCGAGGCATTGATATGTTTTATCCATCTGATTGACAACCAACTGGGAATCCCCTAAGATGAGGAGGTGTCGGACACCCATGGCCTTAGCAAGGCGTAGACCCAAGAGTAATGCTTCATACTCGGCCACATTGTTTGTGGGGTTGAAGGATAAGTGGGCCGCGTACTCAAGTGCCTTCCCTTCCGGGCTTACTAAGACGACGCCTGCACCCCCTCCTGCCAGACGCTTGGACCCATCGAAGTATAACGTCCAATGCTTGCTAGGGGGGTTTAGGGTGCTTGCTGGTGCTTCATGGTCAACTGGGGGTGCAGTCCATTCAGCCACGAAATCGGCAAGGATCTGAGATTTGATAGAAGTCCTCCCCACAAGCTTGAGAGAGAAAGGTGCTAGCTCCGTGGCCCATTTTGCTATCCTTCGTGTGGCCTCTTTGTTCCCCATCACCTCATCGAGAGGGTAGCTTGTTGGAACAGTGATAGAATGTCCCAGAAAGTAGTGACGAAGCTTTCTTGAGGCCATGAGCAAAGCATAGCATATTTTCTCTATTTCTGTGTACTTTGTCTTTGCGCCTGCCAGGGCTTCGCTGACATAATATACTGGGTGTTGAATTCCTTCTTTTTCCTTGACTAGGATGGCGCTCACCGTGACAGGGGTTGTAGCGAGGTATAGGAGTAGCACATCTCCTGGTCTTGGACTTGTGAGGAGCGGAGGGGCTGTCAGGTAGGCTTTTAGGTTTTCGAAGGCCTTCTGGGCTTCAGCGGTCCATAGGAAGCCTTCAAGCCTACGGAGAATCTTGAAGAAGGGGAGGCCCTTTTCCGCCGAACGTGACAGGAGGCGTCCGAGCGCGGCCATGCGCCCCATGAGGCGCTGGACGTCTTTGGTGGAGTAGGGTGGTTCCATGTCAAGGATTGCGCGAATTTTTTCAGGATTTGCTTCGATGCCCCGCTGTGAGACCAGGAACCCTAGGAGCTTTCCTCCCTTTACCCCGAATGCGCATTTTTCGGGGTTTAGTTTGACACCGAACTTGTGAAGGTTGACGAATGTCTCTTGGAGATCTTCAATATGGGACGAAGCTTGAATGCTCTTTACAACAGCGTCATCGACATAAACTTCCACATTACGACCTAGCTGGTCCTTGAGGATTAGACAGACGAGACGTTGGAAAGTGGCTCCAGCATTCTTCAACCCAAAGGGCATGCGCAAGTAGCAGAAAGCGCCTACGGGGTGATGAAGCTTGTTTTTTCCTCGTCTTCTTTCGCCATGTGGACCTGATGATACCCTGAGTATGCATCTAAAAAACTCATCAACTCACACCCAGCGGTGGAGTCAACGAGTTGGTCGATGCGCGGGAGTGGGTAATGGTCCTTCGGACATGCTTTGTTGAGGTCGGTGAAGTCGATGCACATGCACCACTTGCCGCTAGACTTTTCTACCAAAACAGGATTAGCTAGCCATTCCGGATGCCAAACCTCCCGAATGAGGCCAGCCCTTGAGAGCTTGTCAATTTCATCTTTAATTGCCTGACACCGCTCTGAAGAGAGCTTCCGAAGCTTTTGCTTTACTGGGGGCACCCAGGTGTCACCGCGAGGTAATGCTGGATCACCTCCCGAGGGACGTCGGCCATGTCTGACGGTGTCCAAGCGAACACGTCAGCACTGGATTTTAAGAACTTCATGAGCTCTTTCTCCACTTCTCTTGGGAGATTGACCCTGACTCTAAGAGACCATGGGTCGCCTTGGTCAAGAGTCGACTTTGTGCAGTCCCCTCAGAGCGAGGCTTGAGACAAAGATCTCCCCGGGGATACGCCCTGGCGTTCTCTGGTGAGAGAAGCGAGCGCGCTCCTTCGTGTGACTCCTTAGTCTCAAGGAAGTTGATGTCGCCGGAGTCAGTTCTTTGTGGTATAGACGGCGAGCTAAGTCTTGATCGCCCCTCACGGAGATGACCCCGCGAGGGCCTAGTATCTTTAAGCACAGGTAGTTTTGATGGACCGCCGCGCAAAAGCGGTTGAGAGTTGCCCTTCCCATGATAGCATTGAATGGGGACTCGATGTCAACGACATCGAACCTGACAACTTCCGTGCGGTGATTCTCCTGTGTTCCGAATGTCATGAGGAGCTCGATCCTCCCAAGGGGTTGAATGGATTTTCCTGGTACGAAACCAATGAGAGGCCGATCGGATGGCAGTAGGATGCCATGATGATATCCTCCCTGTGACTCCCATAGTTCCTTGAGTGCACGCAAATAGAGTATATCTGTAGAGCTTCCTCCGTCGACAAGGATGCGGGAGACCTCGCAATTGGATATTGTGGCGGTTAGTAAAAGGGCATCATCATGAGGGAACCTTAAGCCCTTTGCATCCTCAGCTGTGAAGCTAAGAGGAATGCTTGCCCACTTGGGAGGGATGCTTTGATGAGCCACCCCTACGACATTGACCTCCCGGGCGTACTCCTTTCGTTGGTGCTTTGAAGCATGCCCGGAGGCCGAGCCCCCTATTATGACGTTTACTTGTCTTTGCGGTGCTTGAAAAGGGAGTTCGTGCTCGGCATCCTGCGGCTGCTGCCCGGGGGGTAGATCACCAAGGGCCCAGATTTGGGGTCGTGGAATTGCTCAAGAGGCATCGCCTCTGCAGCCGTGGGACGTGGTGGCGACCCATGGCGCAGCTCGGGGCCGCGTTTGAGAAGCTTCACTATTTCAGCGGCATACTGTTGGCACTCATTTGTATCAAGCCCACGCATCTTGTGGTAGGCACACCATCATCCGTCTCCTTGATTTGGGTTGCCTCTTTTTTCATTGCGGCCTTCACCAGGGCGCCCCTTCCAGTGGGCTTTAGGCTCCGATTCCTTCTCGGGTCCTCTAGTGGAGTTGCCCCCACGTTCCTGCGGAGGTGCGTCGGTCATGACGAGGACTTTGGAGTCGCATCCGCCACCGGATTGATCCCTCCGGTCCTTGCCTCTCTTTCCAGAGGAGCCTTTTGACCTCCTCCCTGGGGAGATGCTTTCGTCCTGCGGGCGAAGTCCCTTCTTGGCCAGGTCATCTTCCACTCCACGGGTGTATTTTTCCACGATCTCGAAGAGCTCATGGGTCGTCCTCGGGGGATCTCTCCCGAGTGCGCGATTGAGTTCTCCCGGGAGCAGCCCTTCCTTGCACGCATTGATGACTGTGGAGTCCGGGGCGTCTGCTACTTGGCTTCTAACTTTCGAAAAGCGCTTAAGAAATTCTCTTGTGGATTCACCCTTTTGTTGCTTGACAGTAAAGAGTTGGTTGGGGAGCATGGGGCGCTTATAACTTCCTTGGAAATTTGCGCTGAACTCTTCCCTCAGCTGGTCCCAAGAATAGATGGAGCCTTTCTTTTGGTTGAAGAACCAGGAATGTGCCGTTCCGGAGAGGAACAGCGGGAGGCAGTTGCACATCTCTACTTCTCCACCTCCCCCGGCCCGAATCGCCGTGGAGTATACTTCCAGGAATTGTATGGGGTGAGAGTCCCCATCGTAAGGCCCGAGGTTAGGCTGGCGGAACTTCGGTCGGAAAGGAGTTTTGCAGATGTCTCTTGTGAGAGGATTTCCAGTCTCCGGGACGCCCCTGTCCCTTCGTGCGTGCGGTGATGGTGATCGCGCGGTGCGACGACGGCGGTGGCGGGGCTCTCCTGAGCTGGAAGAGCTAGATGCTTGCCGGTGGCGGCGATGGTGCAAGCGCATCGGCGAGTTGGAGCGCCCGCGTCGACTTACAGCTTGATCTGGTCGGGAGATTAGCGATTCAACATCCATTTCTTCACGGAGGTGGCGACCATGCTCCCCAGCGGATCCGATTGGTGGCACGGGGACACGCCCAGCGCCCGCGGAGTACATGCCCTTCTGACCGCCTTGGCTACAACCTCCTTGATGTGAATTCCTATGGCTTGGCGAGTGCCCTTGGGCTATGATGGGTGGAATGGTTCGCCCGTGTGAAGGTGCTGAAGGGGGCACTGGGGGAGCAATTTTTGGCCCCACGGGCTCCCTAGTCGCCCCTGGCCAAGTAACACCTTGGGGGTGGAGATGTACATTAACTGGAGGGAGCTGGTTCACCATCTCCGGGTGCAGGCGTATTTGCCCAGGCGGAGGAGCTTGAAGAGGGGGCCGTGGAGTGTCCATTGTAGAGGGCACGAACTCAGGCCTCGGAGGTTGAGGCGACGGGATGAACTGTAGTGAAACGGGCTGAGCTCCTCCCCATCCAGAGTTAGGCGGGTGCATCGGCCAGTAAGGAGCCCCGTTCACCACCGCCGCGTGAGCAAGTGGAGGGAGGTTGAAAGGGAGTCCCCCTTGCACCCCTCCGAGGAAAGCTCCCCGCGCGGCCGGGTCAGAGGCCACTTGAATTGAAGGTGGTGCTGGGAGCGGAGAGACATGTTGAAGGCCATTGGGAGTACGATACGCGGCCATCATGTAGTCCACCACCTGCCTTGCGGTTGCCTCCACCATTGCTTGGTAATTAATGGCACTGAGCTCCCCAGGAGCCGCGGACGGCCCTGGAGCGTCGATGACACTTCGGGCCTCTTGCCTTTGGCCAGACACTTCACCAGTTGGTGCGATGGATGTGGGAATGCTTGACATCCCAGGGATGCGCAAGACATTGTCTGCCCCGGGGTGAACAGCCCCGATCTCCGAAGATAACCTGCGCCTTGGGTTTTTCCGGAGAACGGGCCGATCGTCTCGGGTTCCTCATGCTCTGGGGCGGGAGGAGGCCGTGCAGACTTAGAGTACTTCTTGGTAGGAGCCATAGCCTTTCGTTGATCAGCTACGGTCCCCACGAACGACGCCAATGTTGATGGTGTAAAACCGAACACAAGTGAGATGGCGGATGTCGGCCATGCTACGGGCCATCGTCCCCGAGAGCGAGCGTGATGCGAGGGTTTATACAGGTTCGGGGGTCCGAGAGGACCGCCCTACTTCTGTCGGTGGCCTACGGGGGTTCGAGGGTTCCTCCCGGAGGCTCACCTAGTGTCTTCCTTTAATGTATTGCTCAAGAGACCTCCCCCTTCAAGGAGGGATACAAAGGGGTATTTATAGGCTCCCAAGCCTGTACAAAATGACCAACATACCCCTTGGGGGTTGACTACTCTAAGGATACATTCGGGGGGGGTATTACAGTCTTTTGCAAGTGCAATCGAGGGATACAGGTGGTCTTTGTCAGGTGACTACATTGTCAGACCCGATTAGTCGGTATCCGCCATAAGGAGCGGGTCCCACTACCAAGGGGATAGAATATTCCTCCAACAAAATTGTCCATTTGTTCAGGTGAGAAGTCATTCAAATTGGGTAAAGTACTTCAGACGCTACGACTTTAACTCCAATTGGTTGCTTGTGATTGTGGGCATGCCAACTCGGTTTTTCCCTCTTATTTTAAGTTTGTCTTCCGCTGCAATTTATTCTTGATAATTATGTTTGGCCGAATGGCCCTCCTATGCAAACTTGTACTTAAAAGTGCTATTTAATGATATTGTATTTATGATTCCATTATTCTTGTATATTGTTTATGGATGTGAATGCAATGTTGTGTTAGGATATGTGCATGTTAGCCATTCATCCTTGGGAGCTAACATAAGACACATATCCAGGCACTCGGAATCATTTTCATCTCTAGTTAAGTATTATGCTTTTGGCGTAATCACTTAGCTTGATACGAGCACAATCCTGGGGTGACCTCACACGGAGCTCTCGTCCCCCACATCTCTTGCGCCATCTTTGTCTTCATCATCTCCAGCTGCGCCCACGACGCCCGAAATGTTTTCGTCGCGTTCCCCGCCGCCATGGTCAGTCCCTCGCCAATCTTTTTGCTTCACCATGTGTTCGTAGTTCTGATCTATATTTCCCCTCTCTTGTTGTCGAGTTTCATCCATTCTGCGCCATGATTCTTCCCTTTTCTATCCTCTCCGGCTGCCGCCCTTCGCCGGTCGATTGCACCGCCACTGGTGATCTTCGCTGCGCATGGACCCCACCACTTTTCTCCCAGAGCCGCGTTCTACGATGTGCTCCCCTCACTTTTCCTAGAGCGTCGTTGTAGCTCATTGCCGATGAACAAGCTGCCGCCGCCGCTTCTTGGCTCGTCTGCTAGCGATCACTGTCGTCCCTCGCCACTGCTCCTACATCATCGACATCACCTTCGCTCCCTCTTTCCATTTTGCGCATCCACTCATGCCACCGTGACTCGTAGCTCCGACGAGCCAGCGAGCCAGTGCACAACTGTGTCGTTGGTGCCACGTCTTCATAGCCATGTCGATGCCACCTCGTGGCCGCGTTGTCACGCCAACCTCCGTGGTAGCCATGCGAGCACCACATCAGCTTTATTGCCACCTTACCCGACCTTGCCACCTATAAGATCTAGAAGGCCGACTAGAGTGGGGTGAATAGGCGGTTTTAAAAAGCCTTTTGGCTAAAACCGATTTCTAATGTGGAAGCTAACAATAATTTAGTTTTGCACAATTAAAGCCTAAATTAAATAGTATTTACTAAGTGCACCAATAATATAAAACTATTGATAATGATAGCAATCATACAAAGACATGTAAGCAATTTAATACAAGGAATGTAAATTGCACAAAGTAAAGCACAAGAAGGCAAACCACAATGACACAAGGATGTTTTACCGTGGTGTCCGGAGACTTGCTGGTCTCCCATAATCCATGTTGAGGTAAGCCCAACCACGTTGGACCGGCTCCACATCTTGAGGCAACACCTCTGAGGTAAGTCCAACCACTTGTACCGCTTCACTACTCGAACCAACACCTCGATCTACTCGGGGTTGCTCTTCCTCCACTCTGGAGATGGCAAGCACCAAACCACTCACAACCGTCCGGGTCTACTCACAACCTTCTTTGAGAAGATCACTGGCGCAACTCCTCCAAGCCGTCTAGGTGTCAGCAAACACCAAGAGTAACAAGTCAGAGACGCTCACTTGAACGAATCAAGTGTCTAAGCACAATAGATACACAATCCACTACCTAATGCAACACATGCATTTAGGGTTTGCTCTCCAAGCTTACTAAGTGCAACACATGCACATAAGAGATGAGAGAGCTTTCTCTTTGCTCAAGGGAATGGGTAATGGCACCAGCAACCTTCCCTACAACCAGCCACAACGGGTATTTATACCCACATAAGAAAACTAGCCGTTGGAGGAAAGTTCTAGAAAAACCAGGGTAAACCGGTCTGATCGTCAACTAATGGTCGGTCAAACCACCTAAGCTTCAACAGCTATAAAATTAGCTGTTGGATGTACTGCTAGGCTGACTGTCCTCACAAGGATGGGTTAGACCAGACCCAGCCGGTCAGACCGCTAGAGGGGCGGTTAGACCGCTCACTAGAGAAAATTAGAATAAGAGAACACACCTTCTCTGGAAAAGGCGTACCACCAACTAAAGATCTGTATTACCGCCTTGCGGTAGTACTGCAAGAGAAATATGGTCATATCATTTTTGGAAAAGAGAGAATCTCCCAAAAACACCTTCTCTGTAAAAAACATACCGCACAAAAACAAGCGGTCATACCGCTGACCAGGGGCTAGTCAGACTAGCCAACACATGGCGATTAGACTGATCGACATGGGCAAATCGACCGCCCACTACCACTGTAAAGTCGAAAGCAGTTATGCACATTGCTTCAACTCAATTTGCAAAACACATTTGCCAATTGATGAAGATGTACACAAGGGATGAAAGTGAGATTCTTAACAAGTTGCAAAACACATTTGTCAACTTTTAGAATCATGCCACAAGGAATAAGGTACATAGACTTAAACCATTTGTAAAATACATTCGCAAACTAAAGTCAGATGCTACAAGGATTATGCATGAGCCTCAACTATTTGCAAAACACATTCGTAAATATTGGCAACATGCTAACGAGAGCTAGAGTAAGTACAACGAGCTATCAACACATGACTAACTCAAGCTACTAGTCAAGAACCCTCTTAATAGTACAAAAAACCTATACTAGCAGTCTGGTCTTTCAACCAAACACCAAGACCGGTAAAAGACTAGAAACATATCATTAGCCATATCTAGTTATACATTTGCCTTGCACATTCTTTTGAAGCTTGATGACGCACATCTTCACTTCAAGTCCGGATCCTTAACTTTGATATGCATGCAACCCATGACGCATCTGTTATTCCAAGCTCTTGACTTGAATATCATTAACACATGATGATCTTCTTTAGTTCGGAATCTTTGTCTTGAATGTGCATCAACCCATGATGCATTCTTCACATGCCGTCCATCAACACATGATGGGTCTTCTCTTGATTTAATGATCAAATCATGATCATCGCCTCTTCAAGATCTTGATATGAATCAAGACATGATCCATCCTCTTCTTGAAACTTGACTTGATGGCATTCCACTCATGATCATCCAAAGTCTTCATCATTGTGGAACATAACCTATTTACCCAACTCATGGAAATATTAGTCCCACAACATGATTGTCATTAATTACCACAACATACTATTAACTCATAATGGTGGGTCAAGATACCCTCATCTTTCCCTCTTTGGTAATTGATGACAATAATCACAATTGCGAATAATTGAATATAGAGTCATATGAGTATATATAAACTACACAAGTTTTATATACTCAAAGAATATGTTTCAAAGTAGAGATCCTTAAAATATGGTAGACAAAGAACAAGGATCATTACTAATGAAACTACAAAATATAGAGTGAACTCCCCCTAAGTGTGTGCATACACAAATGTGTAAAAGAGACATATGCACATATTCAAGTTAACCTTTTAGTGGAGTTCAGCCTATATTTTGGATCCGAGGAATACAACAAGATATAAGAATATGATGTCGAATGCATACCTCTATGATTTTCACTTTTTTATCCAACTGAGACTAAACAATAGGTATAATAATAGAAGCGTTAGTCTCACAAATAGATTTATCATTAATAACTAAAATACTCCATTAACTCATAATATCGGGTCTAGATTCTTCAATCTCCCCCTTTTTGGTAATTGGTGACAAATCCTTTATCAATAACAACATTTTGATATAGATCAACATAAGTTAAGAATTTAAGCTATTTAACTACATCCATGCATGTCACTAGGTAATTTAAAGCTTAAATCATTACGTATGTTAGAATGATATGCATGAAAAGGTGAAATCACAAGAGAGAATATATTAATCATTCAAATGGCAATATATTGATCATATTAACATTCTCCCCCTTTTGGCATTAATCACCAAAAATCCAAAACAAATCTAAGCCAACATAGAGTTTTTGCAAAACAATGAACTTGACAATTTAATTCATTTTATTTTGATCATTAAAATATTCTCCCCTTTTGAAGTAAGGTTTTGTTTTCAAGATAAGTCACAAACTCTCTTTGTATGGCCGAAAAGAGCAAAACAACTTGAAATAGGGCCATATTTGAGTTTAACTAAAAGAGATGATATTTGGAATGCATTCAAGGAAACTCACTTTTTATATATCCCCAATAAAAATTTTTCATGAAGATACCATGCTTATTTTCACAAATTGGAAATAATACTGAGCTCAAAACTTTCTTAAACCATTTGAAAATGTATGAAAACAAGCTTCGAAAAATCTGAGATAAATCATGGAGTTAGTCCTTAGAAGTACACACACTTTTCATTGTGGGAGACTTAACTAAAAGTCAACCATTTTGAAGATATGAAAATCACAGTGTTTCGGAAAAACTGAAAATTTCAGGATTTTCAGATTTTTCATTTCATTCGAGCTTCAAAAGGTACTTGAGAAACTGTTTAAAATGGTTCCAATAAATCTAAGAAAATTTTGCATAGAAGATCAACTGTAGAGGAAAAAAATGTCATCATTATATCTTCCTCAAAATGTAAACACATTTGGAGATAGAAAAATCACAAATTAGCACAAAGTTATGCAAAAGTCTGAATTTTTCAGAATTTGATCAAAGAGAGAAAAAGTCAAATATTTTTCAAATTAAGTCTACATCCATTTAAATTTTGCATGAAAAATATTTAGACTCCTAGGAATCTTTTCCAACAAGAATTTTCAAAAGAGAAGTCTCCATTCAAAAGTATTCTGAAATGAGCTTTGGAGGCCAAATTTTTGCTTAAAGTGAAGATAAAACAATTTTTTTTTAAAATAAAGTCCAAAACCTTTGAAGTTTTCTAAATATTTTGAATTTCTTGCTATCAAGAACCATATAGATAAAACTCCCCTAAATATATGTATATAGAGATGTGAATCGAAAATCATGCACATATGAGGATTTTGTGAAATTTTGACAGAGTTCCTCTATATATATTGAATCCAAGAAAGCATGACACAAGATAATCAAGAATTTAATAAACATACAACATCAATAAGGATTCAATCAAAAACATATCTCAGACAAGGATACAAAAAGAGGCATAAACCATAACATAAACATTCAATTGTCCTACATAAGTCTGATAGCAATTGAGACTAAAAAACATCCAAGGTTTAATAAGCTTACACAAGATAATACATGAGTGAATATTAAGCTTATCCTTACAAGACAAGGTCTATAGACCTAAATATGAAAGATACTGCATCTAGGAAGGAGGAGCTTTTGACGAAGATGGATGATCACCACATTGAGTGAAGGAAGGAGGGTGCTAACCATGTCCAAACCTTTGATAGGCCAATGGCACTCGCTGCTGCTGATACTCAGTGAGTCTCTCATCCAAGTGTGTGACCTTCGAGTCCATTCCATCAAATCTCACGTTCAATCCTTCTAGCATGGCTTGAGTCTCAACCTAAACTGCATGCATTTGATCAAACCTTGTGTCCATGCGGTCGATGCTAGACTAAAGATGAGAAAGAGCTGCCACGGTAGGATCTTGCTCCTAAGGAGCATGCTGCCTTGGATGTCCCTACGGAGGCAATCCTTGCCCTTGAGGCTAAGGAGGAGGTGGAGGAGGCACCTGAGGAGGGGCATCTCTAGGTCTATACTCTTTGTGCTCCATGTCACAAGGACTGTCAAAAGGGGAAGAATGTTAATATGATCATATCAACTCATGATCATCTCCTCTTCGAGATCTTGATATGAATCAAGACATGATCCATCCTCTTCTTGAAACTTGACTTGATGGCATTCCACTCATGATCATCCAAAGTCTTCATCATTGTGGAACATAACCTACTTACCCAACTCATGAAAAATATTAGTCCCACAACATAATTGTCATTAATTACCACAACATACCATTAACTCATAATGGTGGGTCAAGATACTCCAATATTTCCCTCTTTGGAATTGATAACAACTATCATAATTGCGAATAATTGAATATAAAGTCATATGAGTATATATGAACTACACAAGTTTTATATACTCAAAGAATATGTTTCAAAGTAGAGATCCTTAAAATATGGTTGACAAAGAACAAGGATCATTACTAATGAAACCACAAAACATAGAGTGAACTCCTCCTAAGTGTGTGCATATACAAATGTGTAAAAGACACATATGCACATATTCAAGTTAACCTTTTAGTGGAGTTCAACCTATATTTTGGATCTTAGGCAAATCTCAAGCACTGGTGGCAGGGTTTGGGATGCGGGGACCAAGGGCTCTCCTTGCCCTTATATACAAACGGCCCGAAGAGTTCGAGGTGGATACGAAAAGGAGGATTAGTGTAGCGACGCGGCGAAGGAAAGAGGAAGAAGTCTGCTCCAGAGACAATGACAACATGGCCAGGTGGGACCCACTCGTCAGTGAGTGCATCTTGGATGCGAACGCGTCACAGACAGCTTAACGGAGATCGACAGGTGGTGTCATGCACACGTGCTGGCGGAGAGAGAAAGGAGAGCGGGCCACGTGGGAAATGGGCCGGAACTGGAATAGGATTGGACTGAGATTTGAATTTCAGCCCAAAAGACATTTTTGAGATTTGAATAGCTTTTCCTTTTTAGAAAATACTGAAAATACAAATGGCAATTAGAAAATAGCAAATGAACTCGAAGAAATTCTAGAAAATCTAGAAAATATATCTAAGCACATAGAATCCAAATAAAATAATTTTGACAATAGTTGATGTTGAGATTAATAATATTAAATTGGATTGCTTTTGAAAGTCCATTTTAAGCTTTTCGAATAGTTTTTAACATTCTGCAAAGGTTGTACAGCTTGATCCACAAGAGATAATCATATTATAATGTCAGACATGACACGCTTTCGAAGGCATGCGACTAAGTGATTATCACAAGGCTTTTACAAAGCTCTGTTTTGACCTAGTTCAGCTAAGGATTCGCCATTTTGGGCCCCCTCTTGCGCTGCTTATCAACCCAAATAGAACCAAATCAAAACATTGCTAATTATTCAGCCAGGTCCACCCCATCCTGGACATGTGGTTGTACGGTATGGCCTAGATCAATGGCACATAAAGTTAAGTCCTTAGTGACTACTCAGGCGGGTCAACCACATCCCAAATCGTGCTCTTTCCTTCACGATCAATCGCTTGAGTATGAAAAATCATTTTTGGTTCAAACCGGACCAAACGGAAACCCTTGCCATGGCACAACAAATTTTTATAACAGTGGTCACGCCATAATTCCATATTTTATTAACTCAAACTTTCGTGAGTAATCATTGTGAAGGAACCCATCGTACAACTAAAGTATGACTAAGCATAATACGATACCCATGTTGGTAATAAAATATGTCCAACTAAAATTAACCTAGCCTATGATGTCCAATGGTATATGCCAACATGTCATTCATAATTATTCAAGAAGACATACTATCGAATAGGTGTTTAGCTACTCCCAAAAACATTTAATAAAAAATAGCAATGCTTGTTAATTATATTTTTATAAAATGGGTACAATATGGTCAAAAGTCTATGACTTGCCTTCATCGAAATTTGCAAATGCTTCAGTAGATTGCACCTGGAAGGTTTCAGAAATGCCGGATTCTATACGCGCAAAACGAGGCAAATAAATAACAGAAATTCAAATAAAATCCAAAAAACTACAAAATAAATACTGGATGGTAGATAATGAATTTATATGGATTTAGGATTAAGATTCGACGGATTTGGAGTTCATGTGAGGGAGAACGAACATCTGGAAGTTTTGATGGCACAAGAAAAGATAGAATTCCAAAAATACTGTTCACTCTCCTAGTACTGTTCACCTCTTCGACTTCACATGGTCGGAAGGAGTTACGACTGCCTAGTCGAAGGAGTTATGACTGCCTGGGGTAGCAGCGGCGACGCTCAACTACAAGCACGTCGGCGCTACTCGCCATAGCGAGCTACGCGAGGGTGCGCAAAAAGAAGGAGAGATAATACTGAACCTTATGTGTTACCTTGCAGCAGCGGAGCACAGCGGAGTGGCCGAAGACGAGAGGTTTTGCATCGACAGAGTTAGGTCAACGGCGGTGAGGGTGTTCTGGTGGTCCTCCGGACAAGAGAGTGCGCACACGGGGACAAGCGGGTGAAGGCGATGCCGGGGATGTAGACGAAGGCGACATAGTGAGCATGTCGGTGACGGCATTAACAGTAGAAAAGCTTCAGGCGGCGAGGCTTCTACATCAAATTCCGGTGAACTCGAGAGGATTGGGGCGAGGTGGGTGGCGGTGTTGGAATGAGATGGAGATGGCGCACCCGGGGCTCCCATTTATAGGGCAAGGGCGAGGGCGGAGTGGCGTAGAGCGCACGGATGCCCACGGGAGTTACCAGCATGATTGCAGGCATTGAAGATGGGAAAGGAAGGGGGAGTGGTAGTAACGGACGAGCGGTTGATTGCAGCTTTAAATGCGCATGTAAATGTGGTGATTGATGCAGTGTTTAATGGATTTTGGAAAGCTTTTGAGGTGTGATAATGGCGGCAGTAACAGCGCTGTCGTGCGTGGATGAAATGGAGGTGGGAGACGATGACGTGGTGGGACCCACATGGTGGTGAGGTATAGAGAGAGACAGGGCGGAGCGAGCTGCACGCGGGAGGATCAGGCCAGAAGATTGGGCCACGCATGGAAACAAGAATGGGCCGAGAGAAGGATTCGACCTGAGTGATATTTCCGGATTTTTAATTGATTTAACCATTTACGTAACTTAGTTAATTCATTTAGGTTTTAGAAACAAAAATCAAATAAAGTCAAAAATTATGAGAAAATTCATAGAAATTCCCGAGATATTTTGGACTTAAATAAAATATTTCCAATTCATAATTGATAATTAATTTTTTAAATAATTTATTTTGGCTTTGAAAGAAAATAGGAAAAAGCTTTCAAAATTTTAGAAAATTCCAGAAAAATAATTAAAATTTATTTTCATTTGAAAAAAAAAGAAATTTGGGCTATCACAATATTTCGCCGCCCAAACTTTCAAATCAAAGCGGTGCTGTGACCTCTCAACTACTCTAGATCAGTTCCAATACCCAAATCCCCTTATATATACTGCCTGCATGCACCCAACTACTCCAGATCGATTTCGTTGCCTCCTCGGCACTGCCTTCCCCAAATCGAAGTGGCGCTGCCTCCCCCAAATCGATCAAAGCGCCCCATCCCCCCCAACGACGCCGACTACCGCTGTGAGCTCCTCGGCCTCCGGTTGTGACGCCACATATCATAGAAGATGCCTCTAGTTCTTGTGATGATTGATGGATGGCTAGGGTTTCGGCCATGTAAATCTTGATACTAGTGCGTGTGAAAATTAATTGTTGATGCCTCTGGTTCTTGTGATGATTGGTGGATGGCTAGGGTTTGGCCCTTGTTAAAATTCATGTTTTATTGCAGGATGAAGACATGGCGCCAAAGTCTATTGCACAATAGCGATCTCGTTCTCATAAATAGGCCTGCTTTGGTTCATCTGCATTCTTTGATTGCGCTGTTTTATAGTGCAATCAGAGAATGTTGATGAACTGAAGGAGGTCTATTTATGAGAATGAGATCACCATCTTGCAATAGACAGTATAGCTATCACAAACGGTTCTTAACTAGAACCGTGTGTGATAATAGACTATCACAGATGGTTCATAGTAAGAACCGTCTGTGATAAGTGTTATCACAAACAATTCTTAACTTAGAACCGTTTGTGATAAGGGTTATCATAGATGGTTAAAAAATTGTCTGTAATGCCCTTAGGGTATTACTAACCCATAATCACAGACGGTTCAGGAAACCGTCTGTGGTAATGTTTTCAAACTGTCTGTGATGTGCTTTTCTATAGTAGTGCCTCCAAACGCTTCTCACGAAGCTAAATTGAGCAAACCACCAGTAGGTCCGAATACACACTATCAACAAAGCAGACAAACAAATCTAGGTCTTCAACAATTCATAACCCTAGCAAAGTATGAGTCTGTGCGACCGACCTCCTGAAACAAATGCTCAATCATCAAATGGCATAAGCCAAGACATCATCTGTGGTGATGGATATAGACAGCGAAGAAATCATATCATGGAATCTAACATGATCCACCTAGAACACAAAAAGTTAGGAAACAATGTGATACGGGGTTGCCCGATCTTCTCAACATAGGATCAAGATACTCACGTACGTGTACCCTCTCGAATCGTAGTGATCCCCCGTTGCCAATGCAAGAGTTAGCACTCTTTAATTCGTAAGAACACATGTGCTGGATTTCATGACCACCAAGCGAAGCCCTATCATGCTCCCAATTCCCAACGAAAAGGTTGAACGATCTTGATTTTGAAGAACTCCCAATCCCTCTCAAGAACATGGTTCGGCCATGTGAGAAGAACAAGAGCAAAAGTTTCAATCTATTATTTCTGAAATAAGTGGTCTAACCCTAATAGAGGGTGCATCACACAATGATATAGGGGCCACCTCCACTTGTTTCGGCCGAACAAGGCCCAAACGAATTCGGTCAAGAATCTGAATCCAACTCATAATCCACAAAACATAGTTTTCAGATTTACTTTTCACGTCGACTACTGTTCATGCCCTAGGCCTCAACGTGGTTTGGGCTTGTTTCCTTGCGGTTGGGCTTGCTCCCTTGCAGTTGGGCTTGCAGATTGGGCCTCAGCCATGTCGAGGGCTTTGCTCCATGTGCCAACACATGGGCCAACCCCTTGGATGGTGGCCGTATGGCCTTGACCACCTTGGGCCAGCGACATACCATCACTTTCTTCATGGTGCTTCTCCAATGCTTCGGTTCCAAAGTTTGCACAACGCTCAAACCTGTGAATGCACAGAGTGTTTGCATGAGGTAGTATCCAATTCTCATCAAAGACAATAGGAAACTCATTAAGAAATAAAAGCACTGTTGGTTTAGAAGCTTGGCTCTTGCTCTAGTCATTGGACCCTTTTGTGCTTCATGATCAACCTCATGCATACTTGGAGTGGAAGATGTAGTAGTAGTAGGGATATCCTCATCATCCTCTCCCTCTTGAAAAGGAGTCGTCGTCGAGAGATGTAGTAGTAGTAGGGATATCCTCATCATCCTCTCCCTCTTGAAAAGGAGTCGTCGACTCTATATTGTCTTGCCGAAAGAATGGTGACAAATCAGGAACATTAAAAGTAGTACTTACCGCATAGTTGTCTCCTAGAATCTCAATCTTATATGCATTATCGTTGATCTTAGCAAGCACTTTAAAGGACCATCACCACGGGGCATCAATTTTGATTTACGCTTCTCCGGAAAGCGTTGTTTGCGAAGATAATCCCACACTAAATCACATGGTTCAAACAAAATTTTCTTTCTAGTTTTGCTAGCTTTGGAAGCATAAGAACATACCTTTGCCTCAATTACCTCTTTAGTCTTTTCATCAAGTTTCTTGACAAAATAAGCACACTTGGAAGCCTCCATATTAGCACGTTCTCGTAATGGAAGTGGTAGCAAATCAAGTGGCATGATTGGTTTGAAGCCATACACCACCTCAAATGGATACAATTGAGTAGTAGAATGCACCGCCCAAATAATATGCAAATTCAACATGGGGTAAACAATCTTCCCACTTTTTCAGCTTCTTCTTGATCATTGTCCATAGCAACATTGAGAGTGTACGGTTTACCTCCGTTTGTCCATCGGTTTGTGGGTGACAAGTTGTCGAAAAAAGCAACTTTGTTCCAAGCTTGGCCCACAAAGTCTTCCAAAAGTAGATCATGATCTTCACATTACGATCTGAAATAATGGTCCGAGGCACGCCATGCAATCTCATAATTTCCCTGAAAAACAAGTCAGCTATATACGATGCATCGTCACTCTTATGACAAGGAATAAAGTGTGTCACTTTGAAAACCTATCCACAACTACAAAAACAGAATCCCTCCTCCTCTTAGTCCTAGGCAATCCTAAAACAAAGTCCATACTAATATCTTTCCAAGGAGCACTAGGAACTGAAAGTGGAGTATACAAACCATGTGGATTGAGTTTGACTTAGCTTTATAGCATGTAACACAGCGTTGAATAAACCTCTCAACATCTCGCCTCATCTTTGGCCAATAGAAGTGATCGGCCAACATCATGAAGGTCTTCTCCCTACCAAAATGTCCCATCAATCCCCTTGCATGAGATTCCTGCAACAAGACAAAACGCACAAACGAATCTAGAACACAGAGCTTGTTTGTTCGAAATAGAAAACCATTATGGATATGTTACTTGTCCCATCCTTTCTTATCTTTTCATTTAGAATATGGTGCTAAAAATTCATGATCAAAAGCATGTAATTCTTTCAAACTCTCTAATCTAGGAACTTTTACTTCCAATTGGGTTAATAGTACATTCTTTCTAGACAAAGTATCAGCTACCACATTCTCTTTGCCTTTCTTGTATTTAACAATGTATGGAAAGATTTTAATGAATTCAACCCACTTAGCATGCCTACAATTTAACTTAGCTTGTCCTTTCAAGTGTTTTAAAGCCTCATGATCAGAATGTATGACAAACTCTTTAGGCCAAAGATAATGTTACCAAGTTTCTAAAACACGCACAAGAGCATAGAATTCTTTATCATAAATAGAATAATTCAATTAACAACGCTAACTTTCTCACTAAAGTATGCTATGGGTTTGCGATCTTGCATCAAAACACCACCAATATCTGTTCCACTAGCATCACATTCAATCTCAAAAGTTCTAGTGAAATCAGGTAAAACAAGCAATGGTACTTCAGTCAAACACTTCTTTAGTTCAACAAAGGCTTTATCTTGTGATTCTCCTCATTCAAAAGGAACTCCTTTTTTAGTTAATTCATTTAATGGGGCAGCAATGGTGCTGAAATCCTTCACAAAATGATGATAAAAACTAGCAAGTCCATAAAAGCTACAAATTTGACTAACATTAATAGGAGTAGGCCAATCATGTATAGCTTTAATCTTAGATTCATCCACCTCAATTCCATGAGTTGAAACAACATAGCCTAAAAATACCACCTTACTAGTGCAAAACGTACACTTCTCAAGATTTGCAAACAACTTTTCAGTTCTAAGCACTTCTAGCACTTGTCTAATGTATTCAACATGATCATCCAAGGTGCGGCTATATATCAAAATGTCAACAAAATAGACTACCATGAATTTTCCAATGAAAGTGCTTAAAACATGGTTCATTAAGCGCATGAATGTACTAAGAGCATTAGATAGACCAAAAGGCATCACTAACCATTCATACAATCCAAATTTCGTTTTAAAGGCTGTTTTCCACTCATCACCATGTTTCATTCTAATTTGATGATATCCACTACGCAAATCAATCTTAGAGAAAATAGTAGAGCCACTCAATTCATTAAGCATATCATCTAATCTAGGAATAGGATGACGATAATGAATGGTACTATTATATTGATAGCTCTACAATCTACGCACATTCTCTATGTACCATTCTCTATGTACCATCTTTCTTAGGAACAAGAATAACAGGAACGGCACAAGGACTAAGACTTTCGTGTACATACCCTTTTTTCAAAAGCGCTTGCACTTGCCGCTGAATTTCCGTTGTCTTCTCCAGGTTTGTGTGGTAAGGCGGCCTGTTGGGAAGAGGGGCTCCCGATACCAAGTCAATTTGATGTTCAATACCTCTAATGGGTAGGAAACCAGCGGGCACCTCTTTTGGAAAGACGTCCTCATAAGCCTACAAAACATGACAAACAACACTAGGAAGAGATGTTAAGTTATTAGTAGAAAGCATTGCATCTTTGTACAGCAATACAAAGTGCATCAAAGTGGGATCATCTCTCATCTCTCTCAAATCAGATTTGGTGGCTACCATGACTAACTTTTGCTCTCCCTCATTCTTTCTTCTCCCACTCGGTTTTGGCTTGTGGCTCTCACTCACCTTTTATGGAATCTCACTCTTTTGCTCTGTCCCTCTCTCACTCTCTACTTGTGCCTCTATCTTTTGCATATTATCATTTACAATTTGAGAAGGAGTTAATGGTCACAGCACTACTTCCTTGTTGTTCTGTTCCCTAGAGTCAATCATGGAGATGATTGTATCACGTCTATGTTTATGAGTTATTGAATAAATGTTTTTCTGTTCCTTGGATGAATCATTGGTTATAAGATTAACAATTATGTGACTTGTTGGTGAAGCTCTTTTAACTTATATGATGTCATTCTCAATGTATCCCTAGTCGGATGTCACTGATCAGAATACTAGTGACTTATCGACCAGGACATATATTGATTGATGACCATGTTTCACCAGTCATGGATATAAGGATATCGAATCAATAATGTGAACACATGTTAGAGAACATGGGGTTGGATTGACTCACCTTAAGACACTATTAATATTTTTATGATTTTATGTGTTGTCAGTTGGTCTCAAGCAATGATGATGTATAATCCTTAGACCTGAGATCAGCATGGTTTCCTATATGTGTAATAGTGCACTTAGGGGTTGCCAAATGCTACTCCTTAACTGGGTAGTTATAAAGGTAGCTTTCGGGTATGCTATGAAACATGCGAAGGAATGTGACTGGTCGGATATGGGATTTACCCCTCCTAACATAACAAGAGAGATAACTCTGGGCCCCTCGATGTGGTCGGATAAAGAAAGTGCATGGCCATGCCACTAGTGGTCGAAGTGTTCGACCATCTGAAATTATCCGACACTTGATTGGGAAAGTATTGAACAGTCCATGGATGACATAATATCTCACCTAAAGTTGAACTAGATATCGTGAGGCAAAGGGAGCATACACGAGAAGGTATTTCAATTCGATCAGATACGGACTAGTTGTATGGAGATACGAGCTGGTCATAGGTTGGTCGAACATAATCACTAAGTGGTCGAAACCTGGTCGTAAGGAGTTATGAACTAGTCGAGACCAAATATAAGCTGATCATATAGAGATACGAGCTGGTCGTTGGTGATAAGAACCTAATCGTAGATCATATTTCATTAAGGTTCGTCTGATTTAATTTGTGTGTATTCGGGAATCGTTATGTCCTGCTAGGAGCCACTAACGACTCGTGATCGGAAAGGAGTTTCCGAGTCACAACCGATTACGCATGAACCTAACGGGTCGCACACTTAACGGGTTGGAACAAACGTGTTCGGATAGGATCCGTCATAGGCACTATATAAGGAGATACTTGAGGCTATGGGTGAGATAGACGATGCAATACATATGAGTTGATCCACCGAAACCCTAGCCTCTATCTTCTTGACAGAGCCCTGCCATGTGACTTGGTGCTAGCACACCGGTATATGGTGTTCCTTCCCTGGACATGTGGATACTGTAGAAGGGCTACTGCCGTTGCTGTTGCGCTTGAGGATGATCTGTGATCTTCACAAGGAACTATAGAGGTTGCTGGAGGGGACGATCGACTATGACCACTGCATCGACGTACTCGACGTAGGATGATCGACTACGACTACTACATTGATACGCTCTTTGTTGGATCAGGCTGCTCCAACTCTTCTTCTGCTGCACTGCACATCTGGTGGTAACGATTTATGATCTCTTGCTTGCATGGTATCCTGATTTATGTGGTAGAACTTTTGAATAGCCAGCTAGTGTAGCCTATCCGTATCCCTTCAAACAAGATGCTCGGATTGGTTTCGGAAGGCCACTTTGAATCGGACAAGAAAACAACCCAAGCACTCAGATTGTACTCACGGCACAAGATAAAAGGTGCGGCTAGGGTTTTGCCAACCCGAGCCGAACTCAAGCTTTATGGCGCACAGCACAAGGAAAGTATGGGCTAGGGTTTCCAACCAACCAATCCGAGAGAGGTTCGGCTATGTGTGCCAAACCGAACAAGCTCATGCAATGATGGCGCATGGCAATAGGAGATGTGCGGCTTAGGGTTTGCGACTAGAGTGTCCAAACCGAGCCAAATCCAACAAGGATTTGCACGGCAAAAGGAGAGGTGCGCCCTAGGGTTTGAGGTATTCCAATTTTTTAGGGTTTATGTGTACTCAAAGACAATGTGACGCAAAGGAACACAATGATCAGCATGTAAACAACTTTTCTAATGGACTAAAACCTAACTAAACTCACATGAAATAACAGATTAAACTATGATTTTGGTTCCGCAATTTTCGGTTTTATTGGACGATAGGAAATAAGAACAGCAAGAAAAACAATCCAACACTAATGGTAAATAATCCTATCTAGTAAACAGAGCTCTGATACCAAGATGATACGTGGTCGCCCGATCTTCTCGACGTAGGATCAAGATACTCACGTGTACCCTCTCGAATCGTAGTGATCCCCCATTGCCAATGCAAGAGTTAGCACTCTTTAATTCGCAAGAACACATGTGCTAGCTGGACGTCACGACCACTAAGCGAAGCCCTATTGTGCTCCCAATTCCCAGCGAAAAGGTTGAACGATCTTGATTTCGAAGAACTCCCAATCCCTCTCAAGAATATGGTTTGGCCATGTGAGAAGAACAATAGCAAAAGTTTCAATCTATTATTTCTGAAATAAGTGGTCTAACCCTAATAGAGGGTGTGGCACACAATGATATAGGGTGCACTTCCCCTTGGTTCGGCCAAACAAGGCCCAAACGATTTTGGTAAAGAATCCGAATCCAACTCATAATCCCTAAAACATAGTTTTTGGATTTATTGTTCACACCGACTACTGTTCATGCCTTGTGCCTCCACGTTGTTTGAGCTTGCTCCGTTGCTGTTGGGCTTGCAGATTGGGCCTCGGCCACGTGGAGGGCTTTGCTCCATGCGCCAACACATAGGCGAACCCCTTGGATGGTAGCCGTATGGCCTAGATCTCCTTGGGCCAGGGGCATACCATCACCTTCTTCATGATGCTTCTCCAATGCTTCGGTTCCAAAGTTTGAACAACGCTTAAACCTGATAATGCACAAAGTGTTTGCATGAGGTAGTATCAAATTTTCATCAAAGACAATAGGAAACTCATTAAGAAAGAAAGCACCTATTGCTTTAGAAGCTTGGCTCTTGCTCTAGTCATTGGACCCTTTTGTGTTCCATGATCAACCTCATGCATACTTGGAGTGGAAGATGTAGTAGTAGTAGAGATGTCCTCATCACAATGCTGGATGAAAGAGCAGCTTGCACGCGTGGCCATCACGCACATCAAATGCCGACTTTACATGTAACTAAAAACCATGATATGGTCAAAACTGCTCTTGTAAAACTGTCTAGATGAAAGAAACTCTCGTGCCATCAATGGAGTAGAAACTTCAGTAGACCCCTCATATCGAGCTATAAAAACTGAACAAACATTTTAGTATATACGCAAAAAAACCAAGCCCTTCTTGCACCTAATCCTTCGTCTTAAACAAAAATTGGAGCAACACCTTCATTTTCAAACAGCAAAACTCTGGACAGTATTATGCTAGCTACCATATGGGTGTCTTCAAACGGTGAATGAAACACAAATGAGTTGTCCCCTCAACTGAATCCAAATATGCATGAACCGCATAGCTTATAAATTTGAAAAAAGATTTTTTCTTTTCTTTTTCTTGGCTCAAAATCTCCTTGATCAAACGCAACCCAAATTAATTCAACAACGGCAGCAAAACCACTTGGAGCTCCACCTTAGACTCCACATGTGTGGATCTTACCACAATTACCCAAAGAATATGATAGATCATCGAAGAAATGGCCAATAATTAATCTCATATGGATGCTGCCAATAATAGGCACAATAACCTACGTTGTAATGAACTTCAGCTCCAACAAAAGAAATTAAAAAAAAGTTGATGAATACTCTCTTGATAAATGCCTAGTGCGGAAGATCATTGACAAAGGTGGTGTGGAACGACGCTGGGTGGAATCGACACTTGGATAGTAGCCGGGTAGAGCGCAGGTCGACGTTTAGTATGGCCTACGTTGATGCCAAGTCGAAGTCGAGCTGTGGATTGTAGTCAAGGCAAGTCAAAATCGCTGGGTTGAGGCTGCGCTGTAATCTCCTCGTATGATTCCTTGTGTATATAACATGGGTCTCTTCTAAATCTCCTTGTTACACTTTTCGTGTACACGAAGCAATGAAGGCCCATGTCTCTGGTACGATGGTCGGGTGCCCGAAGTAAAAGTAGCCAATTTTATTGCTGACGAACCAAAGAGGCAATGACCTCCCCCGAAGCAAATGCATTTTGGGCCTGTTTGTTTAATTTGTGTTTTTTCAAAAGTGGCTTCCTACAGTCTTTGCAGGCTTTTTTTCGTCAATTTGAATCTACCGGGCTTTTCTAATTTTGTGTTTGGTCGACTTTTAGGTAGGTCGGCAGCTTCCGAGATGTGAAATATCTGAAATGCCCCTGAGGATAATAATAGCTTCTTTGATGCCGTTTAACGCAATTAACAACATTTAACGACGACAATTGACGATATTTAACGATATTTGACGGTATTTAACAATATTTAACGATATTTAACGACATTACCATGACATTTGACTATATTTGATGACATTTAACTACATTTAACAATATTTAACGATATTTAACGACATTTTATGATATTTAACAACATTTAATGACAATTGATGACGACTAACGCAATTGACGAGGCATTGACAATAAGATGAATATACATTAATGGATATAATTATAAACTACTTCTGAGCAAGTTTCACTGATCCTCTAGATATCAAGTACACCTTACCAACCTCAATTAGGTCATAAACCGATCAAGCAATCAATTGAAGCATGTTGCACTAATTTCTCCACCATGTGAATCGAGGATTAGCGATTTAACGACAATTATTACAGAAACATTTATTACAACAATTGTTACATAAATAATTATTACAACAAATAATTATTACAAACAATTAATGCTCCCTCCACTTTTTTCCGGGCTTGGGACCGGCATCGGCAGTGTTAGGCACTTTGTTTAAGTCTGTTAATGTCTTAATGAAACAACATCAAGTACTTACAGATGGGAACATACTACAGAACAATTTGAAAGAATATATGGAGACAGATGGGAACATACTATAGAACAATTTGAGTGAGTAATAACTATTGACCTACCAATCCATCATTCAATCTTCATGATAATAACAAGCCATCAGAAAATAATAAACATAATCTCCACCACAAGCACTTGATCATTGTCAGAATGCAATTCATCCACCACAAGCACCAGATCAAGGTATTTGGATCAAGATGTTTGAAATAATGTGCATATATACATGTTTCCAGTAAATTCTAAATTAGTTAGCCACATAACCATATGCTAAATTCATTATCCCAGTATAAACACAAGCTCAAACATCAGTTGAGGAGACAAAAGAAGTATCACATCATATAATGCCGAATTTGTTAAACAATTCAACTAAATTAGTTGTCCCAAAGATAATGCTAAATTACTTCTTTAAACAATGCAAATCATTGAACAATGCAACTAACTTCAATTTGTTGATCGATATATCCAGTTAGGAACTTATCATATAGCTAATGTGTCAAACTGCCACTATATATGAGTAATGAAGTTAACAAACAACATGAATCAATGTAGCACTACTTGCATAATTGTGTTACATTAGCCTGTCAGAAGAATACGAGTTTTAGTAGATATTATCAATCCTATATAAATGCAGAAGAAAAATAGAAAATTCAATAAGAGAGTGATATGGGTTCTATTTTTCATCACTACTTATGGTCCATGTGATTCTTTTGGTTTCTTGAATGTGAGATATTGTGAAATTCAGATGATAACCATGTATCGATACCCATTTTTGTTCAACCAAATGACACATATTGGTACCGAAGGCATTCTTTGGTACTAGCAAATTTACAAAAAAAACATTAATTCTACATAGCAAAAAATGGATGAACAAAACATGGACGAACTCAATTCTTTCATTCATTTGGACAATTTGCCACTGGTGCAACTAGCAATTGAATGCATGAATTGTTCCAGTGTGCAATGCAAATCCCTAGTGTGAATGCCTGAATTGTTCCAACCGGCAACGGCGCACAAGGGAGGAGGAGGGGGAGGGCGGCGATGGCTCGGGAGGTGGATGGAGGAGGCGGTGGTGGCTTGGGAGGAGGGAGCCAGGGAGGAGGGGGACTTGGACAGCGCCAGCACCGGAGATGGGAGGAGGACAAGAGAGGATGGCGACGGGGGAGGAGAGGAGGATTAGAGACACATGTGGGGGTACTACCTGCGCAGAGGAAGACTCGTAGCATCCGAAGGGGAGGTCGCAGACGAGGAGGGAGGTGGAGGAGGTGTGCCGTGGAGGAGGGCGCTGGGGACGAGGTCGGCGGGTAGGATGGAGCCGGCGGAGGACGAGGAGGAGGCGGGCGGGGAGGATGGAGCTGGGGAGGACGAGGAGGAGGCGGGCGGGCGGGCGTGAGATCCAGATCTGGATCTCACGAGGAGGAGGTGCGCCGGGGAGGAGGCCACGTGGGGAGGAGGAGGGGCTCGGCCACACGGGGAGGAGAAGGGAGGGCGGCATCAAGGGGAGGAGGAAGAGGAGGGGCTCGGGGCGGGGGCGGCAGGGGCTCGGGGAGGAGGTGCGGGTCGGGGAGGAGGAGGAGGAGGGGCGGCGCCGCGTGGGGAGGAGGAGGGGCTCGGCCGTGTGGGGAGGAGGAGGGAGGGGCGGCGTCGGTGGGGAGGAGGAAGATGTGGGGCTCGGGGGCTCTTGGGGAGGAGGACGAAGCGGGCGTGGGAGGAAGGAGCTGAGGGCACAGGGGGAGGGTTAGGGTTTCGGGCGCGAGGGGAGGAAGGGGTGGGGTTTTTGTGCGATGGCAATTGGCGGGTAAATTACCCTGAACTTCAGGGGCAATTTGGTAACGATGGCTGCAGGAAGCGGCGGAAGCGCCTCGCGGGTGGCTTCTCGCTTTCGGCTTCGGGACGTTCAATAAGAAAGCGGCTTCGAAAAAAGCCACTTTAAAAAGCCGGCTGTTTGGTTTGGCGAAAGCCGGAAGCCGAAGCCGAACCAAACGGCCCTTTGTCTGCTCGTCGACTGCATCCGTACGCGGACGGGATTTTTTTTTCTCCGCTTCGGACTCGATGACTGCAGATGTGGTTCTTGCTAACTCAAGTTGGGCCGATTTGGTTCCTGATTCTCGTTACGGACTGGAACTCACGCCCGACGAGTTTGCTCGATTTTGCCGAGTGGACCTTAGCGCCGCCGAAATAAAATCGCGAACGGTGATGAATCTGCAAGGTCGTCGCAGGGATATGCTGCGGATGCCGTGTAGACGACGGCACAACGCGCGATGGCCGTCCTGATATTGCCTTCGATGCCCGCACGATGGCCGCTTCCGGAGTCGAGATTTTTCCTCCTTGGTAGTTTTTTTCGCAAGGATTTTATACGTAAAATTTGTGCCCTGCGTTTTATAATAGAGACAGAGATTGTTGCATCACAAATAACAGAAGAAGATATACATGGGAGTAGTTTCTTCGAGAGAAAAGTAAATTCGTTAAACTTTGGTTTGATTTACCAAAGATAGTGCAAGATTGTTTTCACTAGATGGTGCAAGATTGTTTTTACTGCTGCTTTCCAACAGCATATTTAGCCCCACAGCATGGCACAACACATCACAAATCCCGCTATCTTACCCTTACTTTAGTCTGGAAATAGTTTGATAACACTGTTGGAAGTAATCAATCGGTAATCGCCGAACATGCCTGTTAAGTACAAGCCTTGGGTTTGGCCTACAGCTCAAACAACTAAGATTATATATCTGTACATGTCAGTGTCATAATCACATAGAAAAGACACTCGCGCATGCAATACAAATATGCCAATTTGGCAAGAAAGTCTTGACTACAGATATATGCTATTTTACACGTAAAGTTACGTACGATTAATTAAATTTGGCTGCATGTTGCACGCCGTTTATATCTCAAGCCTGTCTCCACGCGAGAAAAACCGTACATATACATCACAGTCTACTAAACAAGTCAACTGAGTGGTCCGTGTCAGGATGTGTACGTGCAACAGAAGAGTTAGGTATACGTGTAAATCTCGTGTTGTTTTTAGTGGTGTCATGCATCGATCATGGCATTTGGTGGCAGCAAGGATTTCCTTTTATAGAGCACTAGAAGTTCACCCGTGCACGGGCCGTAATGCAGTGGTAATGAGTTTAAATTGAGCCATATTAGATAGATCATATAATTAGTAGTATAGTATCTGTTGGAAAAAAATAGCTATTATTTACAGTATTGACATGAAGAGGAAGAGAATGACGAAAGGGTCTGTATATATAAACTAAGTTGTAAATATGTACAAAACAGTTATGTCGTAGGGGCGGCACAACGGCCCCCTCGACCTGACGAAGGCCCGGCGCCCGCCTGACCGAAGGCTACCCGAAGGGCTCCGAAGGCTACCCGGAGGCTCCCGAAGGCCCGAACATCTAGACGGTCCAAGCAACCCGGAGGCGCCGGAGATTCCTGAGGCTCCCGGGTGCCAAGAACCTGGAGGAGCCAGAGACCCGAGGAGCCCGGAGAACACACTGTGCCCCTGGACCAGATGCACCAGCAAGGTGGACCAGGCCCAGGCTAGTCTACCACACGTCGGGAGCTAGGCCTAGGGCTAGAAAAGTCCCTGCAGCCCCTACCAAAGATAGGGCCTGAGGGGAGCAGCTTGTAATCCTGTGTATTTGTAAAAAGGCTATAAATAGCATTTCTCCCCATAGGGGGGCTTTGGAAACAAAGAAAGGAAAGGTCTGCAATACAAGTCCTTTGGTTTACACCGAGTCCCTTATCCTGAGGACCCCTCGGGTATCGGAGGGGTCCCCTTTATTTACTGTCTAGTCTTTCAACTACGACAGTTGGCGCCGTCCGTGGGGTTCAGCAGGTAAGCCGCGAAGCACTAAACCAAGGATGGCCCCCCAGACGAGGGCCAGACCCAGGACCTCGACATCCAAAGCAGCCACGAGGGCAGCGGCACCCAACACCCGCAGAGCCAAGAGGAGTAGAGCCACAGCGGCCAGCCAGGGATCATACGAGACGCTCCAGCAGGAGCTGGTGGCCCTCCGCCGGGAAGTGGCGGACCTTCGGCAACCGCCAGAGACAACCCTCGCGGGCCCGCTTCAGCAACTCCAGCAGAACGGAGCGGAGCGCGCCACCGCGACCACCGCGCCCCTTCCGGCCCCGCTCCGACAAATGCCGCAGAACGGGGAGCAGCTCGAGACCCACGCCCCGGTGCTCCGAGGCGACCCGAGCTCCCCGCTGAGCCCCGGGCTGGGGGCGGCCAGATGGCCACCGGGGTTCAAGATGCCGGAGGTCGCGCCCTTTGAAGGAACTACGGATCCCTCGCAATTCCTCCGGGTGTACGAGACAGCCATCGAGGCAGCCGGAGGAGACGACACTACAAAAGCGAAGAGCATCACCCTCGCGCTCAAGGGCGTCGCGCTAACCTGGTTCTTCACCATACCTCCCGCCCATCTACGCATGGGAGCAGCTCCAGATCTCCTCCGCAACAACTTCTGTGGAAACTACACGGAGCCAAAAGACGCGGGCACTGCTCGCCGTGAAGCAAGCACCAATGAGACCCTCCGCAGCTTTTTTCGTAAAGTTCGCAGAGGTCAAGTGCCAAGTGCAAGGCGTCAATGAAACGACCATCATCAACGCAGCTACGTGCGGCCTCCGCAACGGGCCGCTTTCAGAAAGATTGGCCCGCAAACCCGCACGGACGAAGAATAACTCTTCGACAAAATGGAGGAGTACGCCCGAGCGGAAGAAGATAGCGCCGAGGGGGTGCTCTAATGGCTGCCGCAAACACCGCCACTACGGCGAAGCATCCAACACCACCCCGATCGGGACACGACAAGAAGCCGCGAATGACTACAAGCAAAGGTCGGGCGTCTACCACGAGACAGAGCGCCGCACAATGATGGGGAAGACAAGGGCGGTGGAAGCGGGACGCGGAGCGACGCGTCCGCAACACCGCCGTCATCCGACAATCGCCCGAGCACCGCCAAATTTTATGACTTCCACGGCGAGGAGCGACTCAACCGGCGAATGTCGCACCATCGCCGCCATGCAAGATTACATGCGCCGCGATCAATCGGCCGACTACGACAATAAGAGAGCGCCGACAATCGACTCGGCGCCACAACCAAGACCTCAAGATAGAAGGAGGTCGCGCCGAGCACCATCGAGGGTCATTAACATGATCACCGGGGATCCTCGCCGCATGTCCTCGAAAAGACAGAGACGGGCATATGCCCGCCAAATCCACCACATGGCAACATACCCGCCATCAAGCCCACCCCGCTACTCCGAGGTGCCCATATCCTTCGGACCTGAGGATGCGCGCGGCGTGTATTTCCCTCACCAAGACCCCCTCGTTATCTCTGCCAACATCGCGGACTTCGAGGTAAGACGCGTCCTCGTCGACGGAGGGAGCTCGGCGGACCTCCTCTTCGTAGACGCCTTCGACAAGATGATGATCCCTCGTGATCGCTTGACTTCACCGCATCCTCGCAAGGCCGGAGGAACCCGGGCCACGCCTTTGGGCCGATCAACCTCGCAGCCACCTTCAGCGACGACTTCACATCGAGGACCGAGGTGGTCACCTTCGATGTGGTTCAAATGACCTACCAGTACAACGCAATCCTCGGCCGAGCCACGCTCAACACCTTCGGCGCGGTAACCCACCACAATTACTTGTGCATGAAGCTCCCGCCCTACAGTATCGCCACGGCGAGGAGATCAGACCTCGCCAAATATTGAACTAGAAGTACTATCCTCACCAAGACGCCCATGCCGTGGGGCCGGACGGATCACGTTGCCCCACCTTCAGCGAGGTGGGCGCCGAAGCACAAACCACAGGGCCAGCTCCGAAGGGTTCCGCTGAGAGACAGCTCACCACGGAGAAGACGGTCGCCCTCGGCGCGAACCTTGATAAGGAAGCACACGATGCAATCCTCGAGGTGCTCCGCAACAATGAAGACGCCTTCGCTTGGGGGCCCGAGGACCTTCCGGGTGTAGCAAGAACAACAATCGAGCATAAGCTAGCCCTTCGTAGCGACGCGATACTGAGAGACCATGTGGAGGTCGTCCCGTGTGTGTGATGAGTAATTGACATAGGTTTAGGAAGTCGAGTTTGGTTTGTTGTGGTCGGACCATGTCGCTTATGCGGTGCATTCGATTCAATGGTTTGGGCTCAATATTTTGTCGATGCTATTGTATGGTTACAATATGTCGAGCGGTGCTATTTGATGTGTTTCTTGTGCGTGTGGATCGCAGGACATCGGGTGGAGTCGTGGCGAGACACGGTGGACCGGACTAGGTGCAGGTGGCACTGAGGTCAGAACGGTCGGGATGTGTCGAAGACGACGTGGACTCGAGGTGGTTGCGAGGCGGCGAGACGAGAAGCGAAGCTTCGGAAGGTGCGGAGAGGGCGAACGGGAATTTCGCAAGGTCGCACAAGCGGAGCGGCTCCGTTGGATTTAGCGGCGAACGGGTTGGAGACCCATTAGCCAAGGGCTATAAATAGGAGTGAGTGGCTGCTTGTATTTGGGGGCTTTTGAGATATAGTTAGGGTTTGCTAGGGTCAAAAGAGGCTTTAGTTGGTGAGTTGTTGGGAGAGGCAGATGAGGGTTCCTCTGTTCCTGTGTGAAATCATTCTCTTGGCGGCGCCGGTGTGTAGCGCCTGTGAGAAAAGGTTGTAGTTGCTCCCCTGGGGAAATGATTACCCTGTAGTGTAGCGCCTGGTTTTGTCTAGTGAAAACTGAAGTATGGCGGCGCTGCTGTGTGTTGATGCATTTGTAGTCCCCTGAAAAATCAGCAGACAAAAGTTTGTGCGGCTGCAGTTTGTCTTTCAGATCCGTTTTTTTATTGCCTTGGTATGGGTGCCATCGATTTGCTGTTTAGTTTCGGTGACTGCTTGACTGTTTGATGTTCACTGTTTTCAGTTATTTTAATGCTTGTCCGCACTGATCATTTTTCTTTTGGGTTGGTGATTCGGTTTTTGCCTCTACGCAAGTGGATCTGTGGTTTGGTTGGCCAGCAATTTTTGTTTATATGCTTGGCCGTTTCTCCTCATGTTTGATCTGGTCGGCTGCTGTTTTTGCATTTTGAGCGCCGGGTCCTCCAGGAAACTGATGTGTGGCGCCGAGAGCAGCCTGTAGAAACAGGAGAGGCGGCGGCCAGTTCTCGCGGTAGAAAAATCAACTCCTGTGTGGCATTGTTTTGATGTGGTTAAAGTTTTTTTTTTAATTGCTATTCATCAGCTTGTAGCATTCTTGGTCCGGAGGTAAATTGCAGTGGGTGGAAATTGCTGCTTTGTTTTGATAGCAGTTTTGCTTCTTTGTGTGAAACCAATTATATTGCCTGCTTTGTGTTTGAAGAATTGCTCCGTAAAAACCGCTAGTAGCGGCAGCCCTACTGCTTTGCCTAATGCCCTACTGCTTTGTGTTTGATCGGCATTTTTGAGCTAGTGCATTGTCTGAGCGGCGACCGCTGTGTAGAGATGAGCTACGGCTTTTACTCGTTGGCTCTGTTTGATCTAAAAAGCTGTGGAGTGATCCTGTTTGAATTGATGTTACATGATCTCCTTTTTTGTTACCGCTTAGATCGCAGCTTTTGTGCTAACAGAAAACTGTAGCATTTGAAGAACAGAGCGAAATTGGAGTGTCTCATCGTGTGTGTCGACTTTCCTTTTATGAGGTTGTTTTGTGAGTATTGCAAGCAATTGATGTTTGGATTTCTTTATTAGCTTGTTTCAGTTTCATTTCTGTTGGCTTTTGTGTGGTCTTCAACCCTGTGACCGATCTGTCTTGCTTTTATTTGCCTACCTTCAATCAATCCACAACTTGCTTGTTCTTTGGGAAAGATCGGCAGTTTTGATTTTGTTTCCTGCAGTAACTGCTGAATTGTTAGCTCTGTGACCTCCTTTTATTGCTAGTGGCCTGTAGCGTGCGCCGGTTGGAAATCAGTTTGTGGCTGCGCCCCTGGAAATTTTGGAACTCCTATTGCGCCAGTAGTAATCACCGTTTTGCCTTTTGCTTGTTGATTTGTGTCTGCATCTTGTTGAATTTGATCGAAGGGGAAATTCGAGAAAGCATCTATTCACCCCCCCCTCTAGTCGCCTTTCCGGTCCTACAATTGGTATCAGAGCCGGTTAGCTCTTTTCAATAGATCTTAACCGGTCTCAAGAGCCGTGGCGATGGACAAGTACTCGACCAAGCCGCTGTTGCTGATGGCATCGACACCCCTTCCGAAGAGCCGAATGGAGACATACATCCGTGCCTGTGGGTATGCCATCCGCGAAAGGTCAAGGTTCGATTCATTGTTCTCGCCGATGAGAACATCAATGCCGGAACATGGTTGATGTTGAGGCGAATGCAAAGGCAAGGAACATCATCATTCGTGGTTTGAGTCGAGTGAGTTTGACCAAGATATCTCACTCGCCGTCCGCCCACGATATCCGGGTGACCTCGACGATACCATGAGGGCACCACCAGATCAAGACGGTTCGACAGACCAGCTCAAACGAGAATACAACAAATTTGAGATGCTTGCTGGTGAGTCCCTAGATGAGTGCTTCGCGACGCGTTTTCACAAGATCTTGAGCAACCTCCGAGCGGTCGGTCTCACATACCCGACTCGGACAATGCTCGCCGATGCTCACTAAGACTCGTCTGCGTGTTTGGGAGATGAAAGTGACCACCATCAAAGACACGACAGACCTCTCGACCTCGACTCTTGATGCCAGACTCGCGCCTCAAGACTCACGAGATTGACGTTGTCTCTCGTCGGTCGAAGTCACGATCGATGGCCTTAGTCACCAATCCCGTTTCTTCTTAGGGCTTTCTTTCGATTCTTCTTGCGGTTTCTCCTTGTCGCTCTCGTGACATAAGCGATGATCGCTAGAGCAACTTCGGATGAGCAGCTTGCCCTCCTTGCTCAAGATTCTCCCACGCTTACAAAGGAGGAGGGACAGAAGAGAGGAGGACCCGTGATTTGCTTCGAGTGTGGTGGCCCCAACCACATCCGAGCAACCGCCCTAAGCGGAGAAGGGCAAGAACGACTACGGCGGTTCGGGCAAGAACGACTACACCGACAAGAACTGCAACAAGAAGCCTCCGGCTGACGCCCAAAGAAGAAGAAGTTCCGCAACTTTGGCAAAGCCAAGAAGCTCTTCCACCAGCCCTCACCGCTTTCGACGACCTCGACCTCAGCGAGGTGAAGGGATGGAGCGACGATGACGGACGGGTGACCAAGAGCCCAAGGATGGCGGCGGCGACTTCTCCCATGTGCTTCATGGCCCTCGGCGAACTCAATGACAATGGAACACTCCGACTTCGGACGAGGTAGATCCCACCTACTGAACAGCTCAATCATGCTTTTCTTAAGCTAGGAGGTTTTCATGCTAAAGCTAAGGCTAGGTGTGCTTTGAGTTAGAGAAGGAAATAGATAGTGTCACTAGAGATTATTGCTCTTACATCCGCCCTTCTAGTGATGATTGTGATACATGCTCGCTTTGTCAAGTTGATATGGAGAAGTTAAGGACCTCACATGATAGTGTGTCCTCCAAACTTGATAGTGTTAAGGTGGAGAATGTTAGTCGCTTGTTGAGTTAGAGTTGAGTAGGATGGTCTGTTACCCTACTTATTACCGATGAGACTACTTCTCCCACCTCATGTGAGGGTAAGGACATTGTCGCTAGAGGATCTTATGCCATGCTTCTTGATCTCGCCTGAGTCTTGTGAAAATTGCAATAACTTGAAGATGAACTTAAACAGGCAGATCATAAAATTGTCAACTACAAGCTTCTTTACTTGAGCCGATTGTTTCATGCTTGAACTGCCCTAAGTTAATCATTGAACTTGAGGTCGTCTCCAAACAGTTTCAAGATATGATTGATCATGAAAGGAAGATGGCTCGCTTTGCTTCTAAGGACCCCGTTAGCTCACCATGCATTAAGTGTAACAAACTAAAATCGACTTGATTGCTTTGGATGAGAAATGTGTGAAGCTAACTAAGGACCTTCTAGAGAAGTCACATTGTGCTTGCAATATGATTGTGGAGAAGGGGAGAAGCCCTGTGGTAAGGTTGAGACGCTTAGCAACGTGAACCAAGCGGCTAGCGAGAGGATCTGCCCTTGAGTCGTTGCGTGCACAAGCCATTCTTCCCTCGCTCTTTGGTTCTTCTTTTGCTCCCTTACCTTCTGCATCTCTTCTTCCCCCGCTCTTCTTGCACCTCTCTCTTCGGGAGTGTCAAGACCTTATGAACACTCTCGAGAGATTTGTAGGAGGCAAGAAGAAGCTCAATCTTATTCTAGACCAATCTAAGATCTCGCAGATTTAATCGTGGTCTAGGATATGACTTCTTTGAGGACATGAGGAAGCATTCCACCGCCGTGCTTAGACCCATAGCACTGTGTGTGATCGAGACCGAGCCTGTGACCGAGAAAGTCCATTTCAAGTCGGCGGGCTATGTCCGGGATTTCGACAAGAAGGTAATTTCACATCCGCTTCTACCTCTCGAAGGTGAAGTATCACCGCACCTTCGTCGAAGGATGGACACACAATCGATCGATGCTTCAGCGCGCCAAGATTAGCCAGAGACCATGTTGAGTCTCTTAGGCGCATTTGTGGTCGGCCCTGCACCTTGAGTGCACCTAAGACCAACACGAGGTCTAGGCTTGTTTCTTCGATGGGTTTGTGCAAAGATCGAGGACTTGGTTTTTCCGAAGTTTTCGTTTTCGTCCTCATGCCGCTTTCGATCGTGACTTCCGCCGGCCCCGAGGGTAGATCTCGCTTCCCCATCGAGATAGCTACCCATGGCGTGTTCAAGATATTGCGGTGTTCGACTCGCTCCTTCAGAGCGGCCGGACCAAAGAATGACTTCGGTCTACTCTTAGACCTTCGCTTTAAGTGACAGAGAGCGAGGGTAGATAGAGGTCATCGGGCTTGACTACTTCATCGCCGACGTGTTATTCAAGATTGGGTGCCAAAATCATTGTTGATTTATCCCAAGATCGAGACTTTTCTCTGCTTGACTCAGTTCGCGGGTAGGGAAGGAGAAGGTTTGGCTTGTAGACTCGGTTGTTCTCGTCATATGACCGGAGACTCCGCTGGTTCTCCTCCCTAGCCCGCGCTCCGGTGATGAGACGATCACCTTCGGAGACGCTTCGTCTGGGCGCGTCATCGCCAAAGGTATCAGGCGTATTAATGCTTCTTTTATTCTTAAGGATGTTGCCTTGGTTAGTAAGTCTAAAGACAATTTGCTTTCGTTTCTCACTTATTGATGACGGTTTCGAGGTGAGCTTTAAGAAAAACAATTGCAAAATTCTTGATTCTTCTGTAGTCCGGTTTATGGATTTCTCGTTATGGGAGGATCTTTCGTCTTTGAGTTCTTCGAGTCTTCCGCGATCCTCTCGTGTGTTTAGTTGCTTCGAGTCCCGCGATCTCTCTTCTCGCATAGGAGACTTGGTCATATTGATTTGACCATTTGACCCGAAAGTTAGCGACCATGATCTCATTCGTGGTCCGCCAAACTCAAGATGGTCAAAGATCTTGTTTGCACTCCATGCCGACACGGCAAGATGGTTGCCGCTTTCATCCTCGGTCATAGTTACTATGACCGATGCTGACCGACATTGCTCCACATGGACACGCTTGGACCGGCTCGAGTCTTGATCAAGCAGGAGGGAAGTGGTATGTTCTTGTTGTGGTCGATGACTTCTCGAGGTACTCTTGGGTGTTTTTCTTAGCCTCAAGGACGAGACATTTTCACTTTCCGAGGTCTTTTAGTAGGTCTGTCTGCTGAGCTCCGGGTGCCTTACGAGCGATCCATGAGGACAATGGCACGGAGTTCAAGAATTCCTACTTTGAGAGTTTCTGCGGTGAGACAGTGTAGAGCACCGATTTTCTTCTCCATACGTCCCTCAAAGAAATGGCGCTAGGAGAGGAAGAACCGCATCTTGGTCGAGATGGCGGGACGATGCTTGATGAGTACTCTACACCGAGGAAGTTTTGGGTGAGGCCATTGCGACCGCGTGCCATGTTTCAATCGAGTTTTTCTTCGGGCACTCCTACACCGCACTTCTTATGAGCTGAGATACGGGCGAAAGCCCAGCGTCTCTCATTTTCGTGTGTTTGGTTGCAAGTGCTTTATCTTGAAGTCCGGGAACTTAGACAAGTTCGAGTCACGCCTGTGGCGGTATCTTTCTAGGCTACTCGACTTCTTCATGGGCTTATGAGGTGCAGGCTGCGAGTCTAGTAGAATGGTAGAAACACAGTGAGGTGACTTTTGACGAGGCGGTCCGGGACTAGGCCAGATATCTCGTGTTCTTTAGAGCAGTCCGAGACTATCTTTGTGGATGATGAGGACGAGGGAGACGATGGTTGTTTACCTGATCCAGCTCCTCTTCCTTCCCTTGAGATGCCTTCTTCCACGGCACCTCAAGATGATCAGCCCTTGCCTTCCGGAGCTAGTGGCTCTGTCCCTGCCTCGTCTGCACACGAGGTAGAGGCCACTTCTTCTTCTCATCCAGACCTCCCGACATATCCGAAAAAGTCATCCTTGAGGCGGATGATTGAGACCTTTTGAGCGTGTCACACGCCTAAGTCGCTTTTCTCATTTTTGTCTCCATTCTCGCCTTTGTTGCCTCCTTTGAGCCCAAGGATGTTTGTCACGCCTTTTCGATGAGTCTTGGGTCAATGCCATGCATGAGGAATTAGAGAATTTCGAGAGAAACAAGGTCTGGTCGCTTGTTGAGCCCCCACGAGGCCACAATATCATTGGAACCAAGTGGGTGTTCAAGAACAAGCAGAGTGAGGATGGGGTAATCATCCGAAACAAGGCTAGATTGGTAGCTCAGGGGTTTTCCCAGGTTGAGGGTCTAGACTTCGAGGAGACCTTTGCCCCTGTAGCTCGACTTGAAGCCATTAGAATCCTGCTTGCCTTTGCAGCTTCTAAGGGTTTCAAGCTTTACCAGATGGACGTGAAGAGTGCCTTCCTCAATGGCCTTATTGAGGAGGAAGTCTACGTCCGACAGCCTCCAGGTTTCGAGAACCCCAAATACCCTAACCATGTCTTCAAGCTTTCAAAAGCTGCCAGATGGATTCTAAGCAGGGCTCCCGTGAGCTTGGTATGAGAGGCTTAAGTCCTACTTGTTGAGTCATGGGTTTGAAATGGGTAAAGTAGACAAGACCTTGTTTATCCGTAGGCTTGGTAGTGACTTTCGTCGTCCAAATCTATGTCGATGACATCATCTTTGGCAGCTCTTCTCATGCTCTAGTTTCACAGCTTCTCGGATGTCATGAGCACCGAGTTTGAGATGAGCATGATGGGTGAGTTGACTTTCTTTCTTGGCTTCCAAATCAAGCGATCTCGAGGGTACTTTTCTTCATCAGGGCAAGTACACTCGTGATCTCCTGAAACGCTTCGACATGAGTGATGGTAAGCCTGTGTCGACTCCCATGGCTTCTACAGCCTATCTTGACCCAGATGAGGATGGCGAGCCAGTTGATCAAAAGGAGTTTCGCAAGATGATTGGCTCCTCTTGTACCTCAACGCCTCGAGATCGGACATACATTTTTACGTGTGTTTGTGCGCTCGTTTGAGCTTCTCCTCGCGTTTTCACCGCCAGTGGTGAAGCGATCTTCGATACCTGCGAGCTACCATTGACTATGGTATCTGGTACTCTTCCTCATCCTGTCTTTCCTTGAGAGCCTTCTCGGATGCGACTTCACCGGTCAGAGGATAGATAGGAAGAGCACTTCCAAGACCGCCAATTTCTTGGCACTTCTCTTGTTTCTCGGTCTTCGAGGAAGCAATCCGGTGTTGCACCCCATCCGCAGAGGTCGAGCACGTTGTTGCAGCCGATTCTTTGTCAGAGCCAAGTGCTCGATGGCTTCGACCTGCGGGACTTTGGGTTAGTTATCGATGTTGTTCCACTCTTTTGTGATAACACTTGCGATTAACATTGCCAAGAACCCCAAAGCAAAGATTCCGGACCAAGCACATCGATATCCGCTTCCACTTCCTTAGAGACCATGTAGAGAAGGGCGACATAGTGCTCCGGCCAGGAGAGTGACCACCAGCTATCGACATTTTCACCAAGCCATTGGATAGTTCGAGGTTTTCACTCATGGGAGAGCTTGGGGTGGTTTGTCCTTATGGACCTGAGTGAGGGGAGCTTTGGGTTTTCTTCGCTTTACTATATTATTTATGCTCTTGCTCCTTACTATTGCATTGCATTTTGGGTGCATTTGGGATTAGTCCTCCTAGCATAGATTAGAGTGCTTTTTTTTTGTCTAGTTGTTTAGATTTCTGCTCTTATCTTGTGATTCTAGGATGCTGCTTATTAGCTGTTACTTATCTCACTAGGTTGAGCTCACTCACTTCTTGTAGGTTCTAGCGAGGGTTGGGCCACCCTGCAGACAGCGAATGCGTGTTTGCTCCTAGGTGTGTTAAGTGGGCGCTTGATAGTCCTAGAGTCATATGGGGTAGATGAGAGTCATCTGAGCCATAGTATTCTCTATATCTTATCTATGCTTTAAGGATCACTGTTTTATGTTTTCTTTGCCGCTTCTCGATTTATTGTTTTGGTTCAAGGAGTTCATTTGGGAGCTTCGAGCTTAATATTGACATAACTCAACTTGAACTAAAAGCTGCATCTATTGTTGAGGGGAGCTGGATCTTTCGCATTTTCTAGCATACTGCATTGTAATATAACTACATTGAGCCTTGATTATTATCCTGCTATGACATGTTTACAATGCTTTACACCTTGCCATGACTTGTGCTTATTTGCTAGATTTATCATGACTTCATATGTGTAGCCTAGCTTGATAAGTTAATTAAAATTGCTCAACCTAAACTAAAACTTGTCATGTTAGCACTCGAGATTAGTCTTTCTTGAGCTATCCTTTTATGATTCATGCCATGTCAAATAGGCTGGGTAGAGTGATGAATCTATATTGAACCTCAGATTGAGCTGTTTTAGTCTCTTGATGATGCATGAGTTAGTACAACTTATTAAAAGGCAAAAAGATCTCTTTTGTGCGAAAAAACTGATCTCACCAATTCTCTCCTATGAGACGGCTTGCCATTGCACTTGGCATGAACTTAGGGGGAGTTTTGGGTGACCTAGACTATCTTCTTAAGCTTCTCGCTTGGAGTAGTCGTATAAGGCTTGAGACCTAGCACATGATAAATCAAAAATCTGGTTGGAAACCACCATGAATTTCAAAAGAAAATATGTTTTATGTGTTCAATGTGCTTAAAGCTACAAAAAGTATCAAGTACTTTAACCAATGTTTCATTCTTGAGCATAGCACTCTATTTGGTCTCAATTTAAGCTTCTTAGCTACGCTTAGCTTATTGACATGGCTGCATCATCCTTGGATATCTCTAGCTAGACTTTGCTCTTTGATGACTTGACTTGCTCACATAATGTACCTCATTTTCAGATTGTCATCTATGTGTTCTAGCTAGCTTATACATATCTTGTCATGATCTAGATAGCTTTTTTATTGAGTTATGGCTTGGTGTATTACATTATGGTCATTACGGATAATTCTCATGGCTCTAGCTCGCTTAGAATCATCAAACTTGAGCCATTTCATCCATTGACATGTCATATTCTCTCTTGAGCATTCTTGATGTGTTTATTGCCAAAAGGGGGAGAATAGAGAAGAAAAAGCTAGTTGGGATCATTTTTTAGAGCTTAGGTGAACAATTTGCTCTTTTAGTTGTTGCTCTAATGTTCCTTCTGTCGACATGGTCATTTGTTTCACTCTTCTTCTTTGGACCATGTTGGATTCTTCAAACTCAAACTCATCTTTGCGCTTTATCAGAGTTTGTCAATATACTCATCAAGGGGAGATTGAGAGACCATGTGGAGGTCGTCCGTGTGTGTGATGAGTAATTGACATAGGTTTAGGAAGTCGAGTTTGGTTTGTTGTGGTCGGACCATGTCGTTTATGCGGTGCATTGATTGAATGGTTTGGGCTCTGAATATTTTGTCGATGCTATTGTATGGTTACAATATGTCGGCGGTGCTATTTGATGTGTTTTTGTTGTACGTGATTGCGGGACATCGGGTGGAGTCGTGGCGAGACACGGTGGACCGGACTAGGTGCAGTGGCACCGAGGTCGAACGGTCGGGATGTGTCAAGACAGCGTGGACTCGAGGTGGTTGCGAGGCGTGCGAGACGAGAAGCGCGGAAGCTTCCCGGAAGGTGCAGGAGGGGCGAAACGGGAATTTCGCAAGGCTGCACAAGCGGGAGCGGGCTCCGTTGGATTTAGCGGGCGTAACGGGTTGGAGACCCATTAGCCAAGGGCTATAAATAGGAGTGAGTGGCTGCTTGTATTTGGGGGCTTTTGAGATATAGTTAGGGTTTGCTAGGGTCAAAAGAGGCTTTAGTTGGTGAGTTGTTGGGAGAGGCAGATGAGGGTTCCCTCTGTGTTCCCTGTGTGAAATCATTCCTCTTGGCGGCGCCGGTGTGTAGCGCCTGTGAGAAAAGGTTGTAGTTGCTCCCCTGGGGAAATGATTACCCTGTAGTGTAGCGCCTGGTTTTGTCTAGTGAAAACTGAAGTATGGCGGCGCTGCTGTGTGTTGATGCATTTGTAGTCCCCTGAAAAATCAGCAGACAAAAGTTTGTGCGGCTGCAGTTTGTCTTTCAGATCCGTTTTTTTATTGCCTTGGTATGGGTGCCATCGATTTGCTGTTTAGTTTCGGTGACTGCTTGACTGTTTGATGTTCACTGTTTTCAGTTATTTTAATGCTTGTCCGCTTGATCATTTTTCTTTTGGGTTGGTGATTCGGTTTTTGCCTCTACGCGAAGTGGATCTGTAGGTTTGTTGGCCAGCAATTTTTGTTTATATGCTTGGCGTTTCTCCTCATGTTTGATCCGGTTAATTCTTTGTTTTTGCATTTTGGCTGCAGGGTCCTCCAGAAATCGATGTGTGGCGCCGAGAGCGACAGAGAAAGCAGAGGCGGCAGTTCTCATGATAGAAAAATCAACTCCTGTGTGGCATTGTTTTGATGTGGTTAAAGTTTTTTTAATTGCTATTCATCGACTTGTAGCATTCTTGGTCGGAGGTAAATTGCGATGGGTGGAAATTGTTGCTTTGTTTTGATAGCAGTTTTGCTTCTTTGTGTGAAACCAATTATATTGCCTGCTTTGTGTTTGAAGAATTGCTCCGTAAAAACCGCTAGTAGCGGCAGCCCTACTGCTTTGCCTAATGCCCTACTGCTTTGTGTTTGATCGGCATTTTTGAGCTAGTGCATTGTCTGAGCGGCGGCCGCTGTGTAGAGATGAGCTACGGCTTTTACTCGTTGGCTCTGTTTGATCTAAAAAGCTGTGGAGTGATCCTGTTTGAATTGATGTTACATGATCTCCTTTTTGTTCTTGCCTAGATCATAGCTTTTGTGCTTGTTTATGTGACTGTAGCATTTGAAGAACAGAGCTGAATTGGAGTGTCTCATGTGTGTGTCAGCTTTCCTTTTATGAGGTTGTTTCGGTGAGTATTGCAAGCAATTGATGTTTGGATTTCTTTATTAGCTTGTTTCAGTTTCATTTCTGTTGGCTTTTGTGTGGTCTTCAACCCTGTGACCGATCTGTCTTGCTTTTATTTGCCTACCTTCAATCAATCCACAACTTGCTTGTTCTTTGGGAAAGATCGGCAGTTTTGATTTTGTTTCCTGCAGTAACTGCTGAATTGTTAGCTCTGTGACCTCCTTTTATTGCTAGTGGCACATGGCGTCTTGCCCGGTTGGAAATCGGTTTGTGGCTGCGCCCTTGGAAATTTTGGAACTCCTATTGCGCCAGTAGTAATCACCGTTTTGCCTTTTGCTTGTTGATTTGTGTCTGCATCTTGTTGAATTTGATCGAAGGGGAAATTCGAGAAAGCGTCTATTCACCCCCCCTCTAGTCGCCTTTCCGGTCCTACAGATACCAAAGAAACAAAAGCTGCGGCGCATGTCGGCGGACCGTTTACAAGCTGCCAAGAAGGAGATCCAAAAGCTGATAAAAGGGGGGGTAATCCGCGAAGTAAAGTACTCCGAGTGGCTAGCAAACCCTGTCCTCGTCAAGAAAGAGACGGGCCAGTGGCGCATGTGTGTTGACTTCACCGACCTTAACAAGGCGTGCCCCAAGGACGATTTCCCCTTGCCCCGCATCGATCAGCTGGTGGATGCTACCTCGGGCTGTGAGCTCATGAGCTTCCTCGACGCCTACTCCGGCTACCACCAAGTGCACATGGCGGAGGAGGACGAGCCCAAGACCGCCTTCATCACTCCTTTCGGAACGTACTGCTACAAGCGCATGCCTTTCGGCCTGAAGAACGCGGGCGCCACGTTCGCCCGCCTTATCGCGAAAGTTTTGGCTAACCAACTTAGGCGTAACGTGGAAGCGTACGTCGACGACATAGTCATCAAGAGCAAACTCGCAGGGACGCATGCCAAAGACCTCCACGAAACTTTCACCAACCTCCGGGCGGAGGGCATAAAGCTCAACCCGGAAAAGTGCGCGTTCGGCGTAAAGGCGGGAAAGCTCCTTGGTTTCCTCGTTTCTGAGAGGGGAATCGAAGCCAACTCGGAGAAAATCAGGGCTATACAGGAAATGAAGCCCCCGCATAACGCCCGCGAGGTGCAGAAATTGACGGGCCGCATTGCCGCACTTAGCCGCTTCTTGTCCCGCTCTGCAGAAAGGGCGCTGCCATTCTTCAGAACCCTCCGGGGCACGGAGCCGTTCCGTTGGACAGCCGAGTGCCAGAAAGCCTTCGAAGACCTCAATCCTACCTCGCAGAGCTGCCGAGCCTCACCAGTCCGGAGCAGGGATCCGAGCTATTGTCAGACATCACCGCGCCCTCATCGGTCGGTAGCGGTGTTTCGTCGAGCGCGACTATCGGCGCCACCAGATACTACGTATCGGAGGCCCTACAGGGAGCCAAAACACGCTACACCGAGCTCGAGAAGCTTGCCTACGCCTTACTCATGGCCTCGAGAAAGCTGCGGCATTACTTCCTGGCGCACCCCATCACGGTCCGGACATCCTACCCGCTAGCGATCGATGTCGCATAATAAAGACGCCGGGTAGGATAGGCAAATGGGCGCGAGTCGGGCGCTTTTGATATTTTTTCGCCGCAAAACGGCCATCAAGTTGCAATCCTCGCAGACCGTTGCGAATGGACTCCACACGCGAACCTGTGCCGCCCAGCGATCGAGACGCTATGGACAATGTACACGACGGGTCATAGTGCGCCATGGGCCGGAACGCCGCCATATTAGTTTCCCAGACGGACGAGCCGCATCGCATGCAGCCCGCCTCGACTTCCCCACCACGAACAACGCCCCGAGTACGAGGCACCATTCTTTGGGTCTCCGCAGCAAAGGCCCTCGAGCGGCGCATCCTCATCAAGAGCGACTCCCGTCTAGTCGCAGGACACTTCGACAAGACGTTCGTGGCAAGATGCCCCGAGATGAACCGCTACCTTGCTGCGGTGCGCGAAGAAAGGACTTCCTTGGCATCACCGTCCAAGCGATCCCCCGGGGTAACAATGAAGCAGCAGACAAGCTCGCAAAGATAGCAAGCGCCGGTGAGGGACCTCCTGCGGAGGTCTTTTACGAAGTACTCACGAAACCGTCCGCTCACGGAGACGCATAAAGGCTCCGCCGAACATAAGTTGCTCCGCCAGAACGCATAAGTGGCTCCGCCGAGACCTAAGACTCTCGCCGAATTGGAGGAACAGCAGCGCTGGTGCTTGCCCTCAGACGGCGAGCCCAACACCGCGGAGGATCGAGGAACGCTATCATCAACTACCTCGCCGGCCGAAGAGCCGGAGGACGGCCGGCAAGCGCGCCTTGTTGCCGAGCAAGGAACTACTACATGATCTCGAGCACTATACAAAGGAGGTGTCTGCGCACCCTTCTCAAGGCTGCGTATCCCGAGGGAGGGCCAATCGCTCCTCGAGATATCCATGAAGGCTGTCGCGCCACACTAGCACCTCGCGGCACTGGTAGCGAAGACATTTCGCCAGGATTCTCTTGCCAACGGCCCTCCGAGACGACAGACCTTGTCGGCGATGCGAAGTGTCGATGGGCGATCGGAACCCCTAACGGCGCTCCCCTTACGACCCTTCATCACGGTTTGGCGTTCGCGCTGGGGGTTGGACATCATCGGCCCTACCTCCGGCCGGGGAACCTTCGGTTTATGCGTTAAATCGCCATAGAGTACTTCTCGAGATGGGTGGAGGCGGAACGGCCGCCAAGATCACCGCGGCGGTTTCCGGTTTGCTTGGAAAAACATCATTTGCTTGCGATGCAGCGTCTGCGAGACGATCACCGACAACGGAACACGTTCGACTCGACCACTTTCGGCGCTTCGCACCAACTTGGGCATAAAAATGCTTCGCCTCGGTCGGACACCCGAGAGACTAACGGAGGCGGTCGAGCGAGCCTCACGGCAACCTCCTCGAGGGATTGAAGAAACGCCTCATAGGCCTTCCTAGAGGCCTGTGGCCCGAAGAGTTGCAGAAAGCCCTGTGGTCACTGCGTACATCGCCAACCAGAGCCACAGGATTCTCCCGTTCAAGCTGCTCTTGGCGATGAGGCCATGACACCAGCAGAGTTCGCCGACGGTTCGTATGTCGAGCCACAGCCCAGGGGAACCCGGAGGAGCGGGAGCTCTCCATTGACCTCCTCGAAGAGCAACGAGTGCAAGCTGTCTCAACCATGCAAAGGTACAGCGAAGGGGTCGCCAGGGCATACAATAGGAAGATTCGAAGCCGCCACATCGCCTCAGGCGACCCTAGTCCTCAAGCGCGCCACGAACCAAGCGGCACTCGGCAAGCTTGACTCCAAGTGGGAAGGCCCGTATATTGTCACGGGCGTGACACGGGCAGGCACTTTCCGCATCGCAACGCCGGAGGGAGACCAGCTCGGTCACACCTGGAACATCAAGACCCTCCGAAAGTTCTACCCTTAGCCATAAACCCACAGGTTGCGGGCGTGAAGGGCCCCCGCCGTTGGCAAGCAAGGGCATGTATAAGCATTTTGTTGTAACCAGCTCTTGTAAATATAGCGCCTACATGACGTTTTGCTATCTTGCCTCGAGTGTCTAAACTAAGTCGCCGCTCAGGGCCCATGGCCCCGGTGCACACCGAGGCCCCCCGCGGGCCCGAGTGTCTAAACCAAGTCACCGCTCAGGGCCCATGGCCCCGGTGCACACCGAGGCCCAAGTGGTCCGAGTGTCTAAACCAAGTCACCGCCAGGCCCATGGCCCCGGCCCCAGGGCAGTGCACACCGAGGGCCCCCTCAAGGCCCATGAGCCCGAGTGTCTAAACTAAGTCGCCGCCAGGCCCATGGCCCCTGCACACCGAGGCCAAGGGCCCGAGTGTCTAAACCAAGTCATCGCTACAGGCCCAAGGCCCCACAGAGCACACCGAGGCCCCGCAGCCCAAGTGTCTAAACTGTCGCCGCCAGGCCCATGGCCCGAGTGTCACACCGAGGAGCCCCTGCTCAGGGCCCGAGAGTGTCTAAACCAAGTCATGGCCGCACAGGCCCATGGCCCCAGGTGCACACCGAGGCCCCAAGGGCCCGAGTGTCTAAACCAAGTCACCGCCAGGCCCATGGCCCGGTGCACACCGAGGCCTCGGAGGCGAGGCTCGGCCCGTAAAAAATCAAGTTAGGGTGTCTAAAGGGCTCCAGGAGCCCTACCGAGGCCCCTGCCATAAAAAATCAAGTTAGGGCCAGGGCCCATATCTAAAAAGGGGGGGGCGCGAGGCTCCGCCTCCCCCATAAACCGAGTTAGGGCGGAGCCCTACCTAAAAAGTATGGGGGCAGCCGAGGCCCGCCTCCCGCTCATAAAAAATCAAGTAGGGCTCAGGAAACCAAGGTGGGGGGCTGCGAGGCCCATCCCCTCATAAACATTTGAGTTAGGGCTCCCGAGGCCTACCCCGTATGGGGGGCCCGCCAGTGTCTAAGTAAAGTCAAATTAGGGCTCCGGGCCCTACCTAAAAGGTGCACACCGGGGGGCTGAGGGCCGAGGTCTAAACCAAGTCACCCTTGCTTGAGGCCCATGGCCCGGTGCACACCGAGGCCCCCGCAGTCCCGAGTATCTAAACCAAGTCACGGGAGCGAGGCTCGGCCCCTCAAAAAAAATCAAGTTAGGGCTCCGAGAGCCCTATCTAAAAAGGATGGGGGCGGCGAGGCTCGCCTCCCTCATAAACATTTGAGTTAGGGCTCCCGAGCCCTACCTAAAAAGTATGGGGGCCTACCTAAAAAGTATGAGGCTCCGCCTCCCCCATAAAAAATCAAGTTAGGGCTCCCGAGCCCTACCTAAAAAGTATGGGGACAGGCGCGAGGCTCCGCCTCCCCCCAAAAAAATCAAGTTAGGGCTCCCGAGCCCTATCTAAAAAGGATGGGGGCGGCGCGAGGCTCCGCCTCCCCTCATAAACATTCGAGTTAGGGCTCCCCGGAGCCCTACCTAGAAAAGTATGGGGGACGGCGCGAGGCTCCGCCTCCCCCTCGCAAAAATCAAGTTAGGGCTCCCCGGAGCCCTACCTAAAAAAGTATGGGGGACGGCGCGAGGCTCCGCCTCCCCCCCGCAAACATTTCGGGTTAGGGCTCCCCGGAGCCCTACCTAGAAAAGTATGGGGGACGGCGCGAGGCTCCGCCTCCCCCTCGCAAAAATCAAGTTAGGGCTCCCCGGAGCCCTACCTAAAAAGTGTGGGAGGCTAAACCAAGTCACCGCTTGAGGCCCATGGCCGGTGCAAGAGGCCCCATTGAGCCAGAGTATCTAAACCAAGTCCATAAAAAAAAAAATCAAGTTAGGGCTCCCATTTGAGAGCCCTACCTAAAAAGGATGGGGGACCGGTATGGGGGCGAGGCTCCGCCTCCCTCATAAACATTTGAGTTAGGGCTCCCCGAGCCCTACCTAAAAAAGTATGGGGGCGCGTGAGGCTCCGCCTCCCCTCATAAACATTTGAGAGGCTCCCGCCTCCCCTCATAAAAAATCAAGTTAGGGCTCCCCGAGCCCTACCTAAAAAGTATGGGGGGCAGTGAGGCTCCGCCTCCCCTATAAAAATCAAGTTAGGGGGGCCCTACCTAAAAAGGATGGGGGGCGGCGAGGCTCCGCCTCCCCCTCAATAAACATTTGAGTTAGGGCTCCCGAGCCCTACCTAAAAAGTATGGGGATCTACAGGCGAGGCTCGCCTCCCCTCAAAAAAATCAAGTTAGGGCTCCCCGAGCCCTACCTAAAAAGTATGGGGGCGGCAGTTGAGGCCCGCCCCCCTCCTAAAAAATCAAGTTAGGGCTCCCGGAGCCCTACCTAAAAAGTATGGGGGGCGGCACAGGCTCCGCCCCCTCTCCACCTAAAAAATCAAGTTAGGGCTCCCGAGCCCTACCTAAAAAGTATGGATCACAGGGGGAGGCTAGGCCTCCAGCCCTACCTAAAAAGGATGGGGAGTTAGGCTCCGCCTCCCCCTCACACACTGAGTTAGGCCCCGACACCTAAAAAGTATGGGGGCGGCTCCCTAGGGCTCTCCCTGAGCCCCAAAAAAAAAGGGATCCCGGGGGGGGATGGGGGCAGAGGCTCGCCTCCCCTCATAAACATTTGAGTTAGGGCTCCCGAGCCCTACCTAAAAAGTATGGGGGCGGGCGAGGCCCGCCTCCCCTCAAAAATCAAGTTAGGGCTCCCGAGCCCTACCTAAAAAGTATGGTGGGCCGTGTGAGGCCCGCCTCCCCTCATAAAAAAATCAAGTTAGGGCTCCCGAGCCCTATCTAAAAAGGATGGGGGATTCGCGAGGCTCCGCCTCCCCCTCGCAAACATTTCGAGTTAGGGCTCCCCGGAGCCCTACCTAAAGAGAAACAAACAAAAAAAAAGAGAAAGTTGAGCCCTCACGGAACGACAGAATCCTGCTACTTTATTATGAATTACACGTAGGGAATCGCCTAAAGCGGCGACCCACGAAGCGCTTTTTTTTTTAAAAAAAAAAGCCTAACAACAACCCTTCATTAAGTACAACCAGCGCAACTCGGCGCACGGCACACCTTGCAGGGACCGCGGGCTGGCGCGAAATCGTCAGCCGCGTGCTCTCGTTGCTCAAAGACTCCACTCGAGCACCTCCTCGTCGGATGGGTAGGTAGCCATTAGCATCATATATTCCTCCTCCGTACAGTCGTCCGACGCGTCCGAAGAGCTCGAGGATATCGTGGGAGCAGCGCGACTGCAACCCGCCACATTTCCCACACCTCGCCCAAACCAAAGATCAGATCTCCTCCCGCGTCCAAAGCCCGTTGTTCGCGCCCGGTAAAGAATCGCTTCATAGAACCCTCGGGTTGGCTTTCTTCCACCGTTTCCATTTCGCACTGTGGCATACCATACCGCGATATCAGATACCGAGGCCACTTGCAAACCAAGAGTCGCCAGATTTTGTACCACGAAAAGGGCATAAGACCGTGCGCCACCACGGAGGAACCGCGCCCGCCCGACGATGCATTTATTTAAACAGACTCTCCACGACCAATGTAAACACCACCATGAAACAAACACATACCAACAAACAAGGCCTGTTCGTTTTCTATTAATTAGCAAAATAACGGTTACAGGCCACGACCAGTGCTCACAGACCAGCCCGCGCGGCGAGGCCCTTAAAAAAACTACCACAAAATCGACCCCTAGGGATAGTGCGGGGGGTCACACCTTGTCTCCGGCGCCGGCCCTTCGATCCACCGCGCCCGCAGCATCCGCAGGAGCTTTTAGCCTCAACTTCAGAGCCAGGGACGTCCGGAGCGACTCCATGGTGGCATCCCGACCGGACGGAGCCCAGAACTCCTTGGCAAGGGCATTGCTGGCCCGCCGCACATGCTTCTGGCCCGACGCCACATCCGCAGCGGACGCAACGGGCAGTGTACCCCCTCCGAGCGCATCCACATGGCCACACCCGCCGCGTTGCAGAGACACGAGGGCCGCCGTCCACGCCGCCTTTGCGCAGTGGTTGCCATAAACGAAGCGGCGGCAGAACACTTCCCGACGCCGCAGAGCGTTCGAGGTGGTGGCGGTGATCGAGGCGTGCTTTCGCGGAGGGGGCACGGCGCCAAGCTCAGACATGGCCCCCTCCATGTGATCCAGCGCCTCCCAGCTAGCATTAGCCGCGGCGGACAGAACAGATCGCTCCGTCAGAAGCTCCGCTTCGAGCACGGTGCGGGCTCCGCGGAGTGACTCCACTTCCTCCTGCAGCGTGCGACGCTCTGCCTCTAGCTCGGCAACCCTGCCTTCAAGCCGCCCCGCCTTCTCAGCAAGTTCGGTGCTCCGAGCGAACTCCGAGTTCACCCGCTCCTGGATCTCCGCGTAGCCACGTTGGATGTCCCTCTCGAGCGAGCGAGACAGAATGATGGTCTGCAAAATAATAAAACCATCAGAACTTTGCCCACAGCGGCGGAGCATGCCTACACGGACCAACCTTCACAGCGTTCGCCTCCATGCTCCGAAACATCGCCTGCGTGCTCCACCTTTTGAATAACTCGGACACGCAGGGCGGGGCCGTAAAGTTAGACACCTCCTCGCACACGGCAGCCGCCCCCGCACTGACCTTGAAATCGGAGGACACGAGCGGCCCCAAATTCGCCAAGCCCGCGGCGGCAAAGGCCGCAGCACCAACCCCTCCCCCCTCGCGGTCAGAGCCACCACCGGCCGCCCCAGCATTGTCCCCACCTCGGGGACCCTCCGCAGGCGCAGCGCAGACAAAGGCAGAGCCACCGACAGGGCCCTCAACGTCCGCCCTCTGTGTAAAACCCAAGTCAGCCAGAGCCCACAAACAATGCGAGGGAGAGCAAACTCACCGGTCGCGTCTGGAAGATCGTCGCGATCTTCCACTACGGTGTCCTCCGTACCATCACCATAAACCTGCGAGGGGGTTCCACCGGACACCTCGTCGAGGGCCATACTTGCTATCCCAAACGAGCTCGCTACGGCCTCCGCACCTACAACCACCGCAGGAGCGGCCAGGGACCCAGCGGACGAACTGGCCGCGCTGCCCGTTTGTCTCGGAGCAACGGGCTCCCGCGAAGCCCTCTTCGAAGACGGCCCAAAGAGACTTCCACCACCAAGCCCGCCCCAACCGACGCACTTCAAAGCCCGCGGCGGTATAGCGCTAATCGGACCGAGCCTCCGGCTCTTGGGTCTCGAGCGCGCTTTTTTCCGTCATCGGGTCGGGCCGCTCCAAGCGAAGGTAGGATCGATGCGCGGTTCAACCGTCGATCGTGCACGCGTTCGCCGCTTCAGTGCTCCTCCCAGTGTAAGGGCCGAAGTCGCTCCGCGATACGCTGCCTCGGCCAATGGCAACACTACACAACGGCGAGGCGGCTACAATAGTTACCAAAAAACACAACGAAAAAGAAAGGAACATGTATCCACTCGTAGTAAGCACCTAGGCGCTCCCCAAACTCGAACGGCATCCCATCTGCGGGCGCCGAGGTCCACTTTCCAATCCCGAGCGATGGCGAGACCGCAGCAAGCAGAACTCCTCCACGAAGTCCTCGTAGACATCTGGCAAGCAGCTGCTCAAAGAACACGCTGGAGAAGGCCCTCCTCCCGAAAGAGATAGTTCGATGGCGGGCGTCGCGATAAGTTGAATCGGCCCCCATACTGGCCGAAGCCAGCGCCACCGAGCACTTGTGGTAAAACCAGTAGCGGGTCCAATCTGTCCCACCTATTCCGGGTTGCGCGCGGGCAAATAGTGGAGAAGCCGAGCCTTCGGTTGGAAGTTCACGCTGCCGAAGTTCAAGGTCTCCCCCGTGTCCTTTTTCTTTTTGGGCTGGCACCGCCCATCATGAAGATACGCGAACAACCGCGCCCCGTTGCTGCTCACCCCCGCAGAGCGCAGCACCCACTCGAAAACGCCAAGCTTGACGATCGAGTTGGGCGTCAGCTGCGCCAAATCCACCCCGTACAGCTGGAGCACCCCGTGGAGCATGTCAACACAAGGCAGGCGAAGCCCCGCATCAAGATACGCCACGAACACGATCGTCTCCTCCTCCTCGGGGGAGGGAGTAACTTCCGACCCCGGCGTGCGGACGTCCTCCAACGTCCCTATCTTCCCCTCGTGTTTCAGGGCGCGCAGCACGGAGTCCGTCACCAGCGAGCGACCCAGCTCGTCGCTGTACGACACGGTGCCACCTCCGTCCTTCACCCGCTTGGTCATGTCGGAGGCACAAAGAATCGCCTCTCCGGACGAATAAGGCGGTGTAAACAACGGCCAAGCAACAGGACGCAATGACAAGAAGCACCAAGAAAAGCACATCCCGAAAGGGACCTGGGGGCCTATTTATAGGCCGATAGTCGGAACGAGAATCGTGTGGCACAGATAACGAGGAGCCGCACACCACACCAAACATGGCACGTGGCGCTCAGGCCATTAAGGCTCCCCAAAAACGAGGCGTCTCATCGGAAAACCCGCCACCGCCGCCATGCGAACGCCGCCTCCAAGCACGCACTAAATCAACCAAACGGCGACGACATTTATGAGGCGCAGAACCCCACAACCGCGCCACCATAATAGTGCCGCCCAGGCGAAGGGGCGGTGTACCAGATCGCCGGAGTGAACGCGTTTCAGACCACCATGACGGCAGACCTCGACCGCGAGGGGCTTGTCGTAGGGGCGGCACAACGGCCCCCTCGACCTGACGAAGGCCCGGCGCCCGCCTGACCGAAGGCTACCCGAAGGCTTCCGAAGGTTACCCGAAGGACTCCGAAGGCTACCCGAAGGGCTCCGAAGGCTACACGAAGGACTCCGAAGGCTACCCGAAGGACTCCGAAGGCTACCCGGAGGCTCCCGAAGGCCCGAACATCTAGACGGTCCAAGCAACCCGGAGGCGCCCGGAGACTTCCGGAGGGCTCCCGAAGGGTGCCGAAGAACCTGGAGGAGCCAGAGACCCGAGGAGCCCGGAGAACACACTGCTGTGCCCTGGACCCGGATGCACCAAAGAAGGTGGACCGTGCCCAGTGGTCTACCACACGTCGGGAGCTAGGCCTAGGGCTAGAAAAGTCCCTGCAGCCCCTACCAGCATAGGGCCCTGTAGGGGGGCAGGCTTGTAATCCCAGGTGTACTTGTAAAAAGGCTATAAATAGCCACTCTCCCCCCCATAGGGGGGGGGGGCTTTTGGAAACAAAGAAAGGAAAGGTCTGCAATACAAGTCCTTTGGTTTACACCGAGTCCCTTATCCCGAGGACCCCTGCATCGGAGGGGTCCCTTTATTCTTGTGCCTAGTCTTTCAACTACGACAAGTTACATCATGATCGATCCACGGCATCAAACAAATTTATTAGTTTCACATGTTGGAATTGCTATAAGGTAGGAAGGTTTATCAAGTCTAAGCTATGATCAGAATTAGAGAAACCACAAGTAAATTTGTGAAAAAAATTCGCAACTAAAAGGTTTAACCCTCCCTCGTATAAAAAGCTAAATTTGTACAAAAAAAAAACCATTCAACCATCTTGAAATTGGAAGTGCTATGTTCCCTGTTCTGCAGCCGCTTGTAGGGTCAGATGGTCTCCTCATTCTCCAGATCTGCCATTCTCCATATCTGCAGGGAGATACCGAAATCAAGAGGTATATTTAGTAAACGCCATGTTTAAGACGTTCTATGAGGTCTTTGTCAACATGTGATTTGACATTAGGATGTTAATGTCTATGGACTGTGGTGTAAGAACCTAAGAAACAAATTTATGTAACGTTGTGTATAAATTCAAATGGCGCATGAGGATCTTATCAGTATGTGCTAAAGATGATGATGCTAACATACCTTTTAGTCAGAAAAGAAGATGGGAGTTTTATCTGGTGATGACACAGCTTTCTTAGTCAGGGTTTTGGGGTGCTGCAAATGTAAATAGAAGAGCTATAAATGGTATTTATAAAAAGGAAAAATGGAATTTTAATGTAGTGTAAGTAAATAGGCTAAAGCTTTGGATGATAATTAATATAGAACATATATATCTATATATATATCAGTTTCCACCAACAGAACCTTCTATTTATGGCAACCCCTACATGAACTGGTTTACTACGTCCTTCTAGTATCAAAAAGCAAAACCTACTTTTCGGTATGTTTACTCACCTACAGAACCTTCTATTTATGGCAACCCCTACATGAGCTGGTTTACTACGCCCTTCTAATATCAGAGAGCAAAACCTACCTTTCGCTATGAATAATGAGATATCAAGATGAAAATCGAGTGTGAGGCAACTTAGTCAAGATGGTTGTAAAATCAGATTTTTTTTGTTTATTGTACCAGATTTATGGAGTGGGTTGTAGCTTCATAATCAGTAAATAGGGTCCTGCGAATAGTTTATGATGGAGTATTGGTATCTTTATTGAAACAAATAGTAAACAGATAACTTTTTACAGATAGTCAAAGGATCTTGTAAAAACCAGATGATTTTAGTGGTATAGCGGAATGGACTGTGATAAAATATAATACCCGGAAGCAGTGGTTTTCTCTGTTGATTGTTTAATTGCTGAAATCGATGTTGTTTTGGGGTGGTCATCGTCAATCTTATGTAGTACTAAGATATTCAATAGTAAAGATGGCAAGATTAGTCAGTAGCCTAAAAAAAGTAGTATTCTAAATGCTACCAGTATGTATGAACGAAAAGCACGTAGCTGATACTGATTTCTGTAAAGTAGATAAGTAAATATGGTCTGTGTGGTCTGCGTTGATAGATGCACAATTCGGATCAAAGCATCTGTAGACCGGTCCTGTTGGTATCACTGTTTTGTGATAGAGTCGGCACGAAGGGAACCACCAACGCTGGTTGGTGATAGACGTGTAACGTTCACAGTACACACAAAATAAACGGGTCAGAAAGCGATTGTAATTATTAAACAGAGAATATGCATGTGCTGCATGTATATAGATGGTTAATCTAGTCATAGAGTCATAAGGTGTGCACCTTACAGTAAAATAGGTCAAGCTCAAGAAGTTCTCTAATAGTATTTTCCTTGATAGCTAGCTGTTTGGATGATCCAGAAACATGTTGTGTAGAAGGAACTATTACCTTTAGCAGAGTGAAGCTGGATTGTAGGTTGCAACGAAAAGGTGAGTAGATGGAAGTGACAATTTGCATGTAGCCGAAGCGGTATAAGCAAGTGGTAATGAAGTTATTTGGTAAGCGAACAGACAATACCGCACGTAGTGCATTAATTTCGTCTGCATCTTTGTTTATGTACCATCTGCGAGGTGCGCTCTGCTTAGGGTTGTTTGACCTAGGTATGTTGTGAACGAAAGTAAAGAGTATTAGTAGTACTCTAATAAGAAACGGAATGACAAGAGCATTGTAAGAATATATTATCTGAATTATTGCCCAATTACCTTTGAACGTTTTAGCAAGAGTCCCAACGAAGACTGCGTTTTTTCACCGATTGCTTGTACAGCGTCATCTTCAAATCTTGTGGCGTATTCACCCCACATATCCAATCTGATTTTGCGGACACTACATGTGTAATGAAAGCAATATTTAAATATTTGTAGAGATCGGTAAGAGTGCGATAGCGAATGGACATCTTAGGATAAGGAGATCATACGATCTAACATCACGAATGAAGATTTTCCTTTTAGTGAAGGTGTTGCACGCGTTGTAGTTTGGATCTCGCTCTATATCGTAAATCAGAGAGAATATACCTAAAATATCTATTACAGAGCAAGAGTTTATATCAGTTGTAATAATAGGTAGTGTGAGTATGATCTATAACCTATAATGGCTATCATATAGGAAGATTATATATGTATCTACAATTGTAAATGTGATAAGCATGAGTCGGGTGATTAAGATTGGAAAAGGTCGATAAAAGTTATAGCATCGCTAAATCGACCGATAAAGTACTGGGTGTATTGCTAGTACCGGATTTTTTGTGATTGAACCGGATCATATGTCCATATTGGGAAATCGCTGGCACAACTATTTTTTCCTCAATAGACATATGTTGTGTAGACCAGATCATAAAGGGTGTGCGAAAGCGAGTTTTAACGCCTTTGTTGGGTTGAGCAACGATGAAGTCATTATAGAACATGGCATGATGCGAGCTAAACTATATTATGTGGCATCTCACCGCATTGATTGTCGCAGAAAATAAAGATCATAAAAACTTTGTAATAGTAACTTCGTAAAGATCGATTCCTAATGTAAACATACTAAACGAAGGAGACAAATATTGAAAAAAAGTATTTACAAGACTAAATTGTCCCGTAAGATCTATGAGATGAAAGTATCGCTACATGATTTGCCCGCATGTTAGACTTAAAATACTCTTGGGCTAGTTTCTTTGCCTTTGACCTTATCTTAAAAGGAGCAAAACTATTATTTTTTTATAAAAAAGTAGCATAAGTGTTCGAACTTCGAAAGGTTGTTCAATGAGAGATCATAACAATAAAGTGTAAAACTAATCTTGTATTGTTGGATGATACTATTAACATTTCAGTGCAAAAATCATGCAAAAGAAGTATGGAAGCATAATTCAGCTAGGCTTCATACTAATCATGTAAAATCTTCCCTAGACTGATCGCTAAACAAATAAGGCTATTTATTTATTTCTCTATGGTGCGTAAATGACATATTCACGCGAATCATGTCAGTGGCTAAAAAATTATTGGAGTTCATATTAATAGAATCCCATAGTATCAATGCTTTGACTCTAAATGTTCAGCTAGTTTTTTTTGGGATGTGAATGCACCTACAATTGAATGTATGGCATTCTCAGGGGTACCCAATACTTGACTCTTTCTAATTAATTATATGAATTACGTTTTGTGCCTTTCGAGCCAGTTTCAGGTACCAGACAACCAAAGTTTGAAACTTTTCGACCAAACTTCACAGTAAGTAGTCAATGACATCGCTTGCACACGGTAAACGATATAGATAAATGAAACATTTCGATTAACTACCCCTATAATAGCATTCATTTACAATGGAAGCTCGTAACATTTGGCTTAATGATTTCTTGGCAAAATATCACACCAACTACTGATCAAGAGACAGACTTAATATCTACCCACATTTTACAGTGAAATATAAAAATATGGTAGCACGATGAATAGGAAAAGGAATCGGCAAGAAGCATGAGCACACATAATTATGCAACAGTTTCAACAAATAAAAAATCGCTATGCGTGTCTCTTCATTCCATACCGGATCGCAAGAAGCCCTTGACTTAGAATAATACGCAGTAACGCGTGTCGCAGTGTAACATAAATCCAAATCGCCCTAGCATCTCGCACAAAGATTCGGCACTGCACAACACTCAATCATCAACAATATTTCGAGACGACGTCAAGAGGCCAATTCGACATCTCGAACGCAGAAACTGGCACAAGAATACTCAGATCAGCCAAGAATAAGAAGCAAGCAAGAGAAAAAAGAGTCAGACCCTACCTTGTTCTTGCAGTAGTATGTAATTTCTTGCCAAAATATCACACCAGCTACTGATCAAGAGATGGCCTCAATATCTACCCACATTTTACAATGAAATCTAAAAATATGGTAGCACGATCAATAGGAAAAGGAATGAACGCAAGCATGAGCACACATAATTATGCAACAGTTTCAACAAATAAAAAAAAATCGTTGCCTATCTCTTAATTACATACCAGATCGCAAGAAGACCCTTGACTTCGAATAATACGCAGGTAACGTGTACTGCAGGTGTAACGTAAATCCAAATCGGCCCTAGCATCTGCAGAAAGATTCAGCCTGTACAACACTCAATCATCAACACTATTTCGCATTTAACGCCAAGAGGCCAATTTGACATCTCGAACACGTAAACCGCACAAAAATACTCAGATCACCAAGAATAAAAAGTAAGCAAGAAAAAAAGAGTCGACCCTACCTTGTTCTTGCAAGAGTATGTAACCTTGCTCCACCACCAATGAGTATGCATAATTCAAATCTCGATCACCAATAGAAAAAGTAATAGCAAACCTACTTGTTTTACTAAACTTTTCTCCAAAAAGAGAGAACCCTCTAATATGATATCTTTTACACCATCATCCGATTTCCACAACCACTTCTATGTCATTTGTCATAGCCGCACGATGAAGTTGTGTTATCCGTTACTTAAATGGGCGGGGAAGCTAACGCGTCTGACGGCCAAGTTGGGATGATGACGGACGAACGTCAAGAGGCCAATTTGACATCCAGAAGCACCTAATAAATCACAAAAGTGCAAAAAATTGAAGCTCAAAATTGCAGCCAAGATCAAATTTTGCAGGGGCTGTGGGGGTGGAGAGGGGTCTTTCTCACCTTGCCGTGGAAGTGGGCAGAGGGGGCGTCGACGCTGGTGGAGGAGGGCGCGGCCGCGCGGCGTCGTCGAAGCAGTGGCTGGGGAGGGGGCATCGGCGCTGGTGGAAGAGGGCGCAACCGCGCGGCGTCGGAGGGAGGAGCGCCATGAGGAAGGATTAGCGGTGGCAAGGGCCAAGGCACGGAGGAGCAATGAGGCTCAAAATCGCAGCCAAGATCGGATTTTGTGGGTGTGGGGGTGGAGAGGTCTTTTTCACCTTGCCGTGGAAGTGGGCGAGGGGCGCCGACGCTGGTGGAGGAGGGCGCTGCCGTCTTGTCGGAGGAGGAGCTGCAAGCGGCGTCAGTCCGGTGGTGGAGGGCGCGGGCCGGCGCGTCGTCAATGGGCCGGGAGGGGCGCGCGCCGGTGGAGGAGGAGATGCCAAGGCGTCGGGGAGGAGCGCCGGCGGAGGAAGGGATTGGCGGCGCTGCACGGGAGGAGCAGCGAGGCGCGGCGCTGCGGCGTGGGAGCGGGGCTGGTGAAAAAGGGGATAGAGAAAGGGGATAGATAAGGCAGAGGAAGCGTCGCGATGAAGACGCGCTGGCGAGGCGACGTGGCCCGGCGCGGGCCGCGCGTAGCCACGAAGCGCACGGGCCGAATCGGGCGGCCGTGAGTGAAGGCGAAGGCGATCGGACGGCTGTTGTTTTTTGGATGACGTGGCCAGGGCGAGGGAGCGCGCTTTTTTTCAGCTATTAAGTTTAGTAACCGTGAGTGAAGGCGAAGGCGATCGGACGGCTGTTGTTTTTTGGATGACGTGGCCAGGGCGAGGGAGCGCGCTTTCTTTCAGCTATTAAGTTTAGTAATATACATAGTCGTAGAAATTTACATGCCGATATAGCTCTTGCGTGGATATACAGTTTATTTATACAGAAGTAGCTCGTAGGTGCAAGTTAATTAGCACCGTTCGTCAACGCTCTTGGAAAAGAATTGATCGATATATTATATATTTGGCCAACTAACCAGAGTATAAATAGTAATCTTGCTGTTTCATAAAAAAAAATAGCAAGATGAATGAAAGTTGGTGGATGGCTTATATTACCAGCTGACTACCAGAGTCCATGTATCCATATATATTAATGCCCTGTAAATAAGGGTTATAAACCTATGATGCCTACTCTCTCTCAAGTTCGATCTAGTACATGCATGAATGGGGCGAATCACAGCCGATGGTGTAACTGTGTACCTCAGGGTTCAAGCACCCCTTCACCCACGTGGAATAAAACCACTAGTACCCTTGATCGAAGTGACACGGAGTCTCTTGCACGATTACAATGGAATAGGTCTGACACGGCCGGCCACTAGCTATTAGCTAGAGATAGCGAGTGGCGCGGTCAATTTCGTCGGTTCAAGGATATGCGCGCACACGAAGTCGTCGCTGCAACGACGCCGACGATTGAGAGGCGAGCAAATTAGCCAAAGATCGGACACGCATTACCGTCGCTTTGAGTAGTTAGTGCCCTCTATTCGAGGGAATATCGAAAAGCCAGTAAATACAGTGCATGTGATCCATCATCAGAATCATCACCTCATGGTCATGGACTTATGGGCGCGCACTAACTTTTTGCTCTTGTATCTACGCAGCGAAAGTGAAAAGTACATTTAGAATTCGATCGCCATGCCAGCCTGCCTGGTCAATTCCTTGCTACCGTGTTGGTCGACACGCCTTTTCTCACCGAATTGGCCGATCAGGGCCTCGTGCATGGAATGTACTACTAGCTCGTTGGTGTATCTGCCTCCCTTTTTTCGCGTCTGGTCGATGATATTGCCATTTGATCCTATAAATTATGCATGTTCGGTTGGTGGGTCGATGATACGTGGTGGTGAATGGGTGAATTGAAAGGTACGTGGTGATTTGCTGTGTCTACTTTAGACACGGAATCACTTGGAATAATATATAGATATGGATCCTAGCTAGCCAGCAATATGCTCCCTTTATAGGCTAATTAAGCTTGATACTACAGCTTGAGGGGAAAATAAATTCTATAAGGAGGTGAGGCCCTCCCCTCACCTCCACCGTTGGATCTCCCTCGCCCTCTTTCCTCTCTCCCGATGGACGGAAGGTGTGAGGACCCTCGCTGATACCCCGCAGAAGACTTATTTCCGCTTGAGGGAGAATTAGATAGCTGCTACATGCATGTACTATACTGACGATTCCTTTTCGTGAAATGGTGAAATTCAGTACTAGGCCATGCAAGCCACTAAGGTTAGCTAGGATGTAACCATTTTGCATGTGAAAGGAATTAATAGTTCCTACCTTTTGAGGTGAGGTGTTTATATACGCATGCAAGGCTACTTGTTGTTTGTAACCATTTTTGTGAAAGGGTTAATCGTTCCTAGGTACCTTTTGAGGTGATGTAGTAATTTATATATAAATGCATGGCCACTTGTGATTGTTTGTGCTGTTTATATTATCCCTATTGCCTTTTGGATGCCGTGATGAAACCAAGGAGGAAGCTGGTCATCGATCGAGTATACATAAGTAACTGATCCGTAAGCTAGCTTTAGCTAGAGCTGGACGTGAGTGAGGTGAAAGTACGTGACTTTTTCGCCGAACACGTCAACACGAGAGAAAATTAAACAACGAGGCCAGTGAGTCATGGTGTGCGTGCGTGCATGCATGCATGCAGAAAGATACGCAGGCTGGGCAAGCAAGCAATTGCATAATAACATCGGGCACGCCACATGCGAGAACGCTTTCTGCCATCACGTACTGGTCCAGTATTAGGGTTTTCTCGCAACTCATTATCACTTCCCGACACCGTTGTCAAGTTGCCGGGTCCTGTACAATCCAAGATTTGTGCAGTCCAGTCTGGGGTCTGAGTTTTGTCGTTCAAAAAACAGTCTGGGTCGGTCTATAGGTTGAGATGGAAAAATGCTGGCAAAGTGTAATGCTCTAGTTCTCTGGGACGATCATGAGTGCTGATCAGTTATGCAGAACTGAATCATGAGTAATCGAATCACATCTTCTTTTTTCCAAATTAGCAGTGTGCCTGCTTTGCGCGGCTAGCTTTTAGAGCATCTATAATAGTCTATATTACTTGTTACTAAGGGATGGATACATCAACATTTAGGTGATATGAAGGAGAGATAGTGAGAAGAGAAGATGAGTTTAATTTATTACTAGATGAAGAAACGAGCAAGTTGTTGATATCAAGACATAAGAAATAACAAAATATTTATTGGAGACTTGCTTGTTACTAAAAACTTGTTTTGTAGGTCATGCACACTTATAGCAATTAAAGTGTTAGATACAAGCTCAAGAAATAATCTATTGGAAGACTTATTTCTTTGTATTAGATTGAGCACCCTCTCTCCTCTTAGTAATAAGCTAAGAAACAAACTATTGTAGATGCTCTTATATTATGATTTGGAATTATTATTCTCCATTCAATGTTAACACTATACAATTGAAACACTTCAAGTGCGAATCTTACCAAATTCAGACTAGATAGTAAGTATAACGTTTTGTTATGGCTAATTAATTTGCAATGATTGTCGGACCCCGGGCTATGAATACCCGAAACCCTCGTGTGTGTACTGTTCTAGTCCTATGATCAGTGGTTAGTACACACATCCACAACATTGATAATCACATCCATACATTCATACATATAAAATAAAACACATTATAGTACATAACTTAAGTGATTACATTATTTACAACACAATGGCCGACTGGCTAAATAAAAGCTTAAGTATTAGAAGTAGCAAAAGTAACAACGGAAGCAAAATATGTAGTAAGTCCAAAATTCCAGTAGCATGTCTATTCGAACCCTCAAGCAACCGACTAGAGACAAGTCCTAGAAAGACCCGTCACCAAACCAACTGGTTTCGGGTGCAAAGAAGGCGTCGTCCGGCGTAGGCTCATCCTCTAAGTCTGAACAACAAATTGAGCAAGAATGAGTACATTGTGTACTCAGCAAGACTTGTAGTGTATCGCAAAGTTTATATACATGTATGGCTAACAAAGGATGAGGCGCTATGCTACAGATTATTTTCAGCATCAAGCAAGTTTTATTTGCAACATCAATATGTAGTACTTTGCAACAAAAAATTAAAAAGCAGTTAAATAGATAAATGACAACAGGTAAGTAATTGAATAATTAACAACTAGCGACCATCCTCGGCTGTGAGCAACATTTCCTTTTCAGCAATGGAGAGGGCACTCACCTCAAATATAAACCATCAAACCATTTCCCATATTTTCCAACAAAACTGATTTTGTGAAAACCAAGACTATACCCATTAAGGTTGCACTAAGCACGCTCATGACCGTGAGCACGGCTATTTAAATAGATTTACACTCTGTAGAGGTGTACAAATTTACCCACAGCACACGAATTCTTTAGTTTGTTTGGCATTCGTCGATACCACCGCTCACTACCCTTGGTAAGCAGTTTAGAGTACGTGTCGAAGCCTTTACATCACCTAATCCTAACCTTGCACTAGCCCAGCGAACGAACACCCTCACTAAACCCAGGTACACCCCCGTCTCAGTGAGGCATTCGTCGTTGTGTCAGCAAGCTTTGTGACCGATATCGTGGTGAAGGGAGCCCCTTCGAACATGCCTACACAGTCATGGCCGCACTACTACAGCCTACCAACGTGCAATGCTAGTTTTCAATGACTTAATTAGCAAATATCGTTCCATACCAGCACATGTGGTTGTACGCTTAGGCTTAGATAGGGCTTGCTCGCGTTCGGTTCTTAATTGACCCAGACGAGGATCCCCCCTATCTACTTGTGAGATACACCTCTCATACTTCTCAGAATATAATATAACTCACCCGGGTCACAAACTATCGGACCCCCGGTTGTGGAATACTCGAAGAACCTATGTGTGTACCATACTAGTCCCATGATCAATGGCTAGTACACACATTCACAACATTTGGCATTCACATCCAGACATTCACATATACGAAGTAAAGTAAAATGGTACTTAGTGATCAGGATTAAAATCTTTGTGTATTACTTTAATACATAATAAAAGACCATATGTCTTTGTGGTCGTAACCCCTAAGGCTAACAATCTCCGAGGTCGTAAGGATTCCAGAGGTTACATAATAGGTACCCTAGTCAGATGTGGTCATGTACCTAGTCCCTGACCAGGTGACTGCTCGTAGAAGCAATGAACTAGCGTCTAGATTTAACTCCGAACATATTTCTTACCGTGTGATGAATGGAATACATGTCATATTTGCTCTATACCACGCGATGTTTTATGGTCCTAAGATACTGACAACAACCACCATACGTCTGAGTGTCTCACAGACACTCAATCGCCGAACGGTTGATACTTTATCAAATGCTGCCTTGCTCCAACTAGTCGCGACACTTCCAACAAGCGTCTCTTTAAGAAGTAACTGCCACCACTTCATCGACTACTTAAAGGAGAGTGCAAATTGCAGAAAGGAGAAGGAGATTCAATCGCATTCCATTAGATCGAAGCATTATAATTAGCATTAGATTCAATAGCAAAGCAAGCACTACGCTTAGTGTAATTAGGATTAGTCCACTACCTTGTCGAATGCACCCCCTGTAATATCCAGTTCATAGCAATAAAGAGCAGTCTGATTCTCTTCCAATAACTCTTTGCCATTTTCCTCTATTTATTTCATAAGATCGGCGACTCGATCGTCGATAGCTGGCCCCGTCTGTGGGGAAGAAGACGTTCAGTTCTTGGAGATTATTTCACTCAAGCATTCCTCATCCACTTCCTTTACCCTATCATCGCTCATGCGAACATGGCAGGGACTTGGGATGAGGAAAACTGGTTTGACCTGGCGGACTACTCCAACCTCGACATGGACGCATGCATCCGCGCCATGGAAGAAAATGGGATGTCATCATCCTCCTCCTCCGCCGGCTCATCATTCATAGAGATTAGCGAAATTGACTGGATGGATGAGGATTCACCGCCACCAATAATGGTGCTCTTAGAGGAATCGCTCGTTCCAACCAGTTCGAAATGTCCGAACGTCTCTACAAGCCCGATCGATCCGACCAACAAAAGCTGCAATGAAAGCCCAGCGCTGCAATTAGAGAGTCCATGTACTCTCGATATTATTATGGGCAACCAGTATTCGCCAAGGCTCCACTACTACAAAACATGCTATAGTAGACGCCCCATCACAGACGGTTCCTTTGGAACCGTCTGTGTTGGCCATTGCCGCACCTGCGGGTGGCGCGGAAGAATATCACGAGCGGTATTTTTAGAACCGTGCAGTGATAGTCATCTATCACGAGCGGTTTGTAAATAGAACTGTCGCGTGATATTACACGACGGTTCTATTCACAAACCGTGCGTGATAATCACCCAATCACGAGCGGTTCTATTTAATAACCGTCAGTAATATCACGCACGGTTCTATTTACAAACCGTGCGTGATTTGTGATTATCACGCACGGTTTGTGAATAGAACCGCTCGGTAATATCACATATGGTTCTATTTACAAACCGCTGTGATAGTCATCTATCACTGCACGGTTTTATTAAGAACCGCTCGTGATATGCCCATCGCAGATAAATTGAGCGCGACACATCCTCTCGCCTTGCTGGCTGTGTCCCTTTGCCGCCGCCTGCTGTGCCTCTGCTGCACTCTCTGCTGCCTTGTTTGGATAAATATAATCAACTGCCCTCTGCTGCTGGGCTCCACTTAGATCCGTAGCTAGCTTCTCCTCCCCAGTGCCGTGCCACTTCCTCCCTAGCTCCTCCAACTGCGATTTCTCCCTAATTAAGCAGATGAAGTAATCTCGATTATCCTTTTTCCACTCTATTGATTAGTGAATTTCCGACTTTGCTACTCTGTACATAGACGCTAATGTTTTGTTTTCTTTGTTGTATTCCTTAATCGGAAGCATAGGGTTTAGGTTTCAATTAATACTACTTAATGGGAAAAGGCAAAAGCGACGTACATCTAGCTCTCAATTTGATGGACCCTATTTGTAGAAAATGAAAAGCAAAACATGTAGCCTTTAATTAATCTGGTGTAATTCCTTTGTGCAACGATGAGACAAAACGAGTAAATACGCAAAGAAGTGAAAGTCTTAATCAGAACTAATTTCATGAGTAGTTTTCTAGAACAGATTAAAAAGAAGAATTTATGACACACCAAGATAAGTCACATGTGCAATGATGTATTTTATATTTCCTCCATTTATATCCATGAAGAAACGTCATCACAGTGGTTTATTGTTTCAATTATATGAAAACGGATACAAGCAATCGCGGACCAACTTGCTAGTTATTAATTAGGATCTTCCTCTTGTCTTTTGTCTCGTATCTAATCAACAATCATGCAGATAATCAATAATTATCCGTTGCGCCAGCTTAGAGAGGAGAAGGTTGGACCCTTGCCCCTAGCGCCTCCAACACCCGCCACCTCCTCCCCCATTGCGCCACCTTAGAGAGGAGAAGGAAAGGAGAGGAATCGTATTTTCTTCGTGACCTCCGAGGGTAACGATCTATAACCCTTTATATTTGCTATAAATTAATCGCTAATCAATTTTGACACTAATTTGTTACATGCGTAGTGTAGATGGATCAAACCTGGATGTACTGAGCAGAACCGTGTGAGTCAAGAGTACATTAATGGCGTGGTTGCTTTTAGAAGAGCCGCTGAGCAGGATATGTTGAAGAAGGAGATAAATTTTATGTACTGTCCATGCATTGATTGCGGTAATTTGAAGATGTTTAACAACGCGGCGCAAATAGAAGCGCACTTGATTCGAAGGGGTTTCACAAAAGGGTATACATGTTGGACCACCACGTGAAGAGCAGATTATTACACATGAAGTTAGTAATGACGGCACCGCCGAGGAAGTCAACGATACGCCGGATGTGGACTGTACTGCTTTTGATGAGGATATGTCACACGATGACAATCTGGATCAGATGCTATGCGATGCAGAAGAGAACTACAGTGAGAGAGAGTTTTGTAAATTCGAGGGCTTAAGGGAGGACTCGGTGAGACCTTTGTTCCCTGGTTGCAAGCCGAATATACAAGGTTGTCAACCGTGCTTGAACCGCTGAAATTGAAGGCAAGCAATGGTTGGTCCGATAAGAGTTTCACGGCGTTGTTAGGTCTCCTAGCGGACATCCTTCCGAGGGAAACGTGTTGCCCAAAGACCACCTATCAAGCAAAGAAGGTTATTTGTCCATTGGGAATGGAAGTAGAAAGAATACATGCATGTCCGAATGATTGTATCCTCTACCGTAAAGAGTATGCGACATGCATGTATGTCCTGTGCAAAGCATCCCGATACAAGCGCCGAATATTGCTAAGGTGAAGCAAGGACCTCTCGCTAAGATGTTGTGGTATCTCGCCTGTGATCCCACGCTTGAAGCGCTTATTTGCGAACGCAAAGGACGCAAGATTGCTGCGCTGGCACTCAGAGGAGCGAAGAGAGATGGAAAGCTAAGACACCTGCCGATTCTCGCGGTGGAGAAACTTTGATCGAGTCAAGAGTTCGGTCGGAACCGAGGAACATAAGGTTAGGGTTGAGTACAGATGGAATGAATCCTTTCGGTAACATGAAGCCGACATAGCACCCGCCCGTGAATCTATGTATGTACAACCTTCCTCCTTGGTCGTGTATGAAGCGGAAGTACATTTTGATGTCACTACTTATCCAAGGGCCAAGCAACACGGGAATGATATTGATGTGTACCTAGCACCATTCTTTGGAAGATCTTGTGACTTTGTGGAACGAAGGGTGCAGGTATGGGATGCGTATAAACGAGAGAACTTCACTTTACGCGCCATGTTGTTCTCGCACCATCAATGATTTTCCTGCCCTTGGTAACTGTCAAGCCAAAGACAAAAGGAGCCAAAGCTCGTCGCCAAGACCGCTTAGATGCTACAGAGAGTGTATGGTGAACAACTCAAGAAAAGCGTGTATATCGCCACCGTAGGTTCCTTCAGAGTCACCCATACCGCAAGATGAAAAAAACAATTGACGGAAATAAGGAGAACGATTCAGCTCCAAGGGCTTTTAGAGGGAAAGAGGTCTATGATATGGTTAAGGATATCGATGTTGTGCTTGGGAAGGGACGTAAATTAAGAACCCGTGAGAAGAACATCCGAAGAAGCGGTCAATTTTTGGGACTTGCCTTATTGGGAGCACTTAGAAGTTCGCCAACGCATCGATGTCATGCACGAGAGAAGAATGTATGTGATAGCTTGATTGGTCTCTTGTGAACATTAGTGGCAAAACAAAGGATGGTGTTAACGCACGGCGTGACTTGGTTGATATGAACATAAGGATCGAGTTAGCACCGTAGAGACCGTCAGATTTAACGCGTACCTTCCCCGACTTGCTACACTCTATCCAAGGCCGAGAGAAATGAAGCGTGCTGAGCTTGCATGGAGTGAAAGTCCCATCTGGTTACTCCGCTAACATTAAGAACCTTGTTTCTATGCAAGATTTGAAATTAATTGGTATGAAGTCTCATGATTGTCATGTCTCGATGACACAAATGCTTCTGTTGTAATTAGAAGTATCTTGCGAACAAGGTCCGAGTGGCAATCTTGAGGTCGTGTTATTTTTCAACTCAATTGCTCAAGATCATTGATCCCCAAGGACTAGATGCTTTGCAGGCCGAGGTGGTGACCACTCTATGTCATCTTGAGATGTATTTCCCTCCGTCATTTTTCGATATCATGGTCCATCTCATTGTTCACCTTGTGAGAGAGATAAAGATATGCGACCCTGTGTTCTTACGTCATATGTACCCGTTCGAGAGGTACATGGGAATTCTCAAGTCCTACGTACGGAATCGATCTCGACCGGAGGGTAGCATCATCGAAGGTTATGCAACCGAAGAGGTCATTGAGTTCTGCGTCGACTACATGGCTCAGGTGGAACCGATAGGTGTGCCTCTATCTCGCCATGAGGGGAGACTGGATGGTATCGGGACCATCGGAAGAAAATCAATAACTCCCGATCTGGATACATACGCTCAAGCCCATTTCATGGTCTTGCAACACATGACCCAAGTGTCCCCGTGATATCGACGAAAGCACAAAGACATGGTGCGCCAATGTAATCCGAGACCGGTCGGAGGTTTGGATCACGAGAGAGCACAACCGTCGGCTCAACGAATGGTTAAAGGTGCGAATCACGGGAGGTCATCAAGTGATGATCTGCCGCTATGGTTGGCACGAGGGCCACAATTTACAATTGTCACATGGCAAGGATCGACATCAATGGGTACACATTTTATACGCTGACTCAAGATAGGAAGAGCATACCCGTAATAGCGTGTCCGTGATAGATGCATTCAATGCCGATGGGATGAGGAGCTCCTACTATGGGCAAATAGACGAGATATGGGAGCTCGACCACGTGCTTTTCAAGATCCCCTATTTCGTGCCGTTGGGTCCATCTCGCCTGGTGAAGGTCGACAAGCACGGTGTCACTACCGTGGACCTCGAACGTGTCGGATATAAAGACGAACCATTCGTACTAGCTAACCAAGTTGTTCAAGTCTTCTATGTAACCGACCCGGCAAATAAGAAGCGCCACGTAGTTCTTCATGGAAAAAGGAGGATTATCGGAGTTGAGAATGTAGTGGACGAGGAAGAATACAATCAATTTGACGAGTTGCCTCCTTTCGGAAACGGCATTAGGCTCGAGGAAGAACCCAGTGAGGAAGCTAGCTATATGCGCGTCGATCATCATGAAGGCCTATATCTTAATTAAGAATTTACTCCAATGTAATTAATTTATTCCATAACATCATGTGTTATGGACTTGTAATCTCTCATATATTTTGATGTCAACGTGAAATTGTCATGTGTTGATGTGTTATGGACTTGTCATATTTGATATTGATGTCAATGTGGACGACATTGTAATGTGGAGTATCAAAATTGTCATCATACTTGATTTCGAGTTGAGTTGAATTAGATATGAAATTTTGAAGTCAAATGTGTTATGAACTTGTTATGGACTTGTCATATTTGATATTAATGTCAATGTGTGGACGACATTGTAATGTGGAGTATCAAAATTGGTTTCACTTGATTTGGAGTTGAGTTGAATTAGATATGAAATTTTGAAGTCAAATGTGTTATGAACTTGTCATCATACTTGTCACGTGTTAGAATTCATATGGACTTGTCATAATTGTCATCATACTTGTCTCAAAGAAAGTTCACTATGTTTTCTCGGGATATTTATGTCTCACCGTGTTGAGATGTTTTGTCGATATCATAAATTGGCCTCGGGTTGTGGGCTATCACGAGCGGTTTTATTATACAACCGCTCAGGAATAATATCACTGAGCGGTTCAAATGAGAACCGCTCAGGATAATATATATCACGCAGTTCTCATTTCAACCGCTCGTGATATACTTTTTATAAGGCGAAACGCTAGGCTTTTCCTCTCACTTCTCACTTCCTCTCCCGCGCCTTACGCTCTCGCGCTTGTTCGCCTCCTCTAGGGTTTAGGGCTCGCCTTCACCGCCGACCACGACCTCGGCGCCGCCGCCCGACATTGGTGCCGCCGACCTCTGCGCCGCCGCCCGACCTCGGCGCTGACCTCGGTGCCGCCCCGACCTCGGCGCCTGCTCACCTCCCAAGCCGAAGCCCGGCGTCGCCGCCCGCCGACCTCGGTGCCGTCGCCCCGACATTGGCGCCCGACCTCGACGCCGCTGTCCTCCTCCCCGTGTCGGCCTCCTCCTCCTCAGACTGCCTTCTCCCGCGCCGTCCTCCTCCCGTGTCGACCTCCTCCCCAGCTCTCCTCCTCCCAAGATCGGCCTCCTCCCGATAGTTAGTTCATACTTGAGCTCTATTGTATTACTTGCTCTTGTCAATATGTTGTCTTTGTTAATTGGTTACTTTTGGTTCAGCTCATAGTTCTATTGCAAATTGATCGCTTGTATTGACTAGTTTGTGATTCTTCTAGTAGTATGTATGAGCTCATTCAACTTTTCATTTGCCATCTTGATCTCTGTAGTCAACCTCTGCTTGATCGAAGTTTAATCTGTTTTTAATGTTGAGATCATTTGTGCTAACAAAGTATTGTTTAGAGCTCATAGTTTGAATTTATATTATCATATTCATTTCATGAAGAGTATAGACAATAGGATTGAGATGGCAAAGACTTGTTCTTTAGCTACTCTCCTTACGAGAGCACATAATATCATCAATTAATATGTTGGAATAGTGTCTCAGGCACCGTGAGTTCTTTTCCGGCATCCTCTCTGTGAGTATTGCTCCTCTGTGGCGATTCGGTTGATCTTATATATATATATATATATATATATATATATATATATATATATATATATATATATATATATATATATATATATATATATATATATATTTGATGCTAGTTGATACCTTGATCTATATTAGTTCGATTTTTGAGTCTAGTATCAAGATATTGCAAATTGATCGATGGGCTTTGTTGACATGCTCGTGATGAACTCGTCTTATCTTGAGATTGAATGTGATAGTTAGTTCATACTTGAGCTCTATTGTATTACTTGCTACCGCCAATATGTTGTATCGTTAATTGGTTACTTTCGGTTCAAATTTCATAGTTCTATTGCAAATTGATCAGCTTGTATTGACTAGTTTGTGATTCTTCTAGTAGTATGTATGAGCTCATTCAACTTTTCATTTGCCATCTTGATCTCTGTAGTCAACCTCTGCTTGATCGAAGTTTAATCTGTTTTGCTAATGTTGAGATCATTTGACAGCTAACAAAGTATTGTTTAGAGCTCATAGTTTGAATTTATATTATCATATTCATTTCATGAAGAGTATAGACAATAGGATTGAGATGGCAAAGACTTGTTCTTTAGCTACTCTCCTTCTGAGAGCACATAATATCATCAATCGCATTTCCTTAGAGAAGTAGGCTCGGGCAAAAGATTTGTATCACTAGTTTCTATCTATACAAAGATCACAAGAGAAGCTGGTGGATTAAGGAGTGTTAGGAGTGTTAGAATAGAAGCTCGTGGATTAAGGAGTGTTAGGAATGTTAGTAGTCTGTATGAGCTCATTCAACTCTTCATTTGCCATCTTGATCTCTATAGTCAACCTCTGTACTTCTTCCTGAGAGCAAGTAAGCGAGATGGCAGAGGCACCGTCTTCGCCGCCGTCACCGACGCCGCAGATGGAAGAGGCGCTGACGAGGCCGCCAACACCGACCCCGCAGATGGAAGAGGCGCCGACGAGGCCGCCAACACCGACCCCGCAGATGGAAGAGGCGCCGACGAGGCCGCCGTCACCGTCGACGATAATGACACGGAAGCGAGATGGCAGAGGACAATCGAAAATGCCTACGGGCCGGCTGGTCATCACGGAGGTCAGTGACTTTGGGGTCCCTCTGAGTCCCAAGAGATCGTGGCGAGATTCGGACCATCTGCGGGATACTTGAAGGAACGGTCCTCATCACCACACCAAGGTGGAAGGACTCGACGAAAGAAGCGAAGCGCGCTGTGTGGATGAACTTTCAGAGAAGTTCACTATTCCGTAGCACATGTGGCACGCGGCGACGGACGGCAATGCTCACGATGGGTAAATCGTGGAGGACCTTCAAGAGCATTCTTGTCACGGCACGTGAACACGGTCGACGCCTTCGCAAAGATAGATTCTTGACGCGGGAAGCATGGGACACCTTTGTGGCTATGAAAACATCGGCCGAATTTAAGGAGCAAAGTGCGGCGCACAAAGCTCTCCAGACACGAAACACTCACCCAAGACAGACTCGGCACGGCTGGTACGCGGTAAATACGAGGAATGGGCGGCGGAGAAGGAGAACCTGTTTCGATGTCACAGACCGCTGTTCCCTAAAATTTGGTTAAAAGCGAGGGCACAAGTCTCGTCTTCGGCAAAGATCTCCTTCACAAACCCGAGACTGTGAAGTGTCCCAACGTGTGGTAAGTATATCGAACTACTAAGTTGTTAATAAGTCCATAACTTCATAGTGTCTATAATAACGTGATGACCTCTTGCGGCGTGACTTGATCGCCCAAGCTTCCCAAGGCTCCTTCCGTGCGAGGCAGGAGAAGGATATACTATCTACGGCCTTGGGAAACAAGGAGCACCGGTCGCACGCGAGGCCTTGGGGTTAACGTGCCTTGGATTCATGGATTCGCGACGACTACTACACGATAGGACTAGGAAGAGATCCAAGGCGAGCACGACAACCGGTTGGTGCAGATGATTACTAACCAATTTCAAGTAGAGATGGCAGCATTGCGAGTCAAATGGATATACTCATGAGCGGTGATCGCAAGCCGCCCGCTAATTTGAAGACAGTCCTCCTCGACGTCGGAGTAGGCGTCGCGTCGCGACATAATTGTGAACATGACGACGTCCGATTACCGATAGACGACATCAAGGTAACGACATCTATGGAATGCACCAAAGATAGACCCTAACGACGCCTTAGCTAATTGCGATCGCTTTGTAGGAGCCGACGCTCAGAAGCTCCAAGTGAGGATGGATGGGTCCTTTGTATTGAGGTTGCTTGCAGGGATGGTGTATCCATACGAGGAAGGGCGGTCAAAGACGGTGCCCGGTGGTGCACAGTTACGCCAAGGTCCAGTGGATATGGTACATGTCAATTTCGAGCCATCCTACCGACATTTGCCCGAACGAAGAGATCACAACACTAGGGGATGCCGTCCTCTCTTTTATCCAATGGCCCAAGAAGAACATCGCCTCGAACCAAAGAAGGTTGCGATCCGACACGACCATTCCTCTCCAACGGACCCTCGATGACTCCACCTCATGTTTAGCTTAAAAGGCCACCTCTTCGATTCCCGTGGAGAAGACGCCAAGGAACAACAAAAGCGTGCCGACGTGTCGGTTCGAAGTCGTCTCACAAAAGACGATGCCAATCGCTAAGGCCAAATCGAAATCAACGAACGTTAAGGCGCCTCCCAAGTCCGGAAGTCCGAGAAGTCCGGAAGTCCGCGATACCCGGAAATACATCATCGGAAAACCGTTGTGTTCGGCCGCGAGATAATGCACGCTAGACATGCTTGTCGCTTTGCATGCCCGGTACTTGGACAAGACCCAAAAGAAGGGTCCGACATCGAATCACCGCCGACACGAGGACAAGCATTTCTTCAACGGACGAGGTACTTCGTCATGGGCTTCAATGATTTATTTGAACTATTCAACCTCGCTGGCCTCGACGCCTCGCTTCTACGATGTTGACATCGTAGTGCGCATAATCAAGTTCTACATTCATCTAATACCGATAAATATCACAACTCATTGCTTATGTATAGATACATGCTGCAAAATGTCCGGGAATGGAAAGAACCGGTGGGTTTCCTCGACCCACACGTGGTATCGTTGCAAACCATCCTACAAGACTCATCCTTCGTCGAGAAATACATAACGAGGTCATTGCTTCTACAGAGGAACATGAAGTACATAGTGGTGCCCTACAACCAGGGGTAAGTGTCACTACTTGCTATACAAATTTCATTTGTACATTATACGCAAAGACACTAACTTAGGTTTAATGACTATAGCGACATACATGAGTAGGTACCATTGATCCTTTTAGTTATTATACCCAAGAGGAACCATGTGATATACCTTGATTCCCTAAACCGCAACAAGCACGACTTCAGCACTCTAAGAGGAATACTCGAGAGGTATGCTCATTTCCTCCTTACATAACTCTATTGTAGTCTTCATTCGTTTGAAATGGCCGAGGATAACTTTTTGAATCATGTAGGTCGCTCATCAATTATGTTGCCAACAAAGGAATATCTGATGGAAAGAGCGCCTAACTAACACACAGTGATGGATTTTCCAAGACGTGCTACAACACAATAATACTATATCATACTTCATAATAACAGCGTCTCGAACCGACTATACCTATATATGTAATTCTATTTTTGCAAAGGCCGCCAAAGAAAAAGATGATGAGTTATGTGCAATCTACGCTCGCTATCATATGCACTAATCCTTCTGACTAAGAAGAAGGATCCCGAGGTTTGTCAATCTCAAATAATTATTTCCTAATTATAAATTTAAATATATATAGCTTACCACTTTACTCTTAATTGGTAGCGGCGTGTCTTGGATTTACAATGTGATTCACTCGTTGCGGAAGAGATCAAGGACATTCGAGGAAGCTCTGCGCCTTTATCAACTCGAAATCATTAATGACAACGGAGAGTTTCAACTCGTCGCCAACCCGAGCATCACCCCACTAAAACCTCTCAACGCAAAACAATTGTAATCTAGTTGTAACTATAGCGATAATACTTGAACAAATGCGATCTTTTGTAATTTATTTTGAGTAATGATCACTTTGAGTTGTCATGGTCGCTTGAATCATTATTGTGAAATCTTTGTTTTGTGATTGCTTGAATCATTTTTCGTGAATGCTTGTTTTCAGAGGGCATGGCTAGCAATTCCGAGGCTAGCCAGAAAACAAAGAAATTGTGGGCAGGGTATGAGCTATCACAGACGGTTTTTGTTAAAACCGTCAGGAAGGCAAGTATCACTGAGCGGTTTTTCGACAAACCGTCAGTGATTCGAGAATATCACGAGCGGTTCTATATAAAAGCCGCCCGTGATAGTCACAAATCACGAGCGGTTTTATTTAGAACCGCTCGTGATATTCTCGAATCACGAGCGGTTGTCGATTGAAACCGTCAGTGATACTTGACTTCACGACGGTTTTTAATAAACCCGCTCGTGATATTTCGTATCACGAGCGGTTTTGTACCGTCTGTGATAATATCCTGTTATCACAGACCAACAAACATAGACGGTTCGGAAACCGTCTGTGATGACGGTTACAAACCGTCTGTGATGTCGGTTCCTGTAGTAGTGCTCCTATGTATTCCAGGGGCCAACTGACATCTGGTAAGGGTATCAATGAAGTTATCACCGATCATAGGCCAAGTAGGCATGGTGAAACTCAGCATACGATCAGCAATCCACCGGATCAGGCTGAGAACACCACAAAACCCACCAGAGGCGGTAATCTCCAACCACTCCCCGTCGTCGAGGCTCCTTGCCGAAGCTCTGGAAGGTTCTCCCTTACCTACGATGAGAGCTCATCGGAAGATCACTGTTGGCGCCACAAAGTTAACGTAATCGTAGATACCAGTCCGGATGCCATGCACGATCCTCCATGGGTTAACTCGCCACCACTTGCTGGTGGAAATGGTACGGGCGCTCAAGCACCATCTACTGGAGGCAACCGAGCTGATGGATGTGCATCAGTTAATTCACCTATTTCTACCCCACCACGAGTAAGGGGTCAGACAGGGCCAACCGAAAGGTCGAGGGAAAACTCAACTCATCGAGCGCCCACTACAAGCGGGAAACTTCCACGACCTTCAGTAACAATACAAAACCTGCAACGAGTCCGAGATATTCTAAATAATTCAGATCCTACTTTAGTAAGAACTCCAAGTTATGTGGAGGTAAGGTGTCGGAGATCCTCCAATAAACCATGTAGCGTACAGAAATGTATCGGGAGCAAAGGAACTCACAAAGTCACATGATGGCTTCATCCCAGCGCTCCTCTCTCAGTAGGAGACAACATGGTCGAGTGGAGGAACGATCGACACCATGACCCCCTCATAGGTTCCTACCAGGAAATCAAGAGGGAAGACGACTCTTCGCAGCAGCCACTCCTCCTCCTCGTCAAGAGGAATGACAACTTGATTCAGGCGATCTCAGGCATCATCTAAACCAAGCAGGTGGTCAAAGACGTTATCATAACATCCACGACCAAATTGGGACTTCGGATCGTAGGTTTGCAAATCTGAGGAACCGATCCCCAACTAACTATAATCCAACTCCTTTTCAGAGAAGGCACCATGACTCCATTACGGGCTGCCAAGCGTTTTCGGCAGGTATCCAAGTTATTCGTTGGTTGGACAGGTTCCGACCAGCCAACATAGAGAAGTTCAACGGGACTCAAAACCCATTAGAATTTCTTCAAATTTATACTATTGCCTTCAAGGCCGCTGGTGGTAATGACAACGTGATGGCAAATTACTTACCCACGGTCCTTGAAGGGTCTGCCCGGTTGTGGTTGCTCAACCTACCGATAGGATCTATCTACACTTAGGAGTAGCTCTGCGATATTCTGATCGCCAACTTTCAAGGGACATACGACCGTCCCGGGAAGGAGGATGATCTTCAACGGATGAAGCAGAAAACCAATGAAACTCCTCGACAATATATCAAGAGATCCAGTCAGGTTTGAAACTCTATCCCAGTGATCGCAGAGTCTTCTGTCATCTAGGCTTTTAAAGCAGAGCTGAGGAAACGCCGATTTACAAAGGATATTACAATAAATCCTCCACGAACGACCGTCGAACTTTTCGACATGGCAGACAAGTATGCAGCTACTAGTGAAGCGGTCGAATGGTGTGAAGCTATTGATCGAAATGATAAAAATCCCCAGTTAGGCCTAGAGAAGCAAGAAAAGAAAAGCAAGAAGTCTCTCAAGAATAGGAAGAATCGTAAGCCTGACAACAAAGAAGTCCTTGCAATTCCAGAAAAATTTACCAAGGGTAAGAAAGACTTTTCCAGTTGGAACAGGGCAAAATCTCCGACCGATGATTACAAGAAAAATAAGAAGTGGTGTCCACTTCACCAGGCAGCAGGGCATGATCTGCATGCCTGCCGAGCTTGGCAAAAAAACTAGAGGATTACTACTCAGGTAAAGGTCCCTTCCCCTCCATAATATAACTCGGAGAACCAAGCTCCAAGAAGGACAAAGATGACGACGAAGAGATAGAGTACTAGGAGCTGCAACACATAGTCGATATGATTTTGGGTGAATCCTACTCGTTCGAGTCAAGACTTCATCTGAAGACCATGGAACAGGAGGTGAACCTTGTCGAGTCTTCGATCACCGTCAAGCCATCCAGGTGGTCGGAAACTATAATCTCCTTCAGTAAAGAAGACTGTCCTATCCTATCGACTCGACCAGGTAGGTTTCCTATCATAGTTGAACCTACTATTAACAATTGTAAAGTTAATCGAGTCTTAATAGATGGAGGTAGCTCTTTAAACATTTTATTTACGAGAGCATTGGAAGAGATGCAGATTCCCATGTCTAAGATAAAACCCATGAAATATGCCTTCCACAGTATAGTTCCTGGTTCTACTGCCAAACCGATAGGATAGCTATCCCTACCGGTTACGTTCGGAAGACCCGACAACTTCCAAACAGAAAAAGTTCCATTTGATGTGGTGGACTTCGAAACCGCATACAAGGAATCCTTGGTAGTTCGGCTTTAGCAAAATTCCTAATAGCCACGCATTATGGTTATTAGAGTTTAAAAATGCTAGGATCGAAAGGAATCATCACGGTTTGAGGAGATCAAAAAATAGCTTATGCATGTGATCGGAAGTCCTTAGAACTGGTCGATAAGCTTCCGACCAGGGAAACTAATCCTCCTACCATGTAGGTCAAGAACTCGAGGTCAAAGATGGTGCCAAAATCTTTCGACCAGACCAGGAAGGTACCACTCGGCAAAGACGCTCCTCTGGAAAGCACCAACACACCATCTGGGTCAGAAAACGCTAATGCGTCTGCCCATAAGGTACTGGTCAGGGCAGGACTCGACCCTAAATAGGAAGAGGCGCTCCTCCGAGCAAACCAGGACGTATTCGCCTGGTAGACATCCGACATGCCAGGAGTCCCCATGGAGGTTATCGAGCACATGCTAGCTCTCTAGCCTGATAAAAAAATGCTGGTGCAACTTTTCAAAGGTTGATGCAAAAAAACCTTTAATCCTCAGATAGGTCGAAATCTAGAAGCCTACGTTGATGACTTGGTTATGAAAGGCATCAACACTGGTGACCATATTTCTGACCTACACGAGACTTTCAATAACTTAAGAAGGCATAACCTTAAGTTAAATCCAGAGAAGTGTGTATTTGTAGTTTTTTCGGGAAAGTTCTTGGATTCCTAGTTTCGGCTAGAAGGATTGAAGCAAACCCAACAAAGATTATGATCATCGATCAGATATGCCCTTTGACCACAAAAAGGGAAGTCCAAAAACTAACTGACTGTATGGCAGCGCTAAGTCGTTTTATTGCACGATTAGGTAAGAAATGACTCCCTTTCTTCAAACTTCTTCGGAAACAAGGAAATTTCGAGTGGACTAAAGAGGCAAACGATGCCTTTGAAGAGCTTAAAAAGTACCTTATGAGTACCCCGATCCTAGTATCTCCAAGATCGAGAGAAACATTGCTGATTTGCGTGGCTGCAACGCCACAAATAGTCAGTGGTGTACTGGTCGTAGAACGTGATAGTGTTCAACGATCGGTATATTACGTAAGCGAAGTCTTGCATGGACCAAAGGAATGATATCCACAGGTACAAAATGTCGAACCCAGTAACAAAAGGATCTCGGATTCTCTGTGTTTCATACACTAGTCTAGGAATAGTTAGTGTACATAGTCAAACATAAGTGATAGTAAAATCATAGTATGCATTTATTAATTGATAATCAAAGTTTATTACAAAATTGGGCACACAAGGCCAAATATAAAGAAACAGCGGAAGCAAAATAAATAGGTAGGCCACATGATTCGTCACAGACAATCGTCTAGGGGCATAGCCTAGTCGTCCAGATCCTCACTGTCTTGATAATAATCTTCACCTTAATAAATTTTATTCAGCAAGAGTGAGCACAACTTTCGCGCTCTCAAGTTATACCTAATAACAAAATATAATGCATGCAAATGTAATCAAGTAAGGCTAATAGGGTTCATTTTGCATAAAGCAACATTTTCAATTAAATAATCATACTAAGTTTTAAAGCAATTTTTAATATATAACTAAAATCAAATTTTAAATTGATAGTTTTATAGTGGATAACCTCCCTAAATGAATGGTGAAGGATACCCTCCTATCACATGGCTGACCGTCCAATTTTACCACAAGGATTAATCATCCTAAAAATATTGGCTAAAACCATTTTAAAATCAAAACCAAATTCTAACTTAGAGTGGCTTTGCTCAGCATGTCCACGACCGTGGATACGGCTATTCGAATAGTTTTACACTCTGCAGAGGATGCACAACTTTACCCATAAGTGATAATCATCTTATAATGTCAGACATGACACACTTCCGAAGGCGTGCAACCAAGTGATTATCATGAGGCTTTTATAATGTTCTACCCCAAAGTTAATATGCCCGCTAAGGTTTCACTTCTATTGGGCTAACCACCCACTAGAAGCCCCCTCTTGCGCCAGGTAGGACCACTATCTAACCGACACCCGCACATCCGCATGGCATAAAAAACAATAAGGTATTACAAATTAATAAGCCTAATCTGTCTCATTCTAGACATGTGATAGTACGGTGGAGCTTAGTAAGATGCGGCTCGAAGACCGGTCCTTAACTGACTTAGGCAACATTCCACAACCTTGGACTCGATCATTGAAATGAATCGATCATGTGCATTGACTTGCACCATACCAACATCCATTATGCCTAAGTCTAAACCATTTTAATTTATTTCACAAGTAAAAGCGTTTTCCAAAATTTCTATGGTAAGACAATACCATAGACTCAATTTGAATCAAATTTGAATACTTTGGCTAAACTCCCCAAATTCAAGATTTTGATCGAAGCATTGTCTAAGCATATAATATTTCAAAATTTATTTTATTTTTACTATGGTGACAAGGTTATGTGTGGGGACCCCTAAAATTGAACTCATTTCAAGTTAAAAGATTATGCCAGAGGCATAATTTTTAACAGGAAACGAGCCCAATTTCATGTTCCCGGATATGTGTCTCACATTAGTTCCCAAGATCAACGACTAATGTTCACATATCCTAAACAACCTTGTACATAGTCATACACAAGTCATATATTCATAATAGTATTTTACAAGACTAGTGTTTTAGTACATAAATTACACATGTGACCAACGGTCAACTAAAAACAAAAATTCGCATCGGAAACAAATATAAACACCAAAAGATACCACTAAGTGTGTCCAACACCCGAAGGTAACTGAGTGGAGGTAGAAAAAACATCATTCGTTAGCGTCGCCATAATCGGCGCTAACAGATGGATCGTAAGCATAATCGTCCTCACCTACAACAAGTGGTTAATCTATTTGAGTATAGAAGGTACTCGCAAGTCTTACACAAACTAATAAAAGAAAGTGTATGATAGTGCCTATCCAAAGGATTAGAGAGTATACATGCTAGAGGTTGTCCAAAGGAAAGCTGTATGGGCATTAGTTTTGCATAAAGCGACAAATTTTATTCCTACACTTCCTAATTTTTACAAGGGCCATTTTATAACCAAAATTTGGACAAAAGACAGTAAGTAATAATGTTGTAATCATAATTTCAAACATATCAAAGTGGTTGTCCACTTTGACAAAAACACACACATGAATACCCATTCATGCCGATACCAAGTTATACTCATGTCAATTTTATTTCAAAGTCTAACGATCATGTCTATCAAAACAAGTGTTGTCCTTAACCGTGGACACACACTTCTACAGAAAAGGTCTTCACAGACGGTTCAAAAACGTCATCACAGATGGTTTCGTGAGCCGTCTGAGTTTATGGGTCAGTGATGACATGAGATCATCACGAGCAGTTTTAACTGTCTATGATGCATACTATCACGAGCGATTATTAACTCAGAAACCATCTGTGATGGTTGACTATCACAGACGGTTGGTAGATGGAATTGTCTGTGATGGTTGACTATCACAGATGGTTTGTAGATGGAATTATCTGTGATGACTCTTCTCTATAAAGTCCCAAGCAGTGGCTGCTTGTGCCTTTAAAACCGTCTTCATATATATATATATATATATATATATATATATATATATATATATATATGTATGTATATATATATATATATATATATATATATATATATATATATATATATATATATATATATATATATATATACATATATATATATTGTTCTTAGTCCCCCAGCCACTTTCAGGGGGTCATCCACGCAGCATGAGGAGGAAGAGACAACAACCAATGGGCAACTTTAGCGAGACTGCAATTTCAAAAAACATGGTTGTCAAATGAGCATGTGGACATCCTACCTGGATGTCGTCGATAGGTAATTGGACATTGCTATGTTTAGAAAATGGCGTGGACACGCAAGTGCATCGACTGGGAAGTGGCATCATGTATCCAGCAAATCCTCAGACATAGGAGTGAAGACACTATTGAAACAGTGTCTTTCTGCAACATCCGCCAACGTACGGCGGGAGAGGCGCTCGTACAGTATGGCCAGGTAGGCCAACAATGCCAGCGACAAGGAAACAGAGGGAGCCATTTCTGCTTTAGAAGTATAGAGTTATATATATGTGGGGATAATCATCTTCGATGGCAGATGATCCGTTTTATAAAACAAGGAATAAATTCGGCGCGTGAGACGAAGAGACACATCGGGGAGCCGAAGCGACATTGATGCAACGAAGAGAGGCATCGGTGACAAAGAAACTCACCGAAGCTGAAGCGACATTATCTCAGACGGTTATAATTAAAAATCGTCTGTGAAGTCTACAATTATCACAGACGGTTCATATTTAGAACCATCTGTGATACTTCACAGATAGTTTTCAATATGAACCGTCTGTGAAGTCTACAATTATCACAGATGGTTCGTGTTTAGAACCGTTCGTGATACTTCACAGACGGTTTTTAATATGAACCGTCTGTGATATTACCTCTTCACAGACGGTTTTTAGCGCATCCAGTTACACAAACGGTCTCTAAACAAAAAACCGTCTGTGATTGTGTTTAATAGAGACGGTTTCGATCAATCGTTTGTGATCAGGTGTCCAGTATTAGCATTTTTGTAGTAGTGACGGCTATTTGAATAGTTTTAACCCTACAGTGGTGCACATCTTTACCCACACAACTTGCTCAGCCCATAAGCCTCCGGATAATGGCACATTTTCTTAGGTATGCTAGCTGGAGAAAACAAGACTCGGTATTTTTCAGCAAGAAAAAATTGTTGAGTTGAATCACCCTTGTGAGACGAGATCCCGCTTAGTACAAGCTACTGATAGAACCTATTAAGAGGGGCACGCAAGTTGTGTTGGGAATGCCGACCCAATGAACAAAAATTAAAAACTGTGTTCGCTCGCACATATTAAATTGCAATCGGATCCCTATGAACATATGATCAAACACATATATCCTCACACCACCTGTTTTTCAACTCAATAAAACTTTTCCCCTTACTTAACCAAGAGGCGCCCACACACCACGTGTGGAAGTACGTATGGTACTTGAATTGACAGCCCAAAGTTCGGTCCTTAATGATCCGAACAAGACTACTACATTGCCCAATTCTCGTGCATGAAGGCACCGTCACTTTCAATCACTTGTTCAGATCTAAATCATGTATTTAATAGACAATTTTAGACTTAAACTTCAGTTTCAAGAATCTGAACAAAGAAACAAAAATTAAAATTGGTTCAGTGTCTTGTCAACCAAACTATCGATCTACTAACTTGCATGGCTAAGCATTCACATAAAGATCATATACTCCATCACATGATTTCTATCTTAAGCATAAGTGTATGAAATGATTAAGGGTAAGCCACAATGATTAGGACATAACTATCTAGACTCACAAATTATTGATACACCAAAATAGCATGCACGCAATTATCATTGCATTTCAAAATACTAAATTACCAAAACTGGGATCAAAGTGATGCAAGAGGATGCTTTCCTTGATGATATTCCACTTGTTCAATCTTAGGAGTCCCAGAAATATATTCACTCGCATGAGGCAGTTCAGAATCTAGAAAGAACGATAGCAAATAAACATCGAGAAAGAATATCGAAATGCCAATATGCTGAAAAAATGCATGATGAAAAACACAGTAGCAAGGTTCTGTTTTTAATCAAAATTAGGTGAAAATTTTAGTTTATTAGGATTTCATATGACTTTGTTATGAATTTTACAAAGCTAAAGCCCTTTATGTACAATTAAATTAGCTAACAAATTTTTCTGTAATAGAGACATGTTTAAAAGTTGTTCCAAATTAAAGTATAGTAAAAATAAGAATTACCAAAATTGATTTCACTTGATTTGGAGTTATAACGAATTACTTATGAATTTTTGAAGTTAAAACCATTTTTAGTGTAGAAATAAACCATTTCGGGATTTCAAAACGTAACTAATACTTTTTGTACTCCGCTGGACCTAGCCACTGTCACTTACACGCGGGGCCCCTAGTCAAGTGTTGACCTGGTCATCCTTGACTCGATCCGGCAAAGCGGCGAAGACGTATTCTATTAAATATGTTTTCCAACTACGAAAGCATACTTTTGGTCTAAACGTATAAGAAATATGTCTTCCTTATTAGAAAACGTATTACACTATTATGTTCAAATGATTCACCAGTCACATGGGTCCACCCATCAGCGTCTTAGTGCGAAAACTAGTGGTTAAAGCTCACGGTTTTCTGTGCTTGGGCCCATGTGTAAGCGGAACATTAAGAGGCATCATTTAAATACCTAATTAGGACTTAACCTAATCCGACCGTGTTTCAATCTAATCATTTTTCGACAAATCTGGTCAGAAATCCAGCAACAGTGCTCGATGGTCCCACGTGCTTGCTCGCTGGTTAGCCACTACTACAAAAAGGCTAATACTGGACGCCTCATCACAAACGGTTGACCAAAACCGTCTGTATTAAATACAATCACAAACTGTTTTGGTTTAGCGACTATTTGTGTTACTAGCTGCGCATTTCGAGCTATAGTAAAATCAGAGTGTTAGTGATTGGAAGCCATGGTAAAATCAGAGTGTTAGTGATTCCAAGCCTTGGTAAAATCTTCAAACCATGGTAAAATCAGAGTGTTAGTTATTTCAATCTATGCTAAAATTAGAGTGTTAGTGATTTCAAGCCATGGTAAAATTGCAGAGTAAGGAAAATTCAAGCCATGGTAAAATCAGAGAGTAAGGAAAATTCCAAGTCACAGACGGTTTTTAATACAAACCGTTTGTGATAAGATATATATCACAGACGGTTCTAAATACGAACCATCTGTGATAAGATATTTATCACAAACGGTTTTTAGTACAAACCATCTGTGATAAGATATATATCACAGACGGTTCTTAATACGAACCATCTATGATAAGACTTATCATAGACGGTTCGTATTAAGAACAATCTGTGATATGTTTGTAATATCCTGTATTATGAATGAGTAATTATTAAATTAAAAATGACAATAATAATAAGAATCTAGTGGGAAATAGGGATTAGTGGTGGGCCTTTTGGCCCATGGCCCAAGAGGGCATCGGCCTAGACTAACCAAAACCCTAATACTCCTAGCCGCCATCCCCCCCTGGTGAGCCGCCGGCCCTCCTTCCCCAACTTCCTCTCTCTCTCCTCTGGCCCGACGCCGCTCTTGGTCTCCAGTGCACCTCGCTTCCCCCTCGGCTTGCCTCTGTGCGTGCAGCGCCTCCAGCTAGCTGCACCTCCCAGTCCCACCTCTCAACTCCCACGCTCGTGACCACCGCCTCCTCGCACGCCCAAAACCTAGCGCCACCTCGCCCTCGCCCGCGCAGTGGAGCCTTTACGCCCACCACTCTGAACCCCGCGGCGACGCCGGCGGTGCCAAGGCCTGCCGCCCTCCTCTCCGCCTCGACTCCATGACGGTGAGGCTCCTCGGCCCCGCGCAAAAGGCTGTAGCCTCCAGATCAAGTTGCTGTGTGGAGGCCGCCATGTTCGTTGTTGCAGCCCCTACACGACGGCGGCGTAGAGATGAGAAGCCGAAGCCAGCGGAGAGAAACGAGGAGCCACCCGTCGAGGAGAGCCGTGGCGGCGGCCCTGGTTCGGCGAGGTACGGCCCTAGCGCGGCGGGGATGTGCTCGCCTCGGCCTCGGGCCGACGCCGGCCGCGACGCTGTCCTCGGAGGAGCTCATGCGGGTGGAGCGCGACTGCAGCGCGCACAACTACCATCCGATTCCCATGGTGTTTTCCAAAGGAGAAGGGTCACAAATATTGGACCCTGAATGTAACAAATACATTGATTTTCTCTCTGCTTATTCTGCAGTCAATCAGGGTCATTACCATCCAAAAGTCCTAAGAGCTTTGATAGAACAGGCAGAAAAACTCATCAGAGAGATATCAAGCCATGTGGTCTGGAGGCAGGATATTGTTGGTACTGAGAAAGAGACTTATTACTGAAAGGCAATCTTCCAAGTTTCAAGGTGTTTGATTATATAGCATGAGTTTGATTGTCTTGCCACACTCAATTGCTATTGCCACTAATCAGGTAGTAACATTACTTTAGATGTGCTTCTAGGGGTATAGCTGGATTATCATGCCATACTGAATCGTTATTGCAACTGAGTGAATAACAACATTGATGTCGTTATGGTTTGTCAATGTCCAGCTCCAGCAATACTCTACCTTGATGATAATGCAGTCCGTAGTATATTCTTGATTTAGGTGCTAGAGTGCTATATATACTGATTTATTTTGTTATCAGTGCCTGAGGCGATTGTGATCGATAGGACCCTGTTTCATGACGAAAAGACTTGCTGCATGAAGCTAGATCCTTAGGTGAATCTCTTGGTTGATACTATGGAGGGGCAAAATATAGTATATCCTACCTCCACGTATGTGCTATGTGGAAATAGAGAGGTATTGAACACTTTGCGAGTTAAATTAGTGAGTTGATCATTTGGGTTGATTCCTTTTACTTGTGCTGATTGATGCTTGGTTGATGCTCATGTGTGATGGTGGTGATTCGGCTGTGGCTATCATTGAGGTGATGGTGAACCCCGGTGCTAGAGTGTTCCGCCATTTGTCTTCTGTCACGGTTGAGGCAAGTGCAAGTATTATTAATGAGTTGTTATATTACATACTTGATGAATGCCTTAGTTGATTAATGATACTTACTAATTGGTAATGTTGATGAACCTGAATGTTTTTGTTGATTGATGACGCTTACTGATTGGTAATATTGAAGAGCATGAATGTCATAGTTTAATGATGATGCTTACTACTTGGAAAGGTTTGCATGATGCTACATGCTAATGGTTACATGATAATGCGTACATGATAATGTTTATATGGTGTTGCTCACATGATAATGGTTACATGTTGATGGCAATAATGATGGGACAAGGTGAGCAATGAGACTACCTTGCTAATGATGATAATGATGAATCATGATAATGACACTGGGCATGTGCATTCTGCATCATGGCATTGGATCCCTGTGCCTTGTGGGCACAGGCCTTGATTATATATTGGATCCCCATCATGCATTAGACGGGCTTTGGTCCCCACACTCGTGGAAAGTCATGTAACTAATCCGGTGAGGTCGGTGAGAAAGTGACATGACTTGGAGTGTGGGCTTTGGATCCCTGTGCCTAGAGGGCACATGCTTAGAGTATGTATCGACGGATACATTACTCGGCATTACCGGTAATTGCAAAGATGTGAAGAATGTGCATTCATGACATGAACATCGCATTTCTGCATAGGATGGATTTGTTTGTTTAGCATTCAATGTTGTGTTCATGATGGGTTTGTTTGTTCCCTCTGACTAATTATGATGCTATCATAAGAGATGGGTATGTGGTATATAATGCTGTTATTCATGATGGAATTGTTTAACCCCTTTGACTACTTATGATGCTATGTTTGTTTGCTATTGCACTTTGCTGAGTTGTGGACTCACACTTGCTGTGTTGTGCTTGCTAGGTACCTCTCGAGGTAGCGACATGCATGGGAAGGGGTAGACTTGGTGCACGTCACATAAACACAACCCACAATGAATAAACTAGTCCATTTATCCACAATTCGTATTCTTGATAGTTGCTCTAGTTTCAATTTGTGACCATCCTTCGTGGTGGGCGTTTGATTGTGAGTATGGATGATCCAGCTATGTTCTAAATTCCTTGTGGTTTAAGATCATTTAATTCTAGTTGTTGGTTTAGAAAGTTCAAGTTGATTAGTCAACCATCCTCGTTATTTTGAGGACCTTTGCTGCTTGAGTTGTATCTATTTGCTAACGGATGCCCTATGATTTAGGCTCTAGATGTTTAACATATTTGGATGATCTGCGATGACTAGTTTGAAATTGGATGATTGAAAAATATTGATTGATGCTATATTAGAATGTTAGAACCCCTGGTATAGCCCTCTATACAAAGGAGGTTCTGCCGGATTTTAGGGAAATGTCTTTGTTCTATTTGGTTAAAGTATTACTGTTTGAAAAATGGTTGAAATTATTTCGTATTGCTATTGTACGTTAGTCTTTTAGGTAACATCTTGGCTTCCGCATAGCTAGGGTGTTACAATGTTGTCATAGATGGTTTTTTTTTATGAAACCGTCTGTGATTCGCAGCGCGGCAGTTCAAAAAATTTTAAATGCACGCACGGGAGGCAAAATGTTTTCGCGTTGTCCTTATATATTATAGCCACCCTAGCCTTGTTTTCCATCAGTCTCTCCCTCTTCCCTTCCCACACCGAGCTCCGGCGACCACCCTCGATTCCCCATCATGGTTCAGCGAGGAGACACAGCTAACGACAACAACAAGGAGGGATGCGGAGGAGCTCCTTGTCTACCGCAGGAGGTAGACTTCTGGAAGGTACGTGTACATCCCCATAACATTCACAATTTGTTGGCTGTTTGTTCTAAAGAAAATTATCTTAATTTTGTGTTACCTAAGGTCGGAGCGCCGCTAGAGGTTTTTAGTCGTCTCTCCTTGCCGACGAGCTTAAGTCGAACTCAACGACATGCAAGAATATCTTGTGATATGCTGGCGAGGTACAGAGAGGAGCTCACAAGACCAATCCAAGAAGCTGACGAGTTCTTCAGGAGCTTGGAGGCATAGATGGTTTCTAGCTAGTTTAACTTTGTAATTTTATTCTTTTTTTGCCATTCGGAGGGGACGTTGTGAAACCTTTTGGTTTCCCTTTCCTATAATGTGTTTGCCATCAAAATTTTAATTGGATTTTAGTTGTCTTGCTAGAGGTTGCATATGGAAAACTACTGTCTAGCAATTGATTGGTTTGGCTCAAAATCCGATTTTTTTTTTGTAATAGAAAAAACTATTACAGACGGTTACGAATAAGAATAAATGCGTGATAATACTTATCACAGCGGTTCTTATGCAGAACCATTTGTGAAATAGACTATCACAGGCGATTCTTGTTCGCAACCGTCGTGATAGCTTCCTGAGCAGTTCAAAAGCATGCGTGATGACCTCATGTCATCACTGACCCATAAACTCAGACGGCTCATGAAACCGTTTGTGATGGCATTTTTGAGCCGTCTGTGAAGACCTTTTCTTTAGTAGTGAGCCAACGCGGTGGTCCACGGCGGCGCAAGCTAAGGCCCAAAATGGATGCGCTATAGCTAGGCGGTACTAGTGGTGACTGGACTTTGACCGACGGCGAGGTCTAGCTACAGCGCAACAAGGAGGAGCGGTGGTGTTGGTTTAAGAAGGGGGCAACCAAACCCTAGACACTTTTTACTGTAGCTCGTAGATACTGTAGCAAGCCTCCACTGTAGCAACTCCTCCCCTCCCTGCTGCCACGCCTTCCGTGTCGCCCACTTTGCTGCTCCTTGCTGCCGGCCATCGGGAGGAAGGAGAAGAGGGGAGAAAGGGAGGAGATGAGAAGAGATCTTCTTCGGGGTATTTGATCAGCATCTTCCTAGGGTTCTACAAGGGTAACGAAGTGCTTTCCCCGCTGTTTGATGAGGATTAGTTGCGAATTCGATTAATTCGGTTGGATCGTTTTGCTGCCAGTAGATGTTCAATTCTATCCAGTATCTTGTGTGGTCAATTTCAGGTTCTTAGAGAGCGAATTTGAAATGTCCATCTCCTAGAGATATTTAGGTAATATTTTTCGATTTCCGTGGCCGCCAAGAACACTTATTTCTGACATACGGATCAAAAGTTATGATCATTTGATTCCTGTTGTCCAGAATTCTGACGAGATTGATCTATCGATTTGTCTTTTAAGATATGTTTATGTTAAATGCAAATTCAGGGTTTCCACCCAACTAGGTTGTTTTATTATTTTTTATAACCTTTCCAGAATGATAAAGAAGACCCTAATCGGAGTTGTAGATCAAAAGTTGTGATCTGTTCTTTACTGCTGTCCATTTCGTCTAGGCAGAAACTGTCTTTTAAGTTCATTTGCCTGTTAGCATTTTATTTTGGCCGAATTGGGTTATATCTCCAACTAGAATGTTGTAGATATGTTCGTTAAGTTTCTTTAGAAATTGGGCTCACCTCGTTCCGAGTCTTAGATCAATAGTTATGGTTTATTCCGTGCCGCTATCCAGATTCGTTTCTGTGGTTGTATTGCCTGATTTCAGAATAGGGTAAATGGCTATTTCTTGGGTGTTCAGGAGGGTGTTGTAGAACGTTACTGGTAGTATCCTGTAACATGTTGTTCTTATTTCGAGTAATTACTTGTGTAGAAGGAGAGGCTTCGGGTTTAGGGGCACCATCATTGCCTACTAACACGTCACAACGCGAAAGGCAAGTACTTTGATGTTCTTATGATTAGTGATTGCTGAATGTTTGATGTTCATATTGTGCTTTTCTGTGATCCATGAGAATATTCAAAGTTTATGATCCTTTCTTATGCGTTTTTTTCCATGTGTAGATATGATGTCTTTCATAATTCATATTTCAATACATGCATCCATTTTCATGTTCCTTCCACGAGAGTGGATTATAAGACCCATCAATTCCAGTATGGGCACGTAAGACCCACCATTCCAATGTGGGCAGATTTGGACACCCGTATGAAACGTTCTTCATACGGGATTTGGAACCCCGTATTTTGTTAAATGCGAGCTTAGATGAACACCGACGGGTGTGTCACTAGCTATACCGGTATAAGCATGTGTGCAGTCCATTCAATTCATTCAATCCATTCATTCCATTCATTCGTATATTCATTCGGTGCTATCTTCATATTTGCTGTATGTCCACTTATTCACTATACTTGCTGAGTCTCGGACTCATTCTTGCTTTGTTTGTTTATTTTAGGTGATCGTTGATGATAGCTCTATTGGGAGGGAGTAGACACGCACTATTCGTTCACTTCACCATATTTCCTTTCAATAATAGGACTTGGTTCTATCCTTCATTTGTTAATTGATGAACTGTAATAAGTAAAGTTAGATGTGGTTGATAACCCTCTCTATGTTATGGTTGATTAAGTACTACTTGTGATCTTTGATCACCCTTTTGATATACTTGCTTGAATTCAGACTATGTTCATGCCATGGTTCTATTAAATATTGATCTCTTTATGTCATTAGATGATATATTATTCAAATTCTTCCGCATTATGGTTGTATGCTAGATTATTTAGGTGACATCTTGGCTTCCAAATAGCCAGGATATGACAGTTGGTATTAGAGTGGGCTTTAGGTCCGTGGTAATTAAGTTATTAAAATGACACACTGTGCACAGTAGGTGGGGTTGGGTAATTCATTGTTTCCGCATTTCTATTGTTGTGTTTCATTAGTTGAGCAATTGTTGAATTGCTTCTGTACTATCTTTCTTTTTGTTAATCTATGATATGATGTGATATCTTATATCTATGAATTTATTCTGTGATCGTCATGAGATGATCCTATATATTCATAACTGAATACATTGGTTATGCGCGTTGATAACGGATGTTAAGAAGTTGAAAACGTGGTTGTCACTCTGGGATTCACCAGGTTACGCCACTGTTCGTGGTATGTGGTTAGCGAAGTAGTTACCCTGAGTACCATAGTTTCAGGTGTTGCGCGTGAGTTGCTTTAGAAAGTTGTTCTCTTCCATGATTTCTGAATTTGGCAAATTCTTGTTCTGTGGTGGTTGATGAATTTCTCTTGGGTTCGTGGTTCAGGGTAGTTGATGAGTTTCAATGGGTCTTTAATGGTTCTCTGATACAATTATTGTTTTTCGACTGTTGAGTTGCTTTAACTACTTGTGATCTTCGTCAATTGGCAATATTGATATTTCCACGGTTGTTCCTTCTTTCTCATTCGAAAAGGATGACTCATTTACTCATTTGATAGTTTGGATAATAAGAGTTTTCCATTGTAATTTCGTTAACATGTGAAAGCTTTGGCTTTATGTGTTTCTTTTGGAATACTTCGAGCGTTGAGGTTTCAAGTCTCTCTTTTGCTGAATGAAGGTGTTAGAATCCTTTTGTGATGTCTTAGCATGCTTAAAAATGAGAAGTTATAACTAAACGAATAAATTGTTATAATATGAGTTACCAAGTTGGGTTGTTAGCATGGTGCAAATAAATTATTCTTAACTACCATCCATGAAAGTGAAATTGATTAATTTGAGATGTCCTTGTATTTGATACATGGTGTATGTTAAAGAAAATACTATCCATATCCGTTCAAAACCTATGGATCTTACATAGGTGCTAGATTTACCTATTTCCTGATATGCTAAAATTGTTGAAACCTGTACAAAGGACCAGATGGAGGCTGGTGTATCGATTCGTGAAACCTTATTTATAGAAAATTATGTTGTGAATCGTTAATCATGTCTTGAAATGATTTTTGAACAAAGGTGAAATGTTGAATCTATGTTTATAAATGGTTATGTGATTGCAAATGGAATTAGTACCGTATGTACACGCATGATTAGTACAATCACCAATTGTTAATGAGCGCTAAAGATGGTGTTGAGCAACACCAATAGTTGAATAGATGAATTTCGTAAGTAGTCTTTGATAGCATGCCTTGTGATATTGTTATTGCTTAGCATAATCTTGATATACCAAATTTGTTTCAACCTTGTGGTTTGTGTTTCCTTTGGGAAGTTTTAGGATGGAGTAATAAAGTTTGATGATTCTTGGTACTAGTGATTGTTGTTGTTGTTTTTAAATCGTCAGAATGTGAGATTGATGTTAATACTTGTAGTAATTTGGTCACCCGGTGATATCGCTTAAAGGAGAATATTTCAAGGTTAGCTTTCATGATATTTTGGAGCTCATGAATCATCTGGTAGCTGAAATTATTTTGAATAAATTGAGGTATTGGATTGACCTGTTGCTTCTTAGGAGGTTGGTGTGATTTAGTCTTAAAAGTTCTTTGGTTTGAGTTCGCAAAGTGAGGTTGCAATCAAAGAAAACTTTTTGTTGATTTCTTCAAGAGGAAATTAATCCGTTTGCTTTCCGTGAAATCCCGTAAATGATAAAGTTTCGAGTTTGTGGTTGGGATCATTTGCATCTCACGTTTCATGTGTAGTTGAACTGTTCCGAACAAATAGGACGTATTGAAGAATTTTATTGGTTCTTAATTAGTTCTTGTGATTTGGACTAAAGACCTTATCTTGTTCGTTGTGGCAAATTTTTGTTAGTCAAAGGATTAATTTCATTGTTAAAGGAAAGAGTGCAGTAGGAGTATTTGAGAATTTGAGTCAAGTTTTGTAACTTGTGGTTATTTGAATCATTCTTAGACTTTCTGCTCTTTCCTCTCAAGAGATGTCGAGTTTCAATCGCAATCTCTTTGTCTTATTGGCTATTATTTGCTACTCCTTTTTGAGGAATGTGTGCCCTCAACTGTGAACTCAACTTTTGTTTTTTCCAAGATCCTCGTTACCAGATTATTTCTTTTGGTTTTGTGCTCGCAGTGAGGAGCAACGTTTTCTTGTGTGACGAAACTTGTCCTTGTTTGCCTCTTTCTTTTGAGAAAGGATCAACAGTTTTATGTTGCAAAGTTTTACAAAGCATAAATTGGAAACTGTTTGGTGGTGGTTAAATAATGGTAGTGATGAGATTTTGCTACCAAGCTATTGGAGGAGTAGTAGAAGATGAAATGGTTTTGACCTGTACGTCTTGGAGGAAAGTTGATTCAAATGGAATGTTTGGCCTCGAAGTAAATCTGAGCGATTGTTACTTAATTGAGTAGAACCTATAGTATAGCGAAATTCGAACTTCAGTTCATGTTGAAAGGTTGGGGATTACTGAAGGTATGGAAACCTTGATCAATTTTATTGAGTAATGCAATTGGAAAGTATTACGATAATGTGTGGGTGATTCTTGATGATGTCAATGAGTGAATATGTTAGATTTGTGGGGATGTTAGAGATTTAATCCGATGATTTCACTATCTGTTAAGAGAGATTCGTTGTAGAGGTCTTTGAGGTTAAATTTGGGCTTTGCATTTTTTTTATGCTAGGTCTTTGGTCGCCCAAAGATTGTGTGTAGAGTAGACAGAAAACTAGAGTATTCTGAGCAGTGGAATGATTGTTGATAGAACCCTTCTGATGTAGTTCATGAGCGGGCGTATTGAGGATTCTGAGTTGTTATTCTGGAAGATAGGAGGTAATGTGATTGCGTGGGACCTTTTTTTTTTGTGAGGCTTTGGGTGCCTTCTATCAAATTAATTTCGTCAGTAGGATGAGTTGCCTAGAGTATTCGGTGGATTCAATAGAGTCTTTCCACCATGGTGTGGATGTTGTATTTCATTTTAAGCATAATTTGATAATGTTTAATTAAGAGGTTTAAGCTTGTGTGGTAAGCGATGAATTCGAATTCCAAGGTTCGAGAGAGGTTTATTTCCTAAAAGAGAGACTGAGAAAAAGGATGTTTCCTCGGGTCGTGAAGCGTTTTCTTGTTTCTTGTTTGAGTTTTGTGTTGTTGGCTAGTGTCTTCCGCACTTTGAGTTGGCGCTTTGTTGGCATGTTTGATTCTTTCCAATTTAGACAAACCAAAAGAAGTATTTGGTTTGGGCATTCGAGTGATTTCTCCTTTGGATTTCGTGGTATTCAATCGTAAACTGCCTATTTAGAAGGGGATTGTTTTCGTGATGAATTGTCAAATTTGGGGTTTTACCCTTTTGGTGGAGAGTTAGTATTGCGTGAATACGACGAGAACTCTCTATTTCCAGTTGGATTTTCTTTGTAAAACAGTTGTTTAAGACCGAGTTCTGTTGTGAATTCTTGATTAAAGGAGGTGCTCCTTGTTAGATGAAGAGTTCGATTTTGAGCATGTTGTGTGCTTTCATACCAAAGGGAAAGTTGGCCCAGGTACATTCGTTCGTTTCCGACAGTAGCAGAAATTAGGAGGTTGGCGTCTCGCTTTGACCGTCTCGGGTCCATACGCGAAGTACACAACGTCTGGTGTGTTCTAGTGCTAGGTGAGTAACTGAGCAATTTAAAGCTTGGGATTTCGTTAAAGACGTTGACCATCGAGTAGGGTCTTATCTTCGACTTTCTTCTGATGAGTGTACCTGGAAATGCCGGGTTGGGTGCTAGGACAGACATCTTTTTACGTCTTTGTATTGTGGTCTCGCTAGTCTGAGAGAGAGGCCACATGGGAGTTGGAGTTTCGTATGTGCGAGCGTTATCGAGATTTGTTCACTTCAGGTACGTGGTTACCGTTGATAGTTCTCAGTTGACGATGTTCTTTCACTTAGTGCTGTATGAGGATTCGGGGTCGAATCCTGTTTAAGGGGGGTAGAATGTAATACCCCGAGTATCAAATAGAGAGAACATTATTCGGGAGAGGGAATTTATTCAATTTCGAATTTCTCCTAACAAATAAAGTATCCAACAGTAGTTATGTAATATCCTATTTAACATTAGAGAATTAATTGAAATGAGAAAGGTATTTAATAGGAATTAAAAAGAAAATTCAGGCTTTTTTAGAGGAGAATTAATCTGGGGCTTTCGGCCCACGTTGTTTGGCTCAAGTGGGAAGTTGGTTTAAGAAGGGGTCAACCAAACCCTACGCACTTTTTACTGTAGCTCGCGGCTACTGTAGCATGCTGGCACTGTAGCAATCCTCCCCTCCCTGCTGCCATGCCTTCCATGTCGCCCCCTTTGCTGCTCCTTGCTGTCGGCCATCAGGAGGAAGGAGAAGAGGGGAGAAAGGGAGGAGATGAGAAGAGATCTTCTTCGGGGTATTTGATCAGCATCTTCCTAGGGTTCTACAAGGGTAACGAAGTGCTTTCCCCGCTGTTTGATGAGGATTAGTTGCGAATTCGATTAATTGGGTTGGATCGTTTTGTTGTCGGTAGATGTTCAATTCTGTCCAGTATCTTGTGTGGTCGATTTCGGGTTCATATAAACCGAATTTGAAATGTCCATCTCCTAGAGATATTTAGGTAATGTTTTTAGCTTTCCGTGGCCGCCAAAGAACACCTATTTCCGATATACAGATCAAAAGTTATGATCGTTTCATTCCTGCTGTCTAGAATTCTGACGAGATTGATCTGTCGATTTGTCTTTTAAGATATGTTTATGTTAAATGCAAATTCAGGGTTTCCACCCAACTAGGTTGTTTTATTATTTTTCATAACCTTTCCATAATGATAAATAAGACCCTAATCGGAGTTGTAGATCAAAAGTTGTGATCTATTCTTTACTGCTGTACGTTTCGTCTGGGCAGAATCTGTCTTTTAAGTTCATCTGCCTGTTAGCATTTTATTTTGGCCGAATTGGGTTATATATCCAACTAGAATGTTGTAGATATGTTCGTTAAGTTTCTTTAGAAATTGGGCTCACCTCGTTCCGAGTCCTAAATCAATAATTATGGTTTATTCCGTGCCGCTGTCCAGATTCATTTCTGTGGTTGTGTTGCCTGATTTCAGAATAGGGTAAATGGCTATTTCTTGGGTGTTCAGGAGGGTGTTGTAGAACGTTACTGGTAGTATCCTGTAACATGTTGTTCTTATTTTGAGTACTTACTTGTGTAGGAGGAGAGGCTTTGGGTTTAGGGGCACCGTCATTGCCTATTAACGCGTCGCAACGCGAAAGGCAAGTACTTTGATGTTCTTATGATTAGTGATTGCTAAATGTTTGATGTTCATATTGTGCTTTTCTGTGATCCATGATGATATTCAAAGTTTATGTTCCTTTCTTATGCGTTATTTCCATGTGTAGATATGATGTCTTTCATAATTCATATTTCAATACATACATCCATTTTCATGTTCCTTCCATGGGAGTGGATTATAAGACCCATCAATTCCAGTATGGGCACGTAAGACCCACCATTCCAATGTGGGCAAATTTGGACACCCGTATGAAACGTCCTTCATGTGGGATTTGGATCCCCGTATTTTGTTAAATGCGGGCTTAGGTGAACACTGACGGGTGTGTCACTAGCTATACCGGTATAAGCATGTGTGCAGTACATTCAATTCATTCAATCCATTCATTCCATTCATTCGTATATTCATTCGGTGCTATGTTCATATTTGCTGTATGTGCACTTATTTACTGTACTTGCTGAGTCTCGGACTCATTCTTGCTTTGTTTGTTTATTTTACGTGATCGTTGATGATGGCTCTATTGGGAGGGAGTAGACACGCACTATTCGTTCACTTCACCATATTTCCTTTCAATAATAGGACTTGGTTCTATCCTTCATTTGTTAATTGATGAACTGTAATAAGTAAAGTTAGATGTAGTTGATAACCCTCTCTATGTTGTGGTTGATTAAGTACTACTTGTGATCTTCGATCACCCTTTTGATATACTTGCTTGAATTCAGACTATATGCATGCCATGGTTCTATTAAATATTGATCTCTTTATGTCATTAGATGATATATTATTCAAATTCTCCCGCATTATGGTTGTATGCTAGATTATTTAGGCGACATCTTGGCTTCCGAATAGCCAGGGTGTTACACTTAAGCATCGAAGGAGCATAAAGAAAGCAACTTGAGCTAAGAAAGTGGCCAGAGATCCAAGGAATAGCTCTGGTGATGGTGACCGTATGCCGGCAGTGAGAGCTTCACGCAAACAAGATAACCTAGACCAAAACAAACAGAATGAGTGGTCGGAATAGCTTAAGTAGAGCTCCTAGATGCTCTGAAAAGATGGAATTGAGCAAAGGCTTACCGGATTAGAGTTGAGAACGAAATACTCGAAGTTGACCGAAAATAGAGAAAACCCAAATTCCGGTTGATACTATGAATCAAAAGACGAATTGATTGAGGGGTTTTACTAAGAATATCCTAGAACATGATATGACGTGCAAAAGATCGGAGATCCCTCACCGAGCACAAAGATAATACGGGAATGGCTTTTAGGGCGCGCTCTAGACAATCCAAAAGACACGCTTGCGTTCTGGGGCTACAAGCAATACCAAGATGTAACAGCCCAAAATTTCAAATTTAGTTGAAAATTAAAACTTATTTGATTTTGTACATTTTCTGAAAATTTAAAAGCTTTTCCTTAATTGTTTAAAGCCAAAATAAATTTATGTGCAAAAACTATTACCAATTTAAAGTTGGAATTATTTTATTTAAGTCCAAAATAACTCTAGGAATTTCTGTGATGTTTCTAGAATTTTTGGATTTTATTTGCTATTTTCTAAAGCCTTTTTGAATTAATTAGATTATTTAAATTAACAAATCAATTTAAAATCAGGAAATGCCTTTTGGTAGAAACTCTCTTGTTAGGCCCAATCCCTCTTCCTTCGACCCAAGCCGGCCCGCATCGCACACTCCCTCTCTCTCACCCTTGGTCCCACCTGCCATTCACCCGCACCCCGTGCGCCCACACGTTAAACACACCAACGCACGTCAGTCGTCGGATCAAGAATCAACGGCCCGATTTCGCTGGAATCTTCGGACAGTCCGAATGGCCTCATCATTGTGGACCATTCGATCTAAATCGAATAGCCAAGGCTCGCCCATTTCCTTTCCCTTTCTTTTCTTTCACCGCCATGTGGGCCCGCCTGTTTTCTTCCTCCTCGCTATCTTCTCCAGCTTGGTAGAGCAGTCTGCCGCCATTGTCGAGTGCATAAGCCGCAAATAGCGCCTCAAGCACTGCGAGATTCGCGCGTGCATGCGCATGATCCCGCGCCACCTCCGCCTTATCCCTCCACCTTCTCCCCCTTCTCCGCGCCCAGTTCACCCGAAGCCGCAACCGCTGCCGCCACGATCTCCACGCCTCTACGCCGTCCCAGTGCCTCTTGGCCCCTATAAAAGGATGCCCCGGGTGCGCCTCCCTCCTCACAACTCAACGCTGCCAACCATTGCCATCCTCCTCTCCCCTAGCGCCCTAATTTTGAGTTCCTTTGCTGACGACCGAGGGAGCTTCGACCTTCGATTGCGCCGCCACCATCGACGCCGCGACCTGGCCTCCACCACAGTTCGCTTTGCCACACCGTCGCCGACCCGGTGCGCACCTTTGCCTCACTGGAACTCCACAGGATTACCGCGCCACCGTCAACCCGCACCACAACGCCGCTTTCACCTCACCATCGGTCACCTCCGTCCTTCTCTCGTCACCTAGGTGCGCGCACCACAACCCCCTCACCTTCCTCTCTCTGTTGCGCACCTCGCCGGTCGCCGCCGTGTCGCGCATCGCCGGTGACCATTGGTCCTGACGCCGGCGCTGCCCTTGCCAATGTGGCTTAGCCACCTCACCGTCACGTAGACATGACATTGCCTCCCTTGCCCATGTGACAATGACGTGTCCGAGGTGGACTTGGTCCATGAGGACCAAGCCACTTACAAGTGGGGCCCGCATGTCAGGATTTTGTTTTATTTCTTTTAGGGCTTGTTTGGATTGAGACTTGGCTTCCATGCTTGGAAAAAACTGGTGCCTGGAGGTTGCCTGGAAAGTAGATGATTTTTGCTTGGTCAGGTAAACCTGAAGATGAGTTGTTTGGTTGGAAGCCTGTGCCTGGAATTGGTGAATGAAAAATAGACTGTTGGATCGAGCTATCAACAGTATAGATCGAGTAGCTTCCAGGCGCCCTCTCCCTGGCTCCCAGGCGCTGAAATCTTCCGCCTGGGCCTGGTCAGCCGCCTGGGAAGCAAACAAACAAGCACCGGCAGCCTCTAGGGAGCTCTCCCGGCCAGGCATCTTGGCGTCAGGCTCCAAAGCAAACAGGCCCTTAATCCTGAAATCCTGAAGGCTGATGTCATCCATGAGCAATAATTTGAAATCTCTTTAGAAAAATAATTCGATAAAATCAAGAAATTCAGATTTAGGGTTTAATTTAGGTTTAAAACTTCCAAAGTCCATATCTTTTGCATCCAAACTCCGATTTCGTCGATTCAAATTTCTAAATTTGTATAAATCCAAAATATAGCTAACTAAACTAAAATTATTAGATTTGGAGTTAATTTGATTTGTCTTTTTGAATTCAATTCAATTTGTCGTATTTTTGCGTATAGACTTCGACGACTCAGGAGAGTTCGATCCTTCAGAGGATTTAGAGTACCAAGATTTCAACGAAGGCAAGTTATACCATTGACCATGTTGATCCCAATATTTTAAATTTATTTAAATTCTGTTTTTAAATAATTATTGCATGCATACTTTTATTCAATTATTTCAATTCCCTGTTTAAATACTTAGTTATCCCAATTCCTTTTATATAGCCAATTTGAATATTGATTATCATTTCCTTGTCACCATTAGATAAAACAATATTGAGAATAATCATATGCTTAGATCATAATTGTGATTTTGGGAGGATTTAGCCAAATCATTTCAAATCTGTTTTAAATTGAGTCTATGGTATTGTTTTACTATAGAGAGTTTATAAAGATGTTTTGCTTAAAATAAAATCAAAAATGGGTTTGGACCTGGGCGAAATGGATGATTGGTGGGTGCAGGTTTATCCATGGGCTTAATCTGGTTAAGGTTAAGGCCTAGGGGTTATTTTGGAAAGTTGCCCAAGTCAGTTAAGGACCGGTCTTTGAGCGTATTTTGCTACGCCTTACTGTACCACCACATGTCTGGAATGGGACAGATTTGGCTAAATAATTTGTAATACCTTAATGTCATTTGTATCATATTGTTGTGTGGGTGTTGGTTAGACATTAATTCCCACTTGATGCAAGAGGGGGCTTTCGGAGGGTTGTTAGCCCAATGAAAGTGAAATCTTAGCAGACATGAGTACATTAAGGTAGAGCATTGTAAAGGCCTCATGGTAATTTCTTAGTCACACGCCTTCGGAAGCGTGAATTAGCTGATATTTAAAGCAAATTACCTTGTGTGGGTAAAGCTGTACAAACTCTGCAGAGTAGAAATCGTTGAATAAGCGGCGTCATGATCATGGACATGCTTAGCAAAGCCACTTTAAGTTAGACTTTGCTTTTGGTTTTTAAAATGATTAAATGATTTTAGGATGGTAAATCCTTGTGGTAAAATTGAGTGGTTAGCCATGTGATAGAAGGGTATCCTTCACCATTCAATCATGGAGGTTATCCACACTATAAAACTATCAATTTAAAATCTGATTTTAGATATAGTATAAAAATGGCATTGGAAATTATTATGAGTATTTGAATTGAAAATGCTGCTTTATGCAAAATAAACCCTGCCAGTCTCATTTGTTTACTTTATGCATGCATCATAATTCTTTATTGGGTGTAACTTACGAGCACAGAAGTTGTGCTCACTCTTGCTGAATAACCTTTATTCAGGAGAAGACTTCTATCAGGACGGTGAGGACACTGACACTTAAGCCTACGCCCCCAGACGATTGCCTGTGACGAATCGTGTGGCCTACTACTACTTTGCTTCTGTTGTGTTATTTATTTATTTGGCCTTAGGCCCCTTTTGTATTAAACTCTGAATTAATATTAATAGAATGCGTGATATGTTTGTGATATCATTTTTGTATGACTATGTACACTAGAAATCCTGGACTAGTGTATGAACACAGAGGATTTCGGATCCTTTGTTCCCAGGTTCGACACAAGATCTCAAGTTAGCACAAGGATTACGGTATGAAGATAGAAGAACAAGAGCGCAAGAATGATAAGAAATGCCTAAGAGAAAAGGAAGAAACAATGGCCGCCCTGATTCGGTCGAGAGAATGGAGAGGTGGTTTTGATAGTCTTCTCCGTCTACAGCTAACACAAGATGATTCGTGGCATCACTAGGTTAAGCGACGTCATCAATAGTGAGGCCAAGTGGCGATGCATACACCGAAATGCACGGGCGCGTTGCCACCTCGCGCTCGATGCACTCAGAGCTGGTGCGGCGCGGAGAAGACGAGAGAAAGAGAGGCTGACTAGTGGGCCTGGGCTATCAGTCTCAGCGGCGAATGACGTGGCTTGGTCCGAACGTTGTGGATGGTCCGATTGAGATTCAACGGTCCTGAATGAGAAGGTTGTTTGGACGGTCCGAACGGCCCAATCTATGCGGACGACCCGATTAAGATCTAACAGTCTAGAGGCCTTCTGAACGTCCCAATCTACACGGATAGTCCGATTGAAAATTGGCGGTCCAGATCGCGTTGGTCATTCGGACGGTCCGAACGGCTCAAATGATCTGGATAGTCTGATTCAAATCAGACAGCCTACGCGTTTTCTCGGTCTGTCCGAATGGCACATGGTTGGGTCTAACCAAGTCAGGCAGGTTCGAGTCGCTACAGTGACAGGTGGTTCGGACTAGGTCTAATCAGTTGATCGAGACTAAATCAAATGATTCAGGTTTGACTATGGAGTTCAAAATTAGAAAATAAATTTATAAAAATCTAAAATTTTTCAGAGATGATACTGGGATGATATAGATCCCATATAAATTTTGAAAACTCACTGTTCATGATTTAAATACTTAAATTAAAATTCTTAACCGATAAGGTTTAAAAACATTTTTCAGAAGGTCAAACTGAATTCTAAAAATTTGACAAAAAAATATATTTATTCGGGATAAATAATCTAGTATTTGATTAAATTATTTCCTAGGGTTCTTTCCAAGCATTAACTTTAGTTTTTCTTACGGAGTTTCTTTTCAAGTTTTAAGTTTGACTTGAATTTGAATTTTTCAAAGTAACAAATTGTGCAAATGATCCAAAATATCATGTGTGCTCATGAAATGCATATAATTACTATTTATTTAAATTAAGGCTGTTACAGTATGACAATTCAAACATCAATATTGGGCATACAAAGGAAAAGGAGTAAGTAGGAATTTAAAATGACAGAATAGAATTATGCATACAATAATAATGTAAAACAGAATTAAATAATTTAAAATAATAGGATCAACATGGTCAAAGGTAATACTAAGTTTTAAGGCAATTTTTAATCTGAAACTAAAATCAAATTTTAAATTGACAGTTTTATAGTGGATAACCTCCCTAAATGAATGGTGAAGGATACCCTTCTATCACATGGCTGACTGCCTAATTTTATCACAAGGATTAACCATCCTAAAATTATTGGCTAAAACCATTTTAAAATCAAAATGAAATTCTAACTTGGAGTGGCTTTGCTCAGCATGTCCATGACCGTGGACATAGCTATTCGAATAGTTTTACACTCTATAGAGGATGTACAACTTTACCCACAAGTGATAATCATCTTATAATGTCAGACATGACATGCTTCCAAAGGCGTGCGACTAAGTGATTATCATGAGGCTTTTACAATGTTCTACCCCAAAGTTAATATGCCCGCTAAGGTTTCTCTTCTTTTTGGCTAACCACCCACTAGAAGCCCCCTATTGCGCCAGGTGGGACCATTGTCTAACCAACACCCACACATCAACATGGCATAAACAACAATGAGGTATTACAAATTAATAAGCCTAATCTGTCTCATTCCATACAAGTGGTAGCATGGTGGAGCTTAGCAAGATGCAGCTCGAAGATTGGTCCTTAACTGACTTGGACAACATTTCACAAACTTGGACTCGATCATTCAAATGAATCGATCATGTGGATTGAATTGCATCATACTAACATCCGTTATGCCTAAGTCTAGACCATTTTAATTTATTTCATAAGTAAACACATTTTCCAAAATTTCCATGGTAAGAAAATACCATAGACTCAGTTTGAATCAAAATTGAATACTTTGGCTAAACTCCCCAAATTCAAGATTTTGGTCTAAGCATATAATATTTCCAATTTTATTTTACTTTGACTATAGTGACAAGGGTATGACAATTCAAACATCAATTTTGGCCATATAAAGGAAAATGAGTAACTACGAATTTAAAACAGGAAATTAAAATAACTGAATAGAATTATGCATACAATAATAATTTAAAACAAAATTAAATAATTTAAAATAATAGGATCAACATGGTGAAAGGTATAACTTGCCTTGCTCAAATTCTTCTTCTTCAACTAACTTAGGTTCCTCGAAATCGTCAAAATCTATACGCGAAATTAAGCCAAATTCAAATAAAGACAAATAAATAAAAATAAAAATTCAAATTAACTCCAAATTAAATAATTTTGGTTTATTTTGCTATATACTTAATTTATATGAATTTATAAATTTGAATAGTCAAAATCAGAGTTCGTATGAAGGAGAATGAACCCCTAGATGTTTAAACCCTAAAGAAATTCTAAAATTCAAATTTTATCGAATTACCGATTAATTTTTCTAAAGGAAATTCTCTTTATGACGTGGGATGACGTTAGCGGCTGAAAAATCGATTTTTGGTTGGAAATATTTTTTTAAATGTAATTATTTGTGTCATTGACATGTGGACCCGATCTATGGACTGGGTCCACGAAATCGCATCTTGGTCTACTGTGCACTAGGGCCATAGAACAGTGGCTTTGTCACATTAGTGACAGGCGGGCGCGCCACGTGGGCGGACACGCGAGCAAGGGAGGTGATGTGCCATGATGTGGTAGTGAGGTGGAGCTACCACGTCGGCACAAAGCCAGTGGCAGCACGGCGTTGACCTCGCCGGCGCTACGCACCACAGTGAGATCCAGCGAGGGCATGAGTGGAGAGAGGGGAACATGGTGATCAAGAGGCTCACCTTGGTTTCGATAGGTCACAAGAGGAACACCGGCGGCGAGGGAATATGCGGCGGTGAGATTAGGGCAAAAGGGGCAACATCGATCCGGTAATCTTTGAGCGAAGATGGTGCGCGCACCATGCAGAACGTGAGATGACAATTCTGTTGGTGTGGATGGCGCTACTGGAGTGTCATCATTGGTGAGCAACAAAATGGTTGAACATGCTGTAACACCCTGGCTATTCGGAAGCCAAGATGTCACCTAAATAATCTAACATATAACCAACATGCAGAAGAATTTGAATAATATATCATCTAATGACATAAAGAGATCAATATTTAATAGAACCATGGCATGAATAAGGTCTGAGTTCAAGCAAGTATATCAAAAGGGTGATCGAAGATCACAAGCAGTACTTAATCAACCATAACATAGAGAGGGTTATCAACCACATCTAACTTTAATTATTACAGTTCCTCAATTAACGAATGAAGGATAGAACCAAGTCCTATTATTGAAAGAAAATATGGTGAAGTGAACAAATAGTGCGTGTCTACTCCCTCCCAATAGAGCCATCATCAACGATCACCTAAAATAAACAAACAAAGCAAGAATGAGTCCGAGACTCAGCAAGTATAGTGAATAAGTGGACATACAGCAAATATGAACATAGCACCGAATGAATATACAATGAATGGAATGTGTGGATTAAATGAATTGAATGGACTGCACACATGCTTATACCGGTATAGCTAGTGACACACCCGTCGGTGTTCACCTAAACCCGCATTTAACAAAATACGGGGATCCAAATCTCGTATGAAGAACATTTCATACGGGTGTCCAAATCTGCCCATATTGGAATGGTGGGTCTTACGTGCCCATACTGGAATTGATGGGTCTTATAATCCACTCCCATGGAAGGAACATGAAAATGGATGCATGTATTGAAATATGAACTATGAAAGACATCATATCTACACTTGGAATTAACACATAAGAAAGGAACATAAACTTTGAACATCCTCATGGATCACAGAAAAGCACAATACGAACATCAAGCATCCAGCATTCACTAATCATAAGAACATCAAAGTACTTGCCTTTCGCGTTGCGATGCGTGAGTAGGCAATGGCAGTGCCCCTAAACCCGAAGCCTCTCCGCCTACACAAGTACTCGAAATAAGAAAAACATGGTACAGGACACTACCAGTAACGTTCTATAACACCCTCCTGAACACCCAAGAAATAGCCATTTACCCTATTCTGAAAACAGGCAACACAACCACAGAAACGAATCTGGACAGCGGCACGGAATAAACCATAACTATTGAACTGGGACTCAGAACGAGGTGAGCCCAATTCTCAAAGAAACTTAACGAACATATCTACAACATTCTAGTTGGTGAGATAACCCAATTCGGCCAAAATAAAATGGTAGCAGGCAGATGAACTTGAATGACAGAATCTGTCCAGACGAAGCGGACAGCAGTAAAGAACAAATCACAACTTTTGATCTACAACTCTGATTAGGGCGTTCTTTAACATTATGGAAAGGTTATAAAATTTTCTAAAATAATATAGTTGGGTGGAAACCCTGAATTTTCCTCTAATATAAACATATCTTAAAAGACAAATTAACAGATCAATCTCGTCAGAATTCTGGACAGCAAGAATAAAACTATTATAACCTTTGATCCGTATGTCGGAATTAGCTGTTCTTGGCGGCCACGGAAAGCTAAAAATATTATCTAGATATAACTAGGAGATGTACATCCCCAATTCGGCCTTTAAGAACCCGAAATCTACCGCGCAACGTACTGGACAGAATTGAACATCTAACGGCAGCAAAACGATCCAACCCAATTAATCGAATTCGCCTCTAATCATCAACAAACAGCGGGGAAAGCACTTCGTTACCCTTGAAGACCCGCGGGAAGATGATGATCAAGCCTCGAAGAAGATGATCCCTCTTCTCCTCACCCTCTCCTTCCCTCCTTTGCCCAGGATCAATGCTGTCCACCTCCTCTTTTCCTAGCGAAGGCCGGTAGCGGGGAGCTCCGTGGGCGAGACAGGGAGGCACCACAGCAGGGGCAGCCACCAAGGGGGAAGGGGCGGCACCAATGGAGGGAGAGATGGGGTGGCACCAAGGAGGGGGAAGTGTTTGTGGCAGCCAAGGGGATGGAAAAGGGGGGAAGGGGTGGCCGACCTAGGGTTAAGGGGTGGGGGCGCATGGGCTTGGGCCTTGGGCGCCTCCCCCCTTCTTGGCCCACACGTGGCCAGCCACAAGGCTGCTCTAGCCTGGGCCGGAGGCCCAGGTTCCAAAATTCCCCCAAAAACCTTGAATTTTCAATTAATTCCCTTACCCGATTAACAATCTCTCTAATCGAAACTCAGGGTATTACACATGCTTCGGGCGGTGAAGTTCAAACAGCGATTCCGGGCGCTAGAGGGAGGTGGAGGCGGTGAGAGTTGAGGGGGTGAGTTGAGGAGGAAGAGGCGCTCCCGGGGCTCCTATTTATAAGGGGGGCTCCTATTTATAGGGCTCGGGTAGTGACGGGGCTTCGTGCGGTGCAAGGGAGCCAAGAGAGATCGCCAGCGGAGATTGAGGGAATGGCACGAGAAAGGAAAGGGGAATCACCGAGATGGGCGCGAAATCGACACGGTGTTTTAATGCGCGTGATTCGGGGTAGAAAAGGGGAGGGAATCACAGGATTGAGGAGCTCCGAGTGGGCACAAATGGCAGCTGTAAGCGGGCACTAGAGGAAGGGGGAGGTGAGGAGGAAGAAGGTGACGTGGTCGGGGGTGGGGCCCACTTGGAAGTGAGGCAAAGAGAGGGGAGGTGCAGGCGGGCTGAGATGGGCCAGAAATGGTTTGAAGGCGTGGAAAACCGGACTGGACTGAGGAAGATTTGGCCTAATGGCTTTTGCCGGATTTTAATTGATTTAGTGATTTTATTAATTCAGTTAATTCATTTAGGGTTTAGAAAATAGAAAATAAAGTCCAAAAATTATGAGAAAATTCATGGGAACTCTCGAGTAATTTTGGACTTAAATAAAATATTTCAATTCATAATTGGTAATTAATTTTTGTAAATAATTTATTTTGGCTTTGAAATAAATAAGAAAAAGGTTTTAGAATTTTAGAAAAATCCAGAAAAATAATTAAATTTTATTTTTAACTGGAACATGAAAATTGGGCTATTACACAAAAGTGCACTATGGTCTCCTTATGACTTCAAGGAAACTAAGGCATTACTTTTAGGCCCACAAAAGTGGTCGTACCAACCGGATATCCCCTAGATCAAGTTCTTGGAAACAGGAAATCATCAGGACGAATAGCAAAATGGGCGGTCGAGCTTGGGACGTTCGACCTCCATTTCATCTCACAAACAGTAATCAAGTCCCAAGCAATAGCAGAATTCATTACCGAATGAACAAAACCTGAACTCACCCAAGGGCCCGAGTACGAACACCATGACGAGTGGACAATGTACTTTGACGATTCCTTGATTCTCAAAGGCTTCAGGGCTGGAGTCGTCCTCATATCCCCTACTGGAGAACACATCAAATATGTCATTCAGCAAAACCTTCCTGCAATAAACAATGTGGCAGAGTACGAAGGTTTACTGGTAGGACTCCGAGCAGCTAAATCTCTCGGGATTCGCAGATTACTAGTAAAAGGCGATTCTCAACTAGTAGCGAATCAAGTCGGGAAAGAGTTTCAATGCTCAAGAACCAAGATGTCATCTTATCTGGCGGAAGTACGGAAACTCGAAAAAGCACTTTTTCGGTTTCTAGATCCAACACATTCCTAGAAAATAAAACTTTCTGGCAAACTAATTGGCATGGATGGCCTCCACAAGGTCACCTATCTCGCCTGGAGTTTTTCTCGAGCAACTCGATTCACCCTCAGTGGTTGAGCATTCTAAGGTCATAGATGTTCCACTGGAGGTCGTACAAATCGATTATGCGAACATGAATGCTCTACAGGAGGTCGTCAAGTATGAACTTGGTAGAGATTGGATGATGTCGATCTATAATTATCTTCAGCATGGCATTATTTCTGAAGATGATGTAGAGGCTGATCATATAGCTCGAAAAACCAAATCATACACTCTGATTGAAAGTACCCTTTATAAACGGGGATCTCACGGAGTGTTGATGAGGTGTATATCTCAAACGGATGGTGTTAGGTTGCTATCCGACATTTATGGAGGAGTCTGTGGAGCACATCATTCCTATAGAACACTTATCAGTAAAGCCTTCAAGCAAGGATACTATTGGCCAACTTCCCTTCCTGATGCAAAAGAGCTCATGACGAAGTGCGTACAATGTCAATTTCATAGTCGACAAGTACATCAGCCGGCACAAGCTTTATAAACATACCTCTTTCTTGGCCTTTTGCAACTTGGGGACTAGACATTCTAGGTCCTTTCTCAAGAGCACCCATGGGTTTCGAATTCCTTTTCGTCATGATTGACAAGTTTACAAAATAGATAGAAGCCGAGCTAGTTGTTAAAACAACAACTGAAGCTGCTAAGAGGTTCCTCACAAAAAATATGATCACATGATTTGGTATACCCAGTCGAATAATCACAGATAATGGTACCCAGTTTTCTAGCGGAAATTTTCAGGAATTCTGTGAGGATCTAGGTATCAAGATACATTTTGCTTCTGTCGCTCATCCACAGAGTAATGGAGCAATCGAGCGAGCCAATGGTATCATAATGTAAGAGGTGAAACGCCGAGTGTTCAACCAGTTAACAAAACGGTTAGGAATTTGGGTTCAAGAACTTCCTTATGTATTATAGGCCATTCGAACCACGACCAGTTGTGCGACCGGTGAAACACTATTTTTTGTCATTTATGGTGATGAAGCCATGCTTCCTTTAGAACTAAAATAGGCTCTGCTCAACTTGATTGTTTTAATGAAAACAATCAAGAAGAATGACGACTCGACGATATCAATGTCCTTGAGGAACGACGAAACTAAGCCCTCATACGATCGGCAGTTTACCAACAAGCCATGCGAAGATATCACAGTCGTAAGGTGCAACCTTGCAGCCTAGCTGTAGGTGATCTGGTTCTCAAAAAAATTTAGAGCCAGGCTAATCGCAACAAACTTTCTCCCAAATGGGAAGGTCCATACACTATGATCGAAGTCACCAGACCTGGTTCGGTACGACTAGCTATGTCAGACGGGCGTGTTTTGTCAAATTCTTGGAATATTGACCAATTGCGTAAGTTCTTTGTATAAGTGTATTTTACATTCTATCAATTTTTAATAAATATTTATCATTTGTTTATTTTCTCCGATGAGCGATATTATTTATATGACTGTACCCGTATTCTACTTGCCTACTATTGTTGTCCAATTGGTCGAAGAACACCAAATTCTCTCCGATATCCTTTTAAAGGATCTTTGTTACTCTCTGGCTAAGACATGTAAGTTAAATGCCGTAAGGGTCCTAGTCGTGACCATTAAGTCAATGGTTCTCACCTAAGACCACACTCTTTTATCAAAGAAACATATGAGTATAAGGAGCATAACACAAATGACTATATAAAATCAAACTCAACAAAAGACAAGAGGAGAATAGAGGGAGTATGGGGAAGCAAAGCTAGGGGGGCCAAGGCCCGAGCGCAAGAGGTCGAGCAGGCACGGACCACGCTGGAGAACCAAGCCATGGATGAGGCGGCGGTAGGTGCAGTGCAAGCGCAAGCGACTGCGAGGCCAAGCCCAGTGGCTTGGGTGGTGGCATCACCATAGTTGTGGCACGACCCGACACTACACAAGACACTCCTATCGTGACGAGTGTCTTGTGCAAAGTCTGAGTGGTGTCTGTCGGCTGACCTTGAGGAAGAAGGGCGACGGTGGCGTCGAGGTGGGGAGAGCAGACGAGAGTAAGTGGTGGGAGTGACGAGTTAGGGCAGGTACAAACCCTAGTGGCTGGGCTCCTACTAATAAAGAGACTTATCACAGATGGATCTATTATGGAACCATCAGTGATAGTTATCACAAACGGTTCCACAATAGAACCGTTAGTGATATGTCACATGTCACAGACGGTTCCACAATAGAACCATCCGTGATATGTACCATATCACAGACGGTTCCTTAATAGAACCGTCCGTGATATGTCCATATCACGGACGGTTCTATTAAGGAACCGTCTGTGATATGGTTGTCCTCAAGTTCTATGTTTTGAGCATATTATCATGTATATACATTTACATGACATGAAGAAATTACATGTTTATATGTCGATTTTGTAATTTAAATACTGCTAAAAATTTGCTTTAACTATATATGATATATATATATAGTAATAATTCAACATATAATTAATATAGTAACTTCACCTCCTAGCTAGATTTCTTTTCATTTTGGAATTTTCATATGGCCAAACAGCGTGGCCAGTCGCTTCTTACAAAGATTAAAAAAAAGTAGAAACCTATAAATAAACAAAGTTTTTCTAGTGGTGGAGGTAGGCTGCTATCTCCGTCTTCAAAACTTCGTAGGCGGCGACGTTGGCTTTAGACGGTTCGTGATCGAACGCGGACTGAAATGCGTCCACCCGCTGACGCGCTCATTTGAGTGTCTCCCGAAGACCCTCGGACTATTGAATCAAGAAGAATTGAGCCCATAGGCTCTCTTCCCTTGCTTGAGGGGTCTCGGCCTGGTCGACTCGGTCACCTGCCGCTCGATTAAGCAGTCCAAGTGACGGCAAGCCTCCTAGAGACGTGCAACGTCGTTGTGGAGGACCACGTCGATGATGTAGTAAACTTGCCGAAAGTGGGAGATCATCAAGAAGACACGGCGAAGGAGGATGTCAAGACGGCGGAAGGTGGCCGTTACCTGCTCCGACAGATCCTCGGACAGAGGAGTGAAGACACTGTTGAAATAGTGTTCTTCCGCAGCATCCGCCAACATACGGCCGGAGAGGTGCTCATACAGTACGGCCAAGTAGGCCATCAATGCCGGCGACAAGGAAATAAAAGAGGGAGCTATTTCTGCTTTTTTAGAAGTAGTAGTAGAGTTATATGTGGGGATGATCATCTTCGATGGCGGATGATCCTTTTATAAAAAAGGAATAAATTCAGAGCGTGGCGAAGAGACACATCGGAGAATAGCGACATTGATCGACGAAGAGAGCGATCGCGACGAAGAAACTCATCGGGCTTCAATGGGGAGTGTGGCGATATTATCCTGAGCGATTATAATTAAAAACCGTCGTGATATGTAGTAATATCTGAGCGATTATTGTTAGAACCGTCGTGAGGTATCCTGAGCGGTTGTTTGTTGAAAACCATCGTGATATGTAGAAGTATCACACACGGTTATTATTAAGAACCGTCTGTGATACTTCACAGACGGTTTTTATAATGAACCGTTTGTGATATTACCTCTTCACATACTGTTTTTAGCGCAGCCAGTAACACCGATAGTCTCTAAACCAAAACCATCTATGATTGCATGCAATACAGACGGTTTTGGTCAACCGTCTGTGATGAGGCGTCCAGTATTAGCCTTTTTGTAGTAGTGAATGTATCACAAAATCTATATAAATGCAAGGTTATCAAAGAATGAGGTTCTACTCTACAAGTTATTCTACTTAAATCCATTTTTATTTGCAATATCCATATGTAGTAATTTGCAACGAAAGTTTAAAAGTAGTTTAAATAGATACAGGATAGTAAGTAAGTAATTGAATGAACAACAACAATAACTCGCAACCCTCCTCGGCTGCGAGCAACATTTCATTTTAACAACAACTCACAACCCTTCTTGATTGCAAGCCACATTTTATTTTCATCCATAACATGACAGTTAACTCAAATAAAAACCCACAAGTCATTGCCCATGTTTTTCTAGTAAAATAGTTTTTGTGAAAATCAAAACTAAACCCATATCGTATACACTAAGCACACTCATGACCGTGAGCATGGCTATTTAAATAGATTTACACTCTGCAGAGGTGTACAGCTTTACCCATAGTACACGAGTTCTCTAGTTTATTCGGTATCCGTCGATATCGCCGCTCACTACCGTAGGTAAGTAGTCTAGAGCACGTGTCGAAGCCTTTACATCATCTAGTCCTACCTTTGCACTAGCCCAGCGGATGTTGTTCCTCACCTCACTCGGGGACACCACCGTCTTGGTGAGGCATTCGCACTTGTGTCGGCAAGCTTTGTGCCCAACACCGTGGTGAAGGGAGCCCCTTCGAACATGCCTACACTGATCATGTCCGCACTCTACGGCCTACCTACGTGAAAGGCTAGTTTTCAATGATTTAATTAGCTAAGGTTGTCTCATACCAGCACATATGGTTGTACGTTTGGCTTAGATTGGAGTTACTGGCGTCCGGTCCTTAATTGACCCAAGCGAGAATTTCCCCTATCTACTAGTGGGGTACACCCCCTCACTCTTCTCAAAATATAATATAACTCACCCGCGTCCAAAACTAGGTTTTGTATTTTTATTTTTATACAAAATAACAGAGGTACACCCCTATGGATATTTTTTATAAATCTCCCAAATTCACGTTTATCATATTGTCCTTTCATAACTTTTCAGGAAAATCTATCGCTCTAATAAGCAGTTGTGCGATAATCGCACTCAAAACTCCCTAATGACATTATATATTGTCTAACCCATAACCTAATGGTTAAAACAATAAGGGGATCAATATTTCAAGGAGATATATGCATCGAATAGGATTTATAACTACTGACTTCCCAAACATAGCATTTTCATACCAAACATACACGCATGTATAATAGATTTTGTAAAACAAAGTACAGTAAGTAAAATAGTGGAATCAACATGATCAAAGGAGGTGCTTCCCTTGCTCTTGTTGTTCTGATATGAGGATGGTTGGTCGTCGAAATATTTGTTCGAGCAATCAACGTCTAATCCAAAAAGAGACGGAAACAAATTAAATAATACCAAATAAATTAAACAGTAACCAATTCCAAATATTTTTACATATTCTGGTATAGCATGATTTTAGATGAATTTATCAATAAAAATCATTCAATTTGGAGTTTTTATGCAAAAGTCATTTAAGTTTCAATTTGGTTCGGTTTGAAAAATCCTGGAAAAGGAAAAGATGACGTTGATGGTGCATTTTCTGGGTTTTACATTTTCCAGCAGAGAAGGCGTATTCTCTCATACGTTCTATTGAGGTTTACGTTTTCCAGTAAGGAAAATGTATTCTCGTCTCGACTCATTGAGGTTTACGTACGCTTTCCAAACAGAGAAAGTGTATTTCCTCAAAATTAAAAGCGTACTTTATATTTTCTTCTGATTTTTATTAACCCGACATGTGGGGTCCATTTGTTAGTGGTTTGGTTCACGGAACAGTGTGTGGACCGAAGGTCCATGCGCATAGCTCATGGGATCACCGAGGCGTTCATTGTGCACTTATGGTGGTGGGACCCGCATGTTAGTGACTCAAAGCGAAACTCAGGTTTTAATGAATCTCGTTTACTATTTTTTGAGGCCCATGCATCTGTGACTCAAGCATTAACTAAACCAACAACTAATCATTGATTTTCCGTAACGACCGTGATTTACTTCTTAATTGTGTCGCCACGGTTAGGTCCTCTGTCGACAGACAAGCAGAGCGACTCTCGGGCGTGAGTTTGCCACGCTTGTCCGTGTGCGATGGCGCTGTGATGTCGATTTAAGCCCAAAATGGGTTCCTCGTGCTCTTGCACACCTGATGGTGCCGGCGTCGAGGGCTAGGGTGGCTGGTAGCGACAGCGCTACGGCATTGAGCGGCGGCGGTGCTATGGCTTTAAGACAATAATCAAACCATTGTTGCCCTTAGCTAACTAGCCTGCGCATGAGCTACTATTGGTCACTAGGAGCTCACCAGGTTCGAGAGGGAGGTCAAAGGTAGTCAGAGGATGACTGGCGACAAAGACCGAGGCGACGCGGTGGAGCTTCACTTGGAGGAGGCGTCTGGGCGAGGGAGAGCTCCTTCTGATGGTCGGGGAAGGAAAAGGAGGTGTAGGGGTGCTCTGGCAATGAGGAATTGATGCGGGGTTCACCGAGGAGGAAACGGCGATGAAGGCGGCGTTGTTGGCCGGAGTTGGGGAACAAGCGAGGCTTAGAGAGTTCCTATAGACCAAAGAGGAAATCGAGTGAGGGGAAAAGATCCTCATTCTCTGGAACATGAGATGACACGAGTGGCATGAAGAAAAACCCTTCGGGGCGACGGGAATGGTGGTGGCGGCGCGGCGGCCCAAAATGGAACTTGAGCTCTCCTTGTGCTCAAGCTCGTTGGAGGAGGGAAGAAGGTAGGGAATGGCGAGTAAAGGAAGAGAGGAGGCTCTAGCATCCTTCTTGTAGACAATGGGGGCATAGAAACTCGATGGAGAGAGCATGTGCTCGCGGGCAATGGCGGCGATGTGCTCGGATGAGCCGAGGTGGCAACGGGCAGGGATGGGCGAGGAGCAAGGCAGTGGCTAATGCAGGCGATGCGGCGAAGGCATGGGCGCGGAGAAGAAACTGGGGGCGCGACCAAAATGGTGGGCACGCAGTGATGAGCTCACGAGCATGTGCTGGAGAGGTCAAGAGACGAGGTGGACAACGAAGCCTGCCAGTGGGGTCCACTATCAGCGAGAGGTGAGCGAGAGATAGATTTAGGGTTTTGGATTTAAAGGTTGTGATTTGGCTGAATTTTTACACTAGGCAGACGAAGTCCAAATTTTATGAAACTTTTTGTGAGGTCTCTTGACCTAGATTAGTTGCTTAGGTAAATTTCTCAGAAACTTATATTATTTGTGATTTTCTCTAAAAATCTTACAATTTCATGTTCTTATGATTGCATATGTTATTCTTAATAGAAATTTGCATAGGTTGTTTAATAGATTTTCCTTGAGCAATATTTGCCCAAAATAATTCTCTCAACTATTTTTATTTTGTTTTAACCAATTTTCCTTTAAGTGTATATTTGTTTGTATTTTAGTATTTGCTTTTAAATAAAAGTTTAAATTTCAAACGTGGGTAGGTTTTCATATGCAAAATGATCAAAGTGTTTTTCCTAGTACATTTCTATTATGTATTCTCAAATGTGGATTTTGGGATGTTATACAAACTAAGTTTTTTATTTTTATACAAAATAACAGAGGTAAACCCCTCTGAACCATCATTTCAAAATATTCCAAACTTATGTTCACCATGTCATCCCTTTTACCAAATTTTAGTAAAGACCATACCTTGACTAAGCAATTATGCGATACTTGCACTCAAAATTCCCAAATTGACATCATATATTGTCTATACCATAACCTAATAGCTACAATAGCAAGAATATCAATATTTCAAGGAGGTTAATGAATCGAGTACGATTACGACTACCATTATCCCCAAATTTAGCAATTTTAATCAAACATACACGCATGCATAATAGATTTTACAAAAAGAAGTATAATAATTAAAATAGTAGGATCAACATGGTCAAACGGGGTGCTTGCCTTGCTCTAGTTGCTCTGAATACGAGGATGGAGAATCGTTGTGAAAGTCGTTCGGACAATCGACGTCTAAAAAGAGTAGGAAGCAAATTAAATATAGAAAAAAATATAAAAATATAAAAAAATCCAAATATTTTTCATATTCAGGTAGACCATGGTTTTATATGAATTTAGAAAAAGATTCATTGTATTTAGAGTTTGTATGCAAAAGTTATTAATGTTTTAATTTGCTTCGGTTTGAAAATTCTAAAAATAAGAAAAATGCTGACATCAAAGGCGTATTCTTTGAAGTTTACGCCTTCCAATAGAGAAAGTGTATTCTTCTCTGAGTTCTACTGAGGTTTACTCTATTAGAAAGCGTACTCTCTTCTAACTGAAAGCGGCTTTTCTCATTTTTTTCGATTTTTATTAACTTACATGTGGGGGCTACTTGTTAGTGACTCGTATTTTTGTTTTATTGATTTTATTTATAAACCACAGGTGGTGCCATATGTCATAGACTCATTATTTATTAACTAATGATTAAACATGTTTCTGTTTTTAATTGACTGACGAGAGGGGCCCACTTGTCAGTCTCTCGGGTTTCTAAAACATGTTTTAAAACCAAGAATAGTGCGTAGTCCCACATGTGAGTGGCTCATTTACTGAACACGTTTAAAATTATATTTTTTATTATGTTTTTAGTCGGTCCCACCTATCATTGACTTAGTACTTTTAACTACTGTCATTAAGCGCTAATCTACGTTTAAACACGTGGGTCCCACTAACAGAGAGAGAGGGTGAAGCGTACAGCGAGCGCGCGCGCGATCGAGAGGAGGGGAAGCTCGTCGGCGGCGAGGCACGCACGGGAAAGCTCAGGGGAGCTTGAAAATGGTAGAGGGGTCAAATGTGATGCTAGGGAGGTGAAGGTGACCGGACAGGTGGACAAAATCAGTAGTGTGGCGGCGAGAAGCCTGGGGTGAACATGGTACTAGCGCTAGTGGCTAACACAAGGTGGCCTTGGGGCTCAAATCGGCTTAAGGTGCTGTCGCAAGGGGTTTAGGTGGAACTCAGGACCCTAGGGGCCTCACTAACAATTACTGCGCAAAGGTACTACATTATCCAAATTAAAGGAGGCTTATGCACTAGTAGCTCACCACGATCAAGAGGAAGCTAACAATGAGGTCGGAGAAGGGCTGAGACGGCTTGAAGGGTGATGAACAGAGATGACGATGGCAAGCTTCATGATGACTGACCGTCCTGGTGGAAATCAGCTAAAATAAAGCGCATGCATAGCTTTAGGGTGACTCATAGATGGAGAAATTTGCCTTGGTGTGGTCAAGGGCTCACTAGAGACAGAGAGGCTTATGGTGGCAACTCCATGTTGGTGACGATAGCTGAAATAGGTGGTGGGAGGAGGTTTGGTGAGGCGAGGCGATGCTCAAACTGGGCACGAAGTTGACCGGGACTCACCGAGCTTGAGGATCCTCCACGGCTATCTCGGCGCTAGAGGTGAGGAAAAAGGCCCGATTGTAGTGCTACACTGCAATGGAAGAATAGGGGAGTGAGGGGGTGATTGAGTGAAACAAATGGTGCAAGCTGACATGAACGTCGAGGGCTTGGCGCACCAAGATACGATTGTGCTTTGGTGGAGTGCGTGCACCAGAGCTCGGGACGATGAAGTGTTCCGGACGCTATAGTAGATGAAACTTACCGAGGAGAGGAGAAAAACGGCAATGGACGTGGAGTGTTTTGACGTGCTAGGGAGAGCATCAAGTAGCGAGATGGAGGCAAGAACGGGAATGAGAAAAATGCGAGCAACTCAGGTTCTCGCAATTATCGATCATGTGGCGACAAGTCCCAGGCGGAGAGGAACAGTGGGCGGGGCAAGTAAGACCAAGCGGACGCGGCGGGGCCTAGCGTTGCTACAGGGTGGAGGGGATGGCAGAGCGAGGTGGAAGAGAAGCCCTGATGAGTGGGTCCCACTCATCAATGGGACGAGAGGAGAGATTAATTTAGGATTTTGAAAAGAAAAGGGCTAATGGTTTTAGGGAATTCTTAAATATAGAAATATAGCTCCAAAATTTATAAAAAAAAAATTTGTGAAGCCTTATGAGACCGTACAATTTCTTTTGTAAATTTTTCAGGATTTTATCTACTCTGTGATTTTCTCGAAAATTCTTAGAAGTTTCTGTTTTCACGTAAAATGCATTGTCACCTTTGATAAAAATTCACAAAACATGCTCAAATACCTTTTCCCTTATGCAAACATGCCAAAATTATTCTCCCACTTATTTTTATTATACCTTCCCAAAATATTTTTTTTGGGATGTTACAACGATTGCTTCAGCTCACTTGTTCTAACCTGAAAATTCTAAAGATATGGCACATACAGGTGCTAAAAAACACTAATCATCCTATATGGAAAATATTGCTTTTGTAAAAAGAAAAATATTAGTAGTAAATCTTCTAAAATTGATTATATTGAAAAATAATGCACATTAATGTGACTTGTGTCAAGAAATATACACCTGGGAGGCTGGGAACCACCTCTTGGTAGGTGATACAGCTGTGGGTGTATGACTCCACTCGCCAGGGTTCAAATCATGGTGCCTACCTTTATTCACAAGCGAGTAAGCTTCAGTATGAACTTTGCAAGGCCACAGATTTATCTTTGACCTTTGTATTTACAGGTGTGTGCTAAGGGGCGCACTAGTGTGTGTGTAGTGTGTGCATGTGTGGTGAGTGTGTCAAACCCCCGGGCGTGGAATACCCATAGATCTTATGTGTATACTGTGCTAGTCCCAGGAATAAAGGCTAGAACACACATTCACAATATTTTGCATCACATTCATACATTCACATAATAAAGTAAAGCAAAAGGGTGTAAACTACTTAAGTGATTACAAGAATAATTACAAAACATGGCCGACCGGCCAAATAAAAGCAGTCATTAGAGAAAGTAAAGTCGCAGCGAAAGATATAGTAGTAGTAGCAAAAGTCCAGTGCCATGCCCATCGAATCCCTTAGGCAACCGACAAGGAAACAAGGCCTAAGTAGACCCGTCACCGAACCCTTCGGTGCCAGGTGCAAAGAACTCGTTGTCTGGCATCAGATCATCTGCAAATTCTAAAGCAACAACAAAAGCAAGATTGAGTACTTGTGTGCTCAGCAAGACTTGTAGTGTATCGCAAAAATTATATTAGATGCAAGGCTAACAAGTGTATGGCTCTACTCTACAAGTTCATTTGCTCAAAGCCAAGTTTATTTGCAATAATCATAAGTAATAATTTGCAACGGAATTTGAAAGAGCGGTTTATGAAAAAGTAAGTACAGGACAGTAAGTAAAGTAACTGAATAAGTAACAACAAACACTTACAAACTTACCCGGTTGTAAGAAAAAATATAATCAATGTTTCACCATAGAAATGGCACTGACAGATTCGGTTCAACCATAGACATGGCAATACTACTATAGAAATAGAAAATCAGTCATAAAATGACAATCGGCTATAGACATAGCAACGAAAAACCATAGACATGGCAGTTAACTCAACAAAGTAAAACCCCATGTCATTACCCCAACATTTTGTGACAAAATAGTTTGGAAAACAAAAGCTACCACCATACTAGCCGTACTAAGCATGCTCATGACCGCGAGCGCGGCTATTCGAATAGTTTATCACTTTGCAGAGGTGTACAACTTTACCCATAGTATGCGGTACTCCAGTTGCCTGGAATATCTCTATATTGTTGCTCACTGCCGAAGGTAAGCAACCTAGAGTTCACGAGGCAGCCTTTACATTACCTAGTCCTAACCTTGCACTAGCCCTGCGAATCATCATCCTCATCTGTCGGGAAAATAATAATAACAACACTGATAGTAACAAGGTAACACATCGGATGAGGAGCCTTACTCGTCGGACAGCCCCTGTTGAGCAAGTCCCTCACTTCGTCCGGATGGAAACCCGTCGAAGTGAGGCATTCGTAGTTGTGTCGGCATTACCGATACCATGGCAATGCGGACACTACTTCTACCTACTATCATGCAAGGCTAAGATTTCGATAACTTAGTTAGCTACGACCATCCCACACTAGCACATATGGTTGTACGATTAGGTCTTAGTCCCGGATTTGCTGGTTTCAGTCCTTAACCGACTACGGGCAAGATCTCCACCCTATCTACTCGTGAGTTTCAATCCCCACTTTTTCATAATACAACAATAACTTGCTCGTGTCTAAAGACTAAAGTTTTCATATCATTTTCATAAAAATAACAGAGGTAACTCCTCTGCACATTTTCAAAATAATCCCAAACTCACAAAGTATCATATTGTCCTTTTATCCATTTTCAGAAATTCTATTGCTCTAGTTGCATTTGTGCAATGACTGCACTCGAAAATTCCCAATGGACATTACATTGTCTAACCCATATTCTAAAGGTCACAACAGTAAGAGATCAATATTTCAAGGAAGCATATGCAGCAAGTAGGATTTACAACTACCAATTTCCCGATAATAGCATTTTCATACAAACATACACGCATCATAATAGGATTTGCAAAAACAAAGTACAATAACTAAAATACTGGGATCAATATGATCAAAGGGGGTTCTTGCCTTGCTCTTGCTGTTCTGGAGGTATAACGGATTGATCGTCGCAAGAATAACCCGAATAATCGATGTCTAAAAAGAGCTGGAAAAGAATTAAAATAACATCGAACGAAAGCAACATCAACCAAAATGGAATATTTTTACATATTTAGGTAGATCATGATTTTATACGAATTTAGAGATTGATTTCACTTAATTTGGAGTTGTTTAGCAAAAGTTATTAAGGTTTTACTACAATTGGTTTGAATAATCCAGAATAAATGAAAAATATGTTTTCTAACGGAGAAAGTGTAGTTTCCATTTTGCATTGGATTTCTGATTCAGGCTGACAGGTGGGGCCTACTGTCAGTGACTAGGTCCACTGGGATCTCACTGTGTACTTAAACCGTGGGGCCCACATGTCATAGACTTAAACAAAGTTAACGATTTGGTTTAACTTAAGGCTTGGTCCCACATGTAAGTGACTTATTAAGATTAACTAATCAATTTAATGACAAGATAACTATAATGACAAGATTAGGCACGTTGATGACGTGCTACAGTGCCGTCATCGCGGTGTCGCGTGGTGGTGCTTCACGGCTACACTAATCGCCGGCAAGGTGGAGCTCGGCGAGGCAAATGAGTGCTTGGAATGGGATCTACTTACTATTGCACACCGCCAAAGACCGGCCGTGTGGCATGGGTGGCATTAACGTGATGGCGCGCCAACAATGAAGCGGAAAGGTCGCTACTGAAAGCGGCGACAAGGCAAATGAGCGAAGCTCGTGACAAACTAACGCGCGCATAATCAACTAGGGACTACTAGGAATGTACCGGAATGACGTGGAGGGGCTGAGATGGTCTGAACTGGCTTATCGACGATGAGTGGCAGCGGCGAAGTTGGTCGTTCGTGGAGAAGAAAATCAAGGTGAAGGAGAGTGAAATCCAATGACCGTAGAAGCTTCAGTGAGTCTTGGCGATGCTCCAGGTGCAGTGAATTGGCTCGAGGTATAATGAATCACCGGTGAGGCCCTTGCGGTGGTTCTGGCCGGAGACGAGATTAAATGTGTTGTTCAGGTGGTCCGAACGGCCCACTCGATCTGGTGCGTCCGCTAAAGATCCAATGGTGCGTGCATGTGTTTTGCTGAAACGACCCGATCAAAAATGAGTGGCCCAGATTGCGCAAACGTTTGGACGGTCCGAACATCCCAGTTGATCTGGACGCTTGGTTTAAAATCCAACGGCTCACAAGGGTTATGCTGTTCGGATGGTCCGAATGGCACATTAGATCTGGGCGGTTGGTTTGCAAATCCAACGGCTCAAATCACTTGCGCTCGATGAACTGGTGCGATTGCGAATAGGGTTGGGTTCAACCATGAGGGTTGGACTCGAGCCCGATGAACAGTACATGCTTTAGGGTTTTGAATTATTAGCTTATTTCTTTGCTGATTTAATTCACCACCCAAACGAAGCCCAAAAATTATGAATTTTTTGTGTAGGCTACTGGGCTCAAGTAGTTCCTACAGTAAAATTTTCAGAGGCTAACACCTTTCGAGAATTTCTACAAAATTCAAATGAGGTGCTGATCCTAGGTGTTTGCAAAGATTTTCCTAAACAAAATTTGATATAGAAATTTTAGTTGAATAGTTCCTGGGACAAAAAGGAAATTAATGTAGGATTGCCGGTTTTAATTGGTACGCATTAGGTTTATATATGCCCGATTGCGACTAATTCTATCCTTCACACAACGGCCAAGGCAAAGTAAACCTGATGCATCTACAATTTTATCAAGTGGGGTATATTAGCACTGAAATAACTAAATCAAACATTAATAAGAAATCAAAATTTTACCTTCCAATAGCACAATATACTTCACTGCAAGTAAGGGGTAGGTATCCGAATTTGAGACAGGGTGGGTGGGGTGGGGTGGGGTGCTCGATGACACCTCTTGCCAAACCGAGCAGCGCCTCCCATATGCTGTTTGTTTTCGCCAGAGAATCCTTCGCTACTTAAAGTTACAGTCTTCCCCTTCAATGGTGCATCAAGCCATAGTTGCAGCAACAGTTTAGGACCCATGCACACCTTAAAGAACTGTACTCATCGCTGCCAACAGGCGAGTGGAGTGGCCACGACGTCGGTTATGCTGATGCATGATGCTTGGCGAGGATGGAACTTCTTTGGTTGGATGCTTGATGTGGTCTCAATAGCAAGTTTCCTTGTTTACTTGCTTTCTCCTGCTTGAGCAGATGGTCCCAAATTAATTATGTCGCTGCCCCAAATTGCATACATGCTACACTTCTTGCTGATGCTGCTCCTGCCGTGCATGGCTATATCGCTCTGACTGTCGCGCGTGTGCATGCCACCGCTCTGAACTATACCACTTCCAGGGGTGGATCTATAGTAGCCTAGTAGGGTGCACAGGACACCGGGTCCAAAATTCAATTTTCTTTGGATATAATCATGTATATGTAGTGTGGACACCACTAGTCCAACATGAGAGGACACCCTAAGCCATAGCCAAGCCGAACGTAGCCCATCTTGCCTCAAGGATACCCGGTCATTTTCGTTCTAGATCCGCCACTGACCACTTCGAGGCCTTCTATGAAGACGTGTCGATGCTCGTCGGATCCACACCTTAATCTAGGCATACCCTAGGGTTGCTGCTCTGGCTGCCAGATTACCTCGTCGCCGGATCATGCAGCCCGTGGATGCACCGAGACGCGGGAGTATGAGAATTTTTTTTTAAATAATCTATTTTTTATTAGAAATTACAAAAATATTCCTGTGTTATTTTTTTTTACAGAAATATGCGTCTATCGCCGAATGATTTGGCGACTAGATGCGATCGCTTCTGATTGGGCGAAGTTGATCGCCCAATTGTTGGGCGACGAAGTGCTATCAGCATAACCGTTAGGCGAGAGCGCTTGATCACCTTCCCGCCACCCAAAAGGCGACAGGGGCCCCTTTGTTTTGTATTATTTAATGAGTTAATTTCTTATTTGCCATTGGAAGTTGGCAAGCTCCTCAAAATGCCATGAAAATTTATTCATCCCTTTTTGCCACTCGTTCTCAATTTCTATCCCTTTTTTGCCACTCGATCGGTTAACAATTTGACTTGACCATTGACTTGAATGTGAAAAAGACAATTTTGCCCTAAGTATTTTGAGATCTTTAGGTTTTATTTGACATAGTAATTTTCAAAAATTATGAAATTTTTAAAAAGTTTTAGACAAAAATATATTATAAATAAAACCCTATAAAAATTACACAATAATTCTACACTATTTCAGAAACTTCCCTAAAAATTTCATAATTTTGAACTATATTACTATGTCAAATAATTTCCTAAAGATCTCAACCCTAAATAATGCACTTAGGGGCAAAATCGTTTTTCAAGATCCAAGTCAACGGTTAAGTCCACTATCAACTGACCGAGGGCAAAAAGGAGAGAAGTTGAGAATGAGTGGCAAAAAAGGGATGAGTAAATTTTCGATGGTATTTTGAGGAGCTTGCCAACTTCCAATGGCAAATAAGGAATTAACTCTTATTTAATTGCGTTGTAATGAATATTACATTTTGTGGGTTAATTACATTTAGCAAATCTGATTGTATGATGTTATTTATTTTGAAAATAATAGTGTTGTGACGATATTGGTTGGTCTGCTTGTTATTTTCGTAGAATATCAAGGGTACGAAATTTGTCAAACTCGCAATAATATTTTGTGATCATCGTATATTGTTGTAGTGCGCAAAATTTCTGTAGAATTTTAGGAGGACGATTGAGATAGTAATGAGTTGTAAGTAGAAAGGTAAGTGATATTATGATATGCCAGGGAGTCTCTGCTCGATGAAGTCGTCTGAACGTATACGCGTATATAGGCAGGTAGTCGATATCGTGCTTTATGAAGCTTATACAGAATATGATTGAAGGGGCTGAGAACACTCGTTATGATTATGAAGATGCCCTAAAACATGGAGGATTCGATGTCGGTGCGAATGGTTCTTTCTGGGATTCCACTAGAAGAGGCATACTTGCAATATAGGCTTGCTTTGATGGCTTAGCGAGACACGTAACCAAAACTATATTAGAGTCCGCGACGAACACGCTACACATAGTCACATGGCATGATGGTTGGCTAATTGCTTTAGTCATACTCACTACTACTAGGGTACACTACGACACAAGCATCAGGACCATGTAAGTCTACATGTCTTTAGGGATAGTAAAAACATAGGGGTAGGGGACGGGACTACTACGTAATGACCTAACCTCTGCGTGGACGGGGCCATTTTCCTTCCTTGCTAGCTCGGCGTTGAACTCTCATGGGCCTTTCCCTTCCCTTGTCACGGAACTGCCCACGCGGGCCGGTATGTCAAGTCGTCCATGTCCTGCGATTCCATGATGTAAGTGCACCATATAGTGAGAATCGAAGAAGGATGTAAATTCTTCATAACTCACGCCATGGATACGGATTACGCCCGGCATCGATACGCTGCGGGCGTGCTCACCAAGATGAACCTTTCCCTTGCCCTTGTCGCGGATTTGCCCACATCGGGCCGGTATGTCAAGTCGTCCACATCCCGCGATTTCATGATGTAAGGGCACCGTATAGTGAAAATTGTAAGAAGGATGTAAATTCTTGATAACTCACGCCGTCTACACGGACACGCCCGGCGACGGATCTGTTGTGGGGCGGGCTCAACCGCATGAGCCTTTCCTTTGCCTTTGTCGTGGGACTGTCCACGTCGGGGTGGTATGTCCAAGTCGTCCATGTCCTGCGATTGTATGATGTAAGTACACCGTACAAGGAAACCTTACGTAATAAGGATGTAAATTCTTCATAACTCACGTCGTCGATATGGATTACGCTCGGACGAGTACTGGGCTCCTTCGGTGCCTTCTCAACAGGGTCCGGTACGTAAGGTTTCCACCGCACGAAGTTCTCGCCCGCACCGAGTAGTTCAAAGCGGTACTGTTTGGATGAATGCCCTGTCAGACATCTCCGGCCGCTGATCCACTAGAAGAAGTGACAGTGCATCTCGGGCTGCCATTACGTGGGGATGAAGTTAAAATTTTGAAGAATTCAACGTTGGGAGAGGAAAATCGATACGCGCGAAAAAAACGCTTACGAGATAGTGCCCGCATGTGTAAACGCCCGACGCATGTGTTCAGGTGTGTGGATCAATGATCTTTGCGGTTCGCCACACACACACACACCACGGATCGAAAAACGTGGTGAATCTTGGAGCATCTTTCATTGATTTATCCGGGTATTGTAGCGTTTCCTCTTTTGCTTAAGCCACTTTTATTCGCAACATCCTCGCAGAGAACTTTCTCAAGAGTCCATAGTGGATATCTGTTGTGTAGTATTGTGTAGAGTTGGGTTTGGTTCAACCCCTTTTATAAGCCCCATGGTTGGCATGGTGTTGTTAATTTCATGCATAGTAGAGAGTCCTGTCTTTTAATTCTGAAAAGCTGAGGAGGTAGAGTGTTGTCATGTCGATCTGGAAAGCTGGCAATGTATAGTGTTGTCACGTCTTACTTTGCAGTGAGAAGTCATGTCTTGCTTTGCAGAGTGCTGTCTTATCGGCCTGAAAAACTGGCGAGGCAGAGTGTTGTCATGTCTTTCTTTGCGGAGTCTTGTCTTTTCGGTCTTAAAAGCTGACGAGGCGGTCAGGGTTGTCAAGTCGATCTGAAAAGCCTAACCCTAAACCTAAACCCTAAACTGCGCAAAGCTGTCTCCTTTGGTCTTATCACTGCGCAAAGCTGCCCCGTATGGTCTTGTCACTATGCAAAGCTGCCCCGTGTGGTCTTGTCACTCCAGAAAGCTGTCTCCTTTGGTCTTATCATCGCGCAAAAGTCGCCTGTGTGGTCTTGTCATCGCAAGCAAAAGTCGCCAAACCCATCTGGTCTTGTCCACCGCAAGGTCGCCCTTATTTTGTCTTGTCATCGCGCAAACTCGCCTGCTTGGTCTTGTCTATAAAATGCTTTGTTATCTTTCCTGCTGGCTATAAAATGCATGCCCCACGCTCCGAAATTAGGACCACTCGACCTTTGAAACCATAGGAAGAAGAACCTTCTCTGTCTTAGAGTAACATACGATGGCAGACGCCCAAGGACCAGTCCAACCGGGATCGCCGAAGCTAGACCTTCTCGTCGAAAGAAGGGAGGACTTCGGCCCTAACTACCAGTTGATGCCGAAGAAGCATGCTCAACCGGTATGGCCAAAATGCGGACATGAGGAGGACGCTATCGTGCAGGTCATAGACGGCCCTTTCGATGGTGGACGGCGTTTCTTCCGATGCCCATACTCTGGGGTAAATAGTTTTGTTCATGTTACTACTAATACATCCTCCATACTAACCGTCCCTTGTAGCAGATGGCAAAATGCAACTTCACCCGCTGGATCGATCCTCCTCATGAATGACATGTTGTGAGGTACATGGATGTATTGTGGAACCGAATCTTTGATTTGGAGGCGCAAATTGACGATCTCAAGGAGCAAAATGATGACCTCCGCCAACAGATGCAACGTGAGAGGGGCAATGAGGAGGTCGTGAACATAGGAAGTTCCTATGATCCCACATCTTCTTTGTGTACAACCCTAGTCAGATATGTGCGTGTTACTACAACGACGGCCAGCCACGTCTGAGGCGTCCAACTGGAGAACACTCTATGTGGGTAGCGAGAGGCACCTTCTACAATTAGGCACGGGCGGAGAAGATTGTACATCGGTAGTCTCCCCTTATGTACGCACTTATGTTCAATCTCCTAAAGCATGTAACTAAATGGTGGACGCGTTATTGCGGTTGCCTTTTATCGAGTTGACATGTTGCATCGATGTGTCGTGTGCTTTAAGTTATATGCATCGAACAAATTCATTCATGGGTAGGTAATGTTACTAGTTTATTCTCATTCATGACGGACTGCGATGCATAAGTAAAGAGTGGGCATTACATCTCATTACAACTGAACTTCTACTTGGTAACAACAAGAAATAATAGAAGAAAGACCACAAAACTAACTAGCTTAACTAATTTCTGAAGCATGTTCTCAACTCTTTCTATCCTTTCATCTAGTCTTTTAAGTCTATTATCTTCGTTCTGCGTTGGTGGCTCAGAGGGTCGAGCCACTGGACGAAATACAGCAATACCACGAGAGTCATCTTACAAGGCAGCAATTTGCATTGCAATATCTTGAACCACTAGGATAGTTTCGTCAGCACACTGCCAAAACCGACATGTTGTGCTCTGAAAAAGAATTGCAACTTCAAGTGAAATAAAAACAACATGCTGTTTCGAATGAAATTCATTCGGGGTGATTAGGCGCAAGTTACCGTAAGATTTGAACATCTCATGAACACTCGAGATGGATTCGTTGGCGTATGTGAGGTAAACACATTCACCGGATCATTGCAGCGAGGGCAAACCAGCTACTGCCGCAGTGATTGTAATTGTCTGGTCACATGAAAGTTAGATGATGCCGAAGACATCCTATCTAAGACTGGAAGAAAGGAGAAGAGGAAATGAAGAGTGAGGTGAATGGCAGCCAAAGCATCTATATATAGCATGCAGCTGAATTGCAATTGGGTTGAAGGAAATTCGCGTCCGCGAGCTACTGGGCCCGAGGAGGAATCGTGTGGCAGCGTTGAAGGAAATTCGCGTCCGCGAGGTAGTCTCCCCTTCTGTACGCAATTATGTTCAATCTCGTAACACATGTAAGTAAATAGTGGACGCGTCATTGCGGTTGTCATTTATCGAGTTGACTGTTGCATCGAGGTGTCGTGTGCATTAAGCTATAGGCATCGATATGCATTGAACAAGCATGCATTATATGAACAAGTACACACAAGAACGCAAAAGTATTACAGGCATCATATATTAAGTGCAAAATATACTGACTAGTGCAACAAGATGCCCCCCGCTAGCCCCCCCAACCGCACTCCCCAAAGATCCCTCCCGCATCCCCACCACCCACTCCACCTTCATGTCCTCCCCTACGGGCTCGCTTGGGCCCCCTCCTCTGTGCTGGGTGTCAGGACCTCGGCCCCGAGAGGGAAAGACGGTCAGGAGCCCTGATCTGACGAGGACCAAGAGGCGAAGGGGTGGACAGCACTAGGTGCTATGTGGGTACTGGCGCACCAAGGAGCTGTGACCCGGACAGAACCTCAGCGGGTGTGGGCTAAGGTGTGGGCTGAGGTGTCGGGTCGCCGCCCAAAGAAGAACTCCTCAAGGCCCACGCCACTCCGAGGAGGCCCCTCCGTCATAGGGCAATGTACCTGCACAGCAAAATATTGTTAGTTAATAAAAGGCGCGATGCGTGCTGACAAACAGAGACGTGACATACCCTCGGCTACCCTCTCCTGCACACGATCCTGTAGCGCGCCCTCCCACTGCCCTACCCACGAGTCCATCCTACTCGCCCAGTTCATGCCGCGACGGACTCCCTTCCTACTGAAGCTGCAAGACATAACATGTAGTTAGAAGTCGCGCGTAAGAGACAATAGCACAAACAACACATGTATGCCGATTACTCACGCGTGCACGTTGTCGAACGCATCGGACGATAATCGGTACTAGAACCTCTTGTCAGAGGTTTAATCGGGCGATCACACGATGCGCCCATAGTCCTCGGCGAAGACGCCGAAGACAAGCGCCTACGGTCGCCCAAGAGTCCCGGCCTCGCAGTACGGCGAGGACAGCCCGTGGGGAGCGCGGGCAAGTAACTCCTGAGGCGAGTATGGCTCCCAACGAACGCCATCCGCCGGAGCGGCCGAATCGCTTCCACGAGCGGCTCAGACGCCTGCGGTCACCTGACGCGGCGCGAACTATACAGAAGGAACACAACATATTAGATAGAACGATCGGTAATATGAAGAAATTAGTCGCAGAAAAGAGTACGTACCCATCGCTGGCACCAAAGAGCGCCCATCATCGGCCGGTCCACCTCATCTGTGTTGTACATCTCCAGCCCGTACGGAGCGCTGTCGTCCAACAGGGGCCGTCCGAGGCTAAAGCGCTCGAACGACCACAACTACAGTAGGAGAGGACACCCCGTGAGGACAGAGTTCGGCCTCGACGTGAAGCACACGTCGCACAAGCTACGATAGGTGGCGGCAAGTACGGTCGAACCCTAGCTGATCCGGGGCCTCCCGTTATGGCGATGGTTCTAGCGTGACGCTGATGAGCCTCGCCGACGCAGTGTCGCCGTGGGCTGCCGTGAACAAAGACCCAACCAAACAGCCACAACAAGTACGCCTCGAGGTGGCGTGACACCTGCTCCTGTGCACAAGGAAAAAGCTAGTAAGACCGTAGTACGGAAAGGAGAGCGCCGCACTTCCAATGCGAACGGCGTCAAACACGTACCCGGAACTGCGACAACCACTGCAAGGACGGGCCATGCCTCTGTGCCTCCGGGAAGACGTAGTACCCGACCGCGACTGTAGGCGGAAGGACTCCCTAAAACTCGCCGAAAGTCTCGCACACCGATCGTCCGAGACTCTGCGGAAGGTGGCACCTCCCGCGATAGGGAGGCCAAGAAGCAGGGAGACGTCCTATAGGGTAGGGGCCATCTCCCCGAATGGGAGATGGAAAGTGTGAGTCTCCAATCGCCACCGGTCCACAAGCGCTGTCAGTAGGGAGCGGTCGAACGGTAAGCGTCGTGACCACTCCGGCCCGGCATGGACGTCTCCGTCGTCGCCGACTGCGGGTGCTGCCGGCTCGTCCTCCTCCGTGGCTTGCATCATCCGGGCAATAGGTAGTAGACCGGCAGCGCTGAGCCTGCGAACAACAAAAGGTTAGTACGAAAGGTACGTATGGTGAGAAGATAGTGTCGACATATACTAACCTCACTGTCCAGCATGGGTCCAGCCTCCAGGCCACCCGAGGTGTCCGCGTGTGGATCACCCCCAACACAGTCGCATCGGTAGTGCCCGCAGGATGGGGGACACGACGCGACGCGCGATGTAGCCGGTCGATGCGCTCCTCTAGGAGGCCAAAACTCCAATCGGATCCGTGAGCCATACCTGCAACACAACTTGAAGTTAGCAAATACGCGGAAATAAAAAATCGAATGTAAAGAATGAGTACATTTAACTTGCAAACAAACAAATCAAAAAGTACTAGCTAGCAGGATAGTTTTTCAAAAGTAATGAAAAAGGGATAGTACTACAGCACTTACATAAATATTACGTGCAACATACGATACATGTGTTATGGCCTTACGTACATGAAATAAAAATTGGGTAGTACTAGAATAGTTACATGAAAAATACAAAGTACAGATGATAATCTACACTGATTTGCAATTTTGGTCCCACTTTACACACTGCAAGAAGTGCTAATGCAAACCATGGCAAGGTTTACCTCACCGGTGCCTTGCATCTTCGGTCGTGTGGCCCTCGTCGCAGCGTTCGCAGCTGCCTACCCAACGCCCGCTTGTGCTTCGTCCATATCATTGGTAATACGACGACTCTGCCAACGACCCTTGCCACCCTTCGGCATGTCAATATCCGGAATCCAGATCCTATTTGCAATATCCAAGGTGGCGAAGTTACCGACAACCCTAAAGCCCCTAAGCTCGCCAGTCCGTGCCTGCACCAACCTCTCCTTCAAGAAGTACTCGGACACAAAGTTCAAAGGGTCCATGCGCACAGTCCCGCATGCGATGAGCACACGAGAGCATGGCTTGTGTAAGAGCTTTGGTTTGTTGCATGTACAGCTAGCTTCTTTCACTTGATCTCCAAGGCATACCTCGTGGGTGATAAGAGAACGAGCCGTCCCAAATCTAGCTCTATCCCGGAGGAGCACGTCGAAACGATACTCCATATTGCCCATCACGTACATCGTGTGCGACTGGCCCTTCTCGGTCTTCGCCTGCATGTATGCCGTAATCTTCAAGCAGTACGGTATTTGAGGGTTGGTGGCATGAAGTGTGGCATTTGCATGCCTCTCCCTGAAATACCCGATTGTGCTGTGCAGAACACCTTCCACGATGGCGACGAGGGGCTGAGAACGAAGGCCCCTAAGAACCCAGTTGTACACCTCCGCAAGGTTAGTGGTCATTATGCTGTATCTTGCCCCGTCCGTGTCGTGCAGCAGAGACCACTTGTCCAATGGCTCGGCCTCGATCTAGTGGGAGAAGCACTCGATGTTCCTCGAAGTCCTCCACCTCGGACCAATAAGTTCAGATTCTGCTCCCTGGTTCCTCGCGTCCACGTGTTTCCGCCAGTGTTCATCCAAAGGCGCCCATAAGCGCCAAATTTATGCTAGTTACGATAGCCAGCCTCTTGAATAGCTTCACCAAGGGTTGCTTCGAACTTCTTAAAGAAGTTGGCCCCAAGTGGCGAATACACCATCTACCTCATATCCGCCAAGGAAACGGCTCCTCCGGGTCTTCTGAAGTGTTCTTATAGCCTTCAAGATCCCAAACAGAGCGATCATGGATCACGCACACACCAGACGAGCTCGAACAACTCCCACCCTCAGATGTCGAAGGAACCACAACCAGCTGTCGAAATTCTCACCTTCGACAAATGCGATGGCCAATGGCAGAATTTGATTGTTCTCATCAACGCCTATAGCGGTAAGGATTTGCCCCTTATATTTCCCTACCAAAAGGTCCGCCCATCGAGATAACAAAAGATATGCCTAAAAGCCTCGATCGCAGGGACCGAAGGCTACTGAAGGCCCTATGCAATATCGAAAAACCTCGCGGATTTTAGATAGCATGTCCTTCTAGAAGCAGTACGTGTTCGGTTTCTCTCCCGCAAGATCTCAAGCATACGAGGAAGGTTGTCGTCGACGCCTCAAAAGATCCAAACCGCTCTTTCCAAAGCCTTCTACTGCGACGCCACGCTTCGCAGAGCTGATCTTGTACTTGAATTTCTTCTCAATAGCCACCATAATGTGCTTGGCCTCCACATCCTTCTTCTCCACTATCTCTCCATACATCAAATTGGCTATGAAGGTCGACGTTAGGTTACGATGTCTGCACAAAACACTACTGAGCATGCAGGAGTGCGGCTCCACCTTCGAGACAATCCAGTGAGTCTCATACTTCGGTCTATGTGCGTGCACTCGCCAAGGACAACCGGCCTACTCGCATTTCACGGTGTACTGCTCTTGGTTAAATTTGACGACCCGAAACGTCCGCTGCATAGACATAGCTCACAGCTTAATGGCATCCTGCAAGGATGTCTTATCAGCAAACATTGATTGTAACGCACAGACCTTCACGAACATACAAGTACTGCTACATTGTAATTTACATTTGTAAGGCTCTTCGCCTATCGTCGACAACTACACGACGGCATGATCAAGACGTCATTCATTCCCTAAGGCAGAGGCCTCAATGAACGTGCAATACGATATTCAGATTCAACCTAAAAACCGAGCTATTCCATAGCAGGCATTATCCGATTCGGATGCTAACTTGCAATCCCAAATGCTACAAGTGGCATTCCAGTCTTCTACCAATTACCTAAGTTAGTTAGTTCATACTAATTTACTTCTACTAATTAGTTTATACAAATAATTCATCCTCCTTATGCGCTCGGTCACGCATTATTCACCCAATAATAGTCGGCCACGCATACACTAACACAGCTACAATACTTCTCACAAACAGCACTAATACTCCTCACAGACAACTTTTTTTTTCTCTAACTACAATTTTCTACGAGTGCTACTTATACTACTATTTTAACTAAATAAACTATTTACCTACTAAAAAATACACTACAAAATAAAACAAACTTACCTCACAGTCGAATTTCTCCTCCTCTTCTCCCTCCCCCTCTCCCTCTCTTTTTTCCTCTCCTCTCCCTCTCTTTCTTCTCCTTCTCACGCGCAAAAACTTCTGTTTCCTCTCTCCAAACGCGGTCGTCGGGGAACTGCTGGGCTTTTATATAGCCAATCCGATCATTTGAACGGTTGGGCGATCGAACTCGCGATCATTGCCAGACGGTTGGATGACTGGATCCTATCGCACAACGGTTGGGCGACTGCAATAATGCCGCCTAACGGTTTGGCGCCTGCAGTATAAACGCCCAACCGTTGAGCGACTGGATCCAGTCGCCCAACCATTTGGCGACAGACGTATATTTTGGTAAAAAAAAATATCGTAGGAATATTTTTGTAATTTCTAATAAAAAATAGATTATTTTAAAAAAAAATCGGAGTATGATCCCATGATGACTGGAGTTGATAGAGGTCATGAGGCTGTGCTTAATCTTCTTTCGATCTAATCCTATGAAGATGCTAAACTGGCATATGAGGCGTCCATGCACCGGCGGCTCCATTGACGATGTCGACGATTGCGCTGCCCACTGGGTGTGCGATGTGCCGTAGTGGGGCAGGCGTCAACGTTTGGACTCGGCGAAATCTGAGGAGGCGGTACTCAACGCAGAAGCTCCGGAACGAAGCCTCCATGATGCTCGCCATTCAGGCAACAAACGTGATCTCTCTGATGTGCATGGTCAATCGTATGTTAAAGCATTTTTTTTAGAATTATTAAGGATTTATCACTGTAAATAAGTGTACCTATCTTGTAATGGTAAATTCTCCAATCCTTTTTTAGTCCAGGTTCATATACAGCTCTACCTGTACTTTTTTTTTTTTTGAAACTCAATTCTACTTGTAGTACTTGACATGGAAGAACCACGGTAACTCTATCAAGATCATCTAATGCCACGTAAAGTTATTAGGAATCCTGATCCTACCGTGGCGCTGCATGCATCCGAACTGCTTTTAGGTGTCCTAGTTGCCTCTGAAAATTTTAGGTGTCCTAATTGACTTGGAAAACTCATCGATAAATCCACACAGTTATAATATGGTCCCACCAAATAAGCGGTATAAATTTTTATCTTTTCCCACCGATTAATGTGGTAATTTCTAGTCCCTCGAGAGTGAACGTGTATTTGTGCGGCTAGATTTATTACATATCGTTCACGTATTCAATGTTGGTATTTGTCAGTGTTGGTTGTTTGAGTTTTTTTGCCCTAATTATAAGTCTATTTTATTGACCAATTCTACCTTTTCAGCTTCAACCTTCAACACCAAGTCCAATTCTTGATTGATCACTCTCAACTACTATGCCTTCCAATGCAATACTCTATCATATAGTTATCTTCTATTTATCTCCAATTATTGTTTAATGTTGACTGCTGCAGTATCTGTTACGCTCTCTCTGGTGGCCCCGAGCCTATTCCCTACGGCTATGCCCATCTGTAGTCCGAGCTCTTTGATTATTTGCTTTTGCATACCCGTGCTTCTATTTGTATAGATGCATGTATGTATATACATATGCATAATGTTATACGTGCACAGTGTCCTCTTCTCCCCTGTCGGCTGCTCCTCTTCTTCGACGTTGGTCAACTCAACGTTGTGGGTTTCTCCCTAACCGCGGTGACCTCCTATCTTAATTACCAATGCCAACATGTCTACTTTAGTCGTTGTCTAACGATATGGAGAATCTTCTCGTCATCGTAGGTGATGTCGTGCCCCTCACCAACGATGACACGCTCCAAGCTACCCGATGGCCCTATATCGTCCAAGGCTCATCATCAATGCAAAGCTTCATCTTCTCTCTACCAGGGATTCCGCATCATCGAGCTTCGTTGGTCATTGACTTGTTCAACAACATCGACACTTACCACTCATCGTCGCAGCCCTTGACTCCTTCAACTCGGACCTTTCTTTACAATGGCTCCAGGGAGTAGCGTGACATTGTCCTCGTCAAAACAGCAAGGTGAGCATCACAACATTATCCTCATCTCCGCTGCCACTGGCTCATCTCTTCGCTTTCTCGTGGGTTAATGTCACTGACTTCTTCAACAACGTCGACGCTCATCACTCGTCGGCATGGCCCTTAGCTCCTTCGACTATGGCTCCAGTGAGTAGCATGATATTGTTCTCATCGAACGGCTAAGGTGAGCAACACAACATTGTCCTCATCTCTGCTACCGCTGCCTCGGCTCTTCGCTTCCCCGTGGGTCAATGTCGCTGACTTCTTCAATAACATCGACGCTCACCACTCATCGTCGTAGCCCTTAGCTCCTTCGACTATAGCCTTTCTCTTCAATGACTCCAGCGAGCAGCACGACATTATCCTCATCGAACAACTAAGGTGAGCAGCACAACAATGTCCTCATCTCTGCCGCGCTGCCTCGGCTCTTCGCTTCCTCGTGGGTCACTGTCTTCTTGCAGGATAGATCGACACCAATGCACTCTTTCTTGGCCTCCTCCAACATTATTCATACTATCATTGTTCTAACTTTTATTTTCATTCAATATTTTAGTTATTTTTTATTAGAGTTCGTATACAAATAAATTTTTAATTTTATTTTTGTTATTCAGGGATTTTACTTTGGAATTCGTATAGAAATCAAATTGCAAATTTTCTTTTATTTTTTTTCTGAATTTCAATTATTTTTTGTTGGAATCGGTGTACAAATCCAATTGGTAATGTTTCTTTTATCTATATTACTTAATTACAATTATTTGGGGACTTTATTTTGGAATACAAAATCAAATTGATAATTTTATTTTATTTTATATTCGAATTTCATTTATTTTGTCATGAATTAGTATATAAATCCAATTGCAAATTTTTCTTGAATTTTTATTCCTAGTTACACTTATTTGGGGATTTTTTTGGGAATTCGTATCGAAATCAAATTGCTGATTTTATTTTATTTTTATTCCAAATTTTATTTATTTATTGCTAGAATTTGTATACAAATGCAATTGCTAATTTTTGTTTATTTTTATTCCGAATTGTATTTATTTAAGGATTTTACAGAGGAATTAGTGTGGAAATCAAATTGCTAATTTTAATTTAGTTTTTATTCCGAATTTCAGTTATTTCTAGACTGTACTTGACATTAACTCTTTCTTTTAATCTAGACCGTAATAATCTAGACCCACCACAATAAATTGTGTAGAATTTTGTGTTTTTTCACCGATTAACATGAGAATTTATAGCCCTCGAGAGTCATGATGGTTTCCTTTTCTATCGCTTTAATAATATAATAATAGATAGATTATTCAGTTAACTCCCTCTGCTTTTAGCTTTGGTGGTCCTCAATCGAGAGGGTGCATGGATACATAATCAAGTGATCTTATTTTGAAAGCGACTGCAATCGAGCTAGTTTTCTTTACCTCGATTCTCCTACAATTTTGCCTTTCAACTCTTTCATGAACTAGCTATATACTCCATCCCATTCATAAAAACAAGTCGTTTTGGATATCGATACGGTTTCCAAAATATAACTTTGACCACTAATTACTATTGTAATATATTTTTAAAACTTAATAAAATTACAATATTATGAAAGTACTTTTCGAGATGAATCTACACATATGATTTTTATGTATATAATCTAGATATTCAAAAAGATATAGATTGTAAAAGTTTCTAAAGTTTGATTACACGTTTGCACGTATTCCAAATCGACTTGTTTTATCCTCTATGTTGTGCAGTATAATAAACCTTATAGGATGGTTTAAACTTTCTATAAAATTGTCTCTTCATTATTTCTTGGCAAGAGAAGTTTGGTCTTTAATCCATGGAAATGTTTTCCACCCTCGACCAAAGGGTTTGCTCTGTCAACAACTTCTGGAATTGTTCTCGTTTGCCAAAACAGACCTATCTTTGATCTTCTCGGTAAAGCAGGTAGGGTATCTCTCAGCTCTATTCCACACACCGCTGTCTACACAAGCGTTCACTCAGTTCCAACAAGTGCAACATATGGTTCATGATCTCGTTTTAACACCTCATGAAGACTTTTGGCATTACATTTGGAATTCGCCCCACTTCTCATTAGTCAAAGCATACCAACAGCTCATGGGCACGTCTCAGATTCCCCATTTTTTCAGTTGGCTTTGGGCTAGCTCATGTCAAAAATACCACAAAGTCTTCTTTTGGCTTCTTCTCAGAGACAGACTGAATACGAGAAACATTTTACGGAGGAAATCTTGTCACCTGGAAGATTATACCTACACCTTATGCGATCAAGGAGTGGAGGAAACCCTCCAACATCTCTTCTGGACCTGCCCTTTGTTCAAGCCTGCTGGAGCTATGTTTGTCCCCAGCGTTCACAGCTTAGTTCGACTTATCAGGCAATCCTTCACCTCGGACTCAAGATTCAGAGACCCTTCTTCATGGAGATCATATTGCTGACTGCTTGGGCTATTTGGATAACAAGAACTAACATAATCTTCCACCATCTCAACCCTTGTTTTGATGATTGGCGCAACACTTTCACCAGAGTCTTTGCCATGGTTATCCATAGGGCAAACAAAAATCTTGAACTGGCCATCTCATCATGGCTTAGTAACTTAGCAACTTAAGTTTGTTTTTTTCTCCTTTTCTTGTGTTTCTTTCCTTTTCTCTTCTCTTGTTTCTTTTCTCCTTGTTGCTTCTTTTTTTTTGGGTTCTTTCAGCTGTTCGGCTATTCGTTCGCTGTTGTTTATCTATATATATATAGTAGGAGCCTTTCCTACTGTTCTTCATCAAAAAAAATTAATATGGGACCGTGATGAATAATATAAATTATGGTAGTGCATGACTAACCTCAGCTACGTGGGGTGTAGGAGCCGGATGGCACTGGGTGTTGTCATCTTAGACCATCTCTAATATTGTGTTTTAGCCGGTTCAAATGAAGAGAGAGGAGACATTGAATCGATTCAATACATTAGAGGAGTCGATTCCAACAACAAAAATTCATGGAACCGGACTCTACTTAGGAGTCGATTCAAAGCATTAAACAACTCATATAAGCATTAAATAATGACATAGGAGAGAGTGCGGATGAGAGAGGATATTATTTTTTGTGGTTTTTTTAATGTAACGTAGGTCCTAGTTATTAGTAGAAATCGGTTCAATACATTAGAAAAAAACAAGCTCGGTTCCTAGAATGCTTATATGACATGACTTTGAATCGATATCGGTTCAATACACTAAAGATGCTCTTAAGGTAACCTAAGATGGATTGGTCTATCGTAGAATGATTTAATAATTTTGGAAGGACGATACCATCTCTTATTTTTATACTAGATTTATGTTACGAAGTCTCATCGCCCAACCAAACACCCTATAAACGTATCACTATTTCTTGGAGTCAACCTGGCGAGTTTGGTATGCATATCAGTCTAGTTAGTAGTAGTAATCAAAACTAATAAATGCTTTAGGAAGATATATCAAACTTAAAGACGCATGATATTCCGCTGAGGCGCTGACCGCAAATTGCACGACAACAAGGCCCGCCTGCTACATACGTACGTACGTGCATTGGGCTAGCAACCAAACAACGGATCGAGCGAATAAACAAGCAGACGAGCACTAGGCTCGGCCCACCTAGTTTCCACTTTCTGATCGGAACATCAGGGCCCATGTCTTCTGCTACTTGGTGATCGGCACGGACGACCAACGCGTAAGGCGCTGGACTGAGTAATGCGCAGTGCACGAGAGACGCAGTCTGGCGAGCTACTGTTGAAGGGAGGGATGTTCTCAAGCTAGGCTTGATCAGGGGGACCCCGTGAGGGCCTGATGCGGCTGGTCTGTGCTAAAGCTCCATATCCTCCTCTTCGGGTTAATGAGCTTATTGATTCTACCTCCTGTTCCTGGAGGCGTGAGGTGCTTGATCATTTCTTTTACGACATGGATATTGAAGCTATTGTTAATACTCCCCTGAGTTCCATTCGTCAACAAGATTGTTGGGCCTGGCATTTCGAGAAAAGCGGGGGTTTCTCTGTCAGGTCGTCCTATCAATACGAAGAAAAAAAAGGGAAGATTGGCTTTATAAAAGATAATAATATAGAAAATGTCATTACAGACAGTCCAAAAATATTATCATAGACGGTTTTTGAACCATCTGTGATGCAGACTATCACAGACGGTTATTAACTTAGAACCGTCTGTGATAGCTGACTTTCACACACGGTTTGTAGATGAAACCGTCTGTGATAGTCTTTGCCTCTCGTCATTCATTTCACCTTTGTCTATGTAACCGTGTTCATATCGGTCAAGTTCTCCTCCATTGCGTCCTAGGGTCCTACTATTCTATTCCTGATATCTTCTCTATAAAATCTCCAAGAAGTAGCTCCTTTTTATTAATTTTCAGAGGAATTACAATCAGGTTCTCTATCGGTCTCTGAAACCGAAACGAACATCTGAAGCTTTCCGACAATAAGATGATATGCTACAATATCATCTTTAGAAACTGACTTTGAACAAAAACAAAACAGAATACTGACTCCTTTTAAACCTACCAAAAACAAAAAAAAACTTATAAAAAAACTACAAGATTAAAACCAACAATGTTGCTCTAAAAAATAATATAAAAAACAGTAACATGGATGCATGTATGGATTGGTTGCCTCCACAAACAATAATACGTATTTTTGTAGGTATATAAATACGTACGTGGCTCGTAGGCTGCAAAGGTCAGCCATGGGCTAAGGAGATCTCACGGCCACAAGGTCGACGATGTGGACGACGACATCGTAAGGAAGAGCGACGACGATCGTCGACCTCCTCGTCGTCATGCTCCGCGTGCTCACCATGGCGCGCGATGGTACTAGCTAGTTGCATACGTATTCAATACCGTGCGTGTTCACCATGGCGTGCGATGATCATTCTTATAAAACAAGGAGTAATGTCGGCGCACGTGACGAAGAGACGCATCGCGCGGGCGCCTAAGCATTGAACATATCACAGACGGTTCCAACCACAAACCATCTATGATGTCTGCAATTATCACAGACGATTCTTATAAAAAAGACCGTATACGATAATTACGTATCACAAACGATTCTAGCTATCACTAGTAACACAAACTGTCGCGATTATAAAACCATCTGCGATAATTACAATACTGACAGTTTCTGGGAAACCGTCTATGATGAGACGTCTAATGTAGCCTCTTTTGTAGTAGTGAGAGCTAGTGTGTCTAATACCCGGTTGGTGGAGGAGTGGAAATCTCTGTGGGGTGCCAAGGTTCCATCAAAATTGCATATGTTTGCATGGCGTCTTGCACATAATTCTCTGCCAACGAGCAGCGTGAGGAAGAACCGCAATATGGCAACATCAGGCGCGTTTGTTCTGTGCGGTGCGGAGGAGGATACTCGGGATCATGCGCTACTTAATTCCACGATGTCCCGGTGCGTCTGGGTCTTGATTGACGAAGGTTTTTAACAGAGTTTATTGCTACCACAAATATCAGAGATCGTAATGATTGGTTGTTCTACATTCTACAACAACTACCGGAGAGCGATACACGACGGTTGATTATTTCCTGTTGGGCTATCTGGTGGGCGGGAAGGAATGCTTATAAGGTTATTTGTGTAAAAATAATATTTAGTATTTTTAAATACAATAGTTAAGTTCAGGAGTTTAAGTTTTACGATATCTAAAAATTGAGTTTTAATTGAATTAATAAAGTTAGGGTAGACACCAACATAACCCTAACTAAAACAGGGGCACCAACCCGGAGCTTCAACCTATAATTTTTTCATAGACACCCATCCATGTCATAAACTGTTTTATAAATTATTTTGAAAATAAGACTAAAGTCTAATCCGCGAAAGGCTTTGCTTAGTATGTCCATAACCGTGGACATAACTATTCAAATAGTTTGACACTTTGCAAAGATTGTACAACTTTACCCACAAGAGATAATCAACTTATATTATCATTTCACACACTTCCGTAAGTGTGCGACTAAGTGATTATCACAAGGCATTTACAATGCGTCATCCCAGAGTGGTCATACTTACTAAGGTTTCACTTTATTTGGACTAAACCGTCCGCCGGAAGCCCCTCTTGCATCATGTGAGAATATATAAAAAGTAGGTCATTCTAATACCCACATATCAGCATGGTACAACTAATAGTGGAACTTTGCAAATTAATTAGCCCGGTCTGTCCAAACCAGATTTGTGGTAGTATGGAATGACTTAACAACCCGCAACTCGCATACCGGTACTTAATTGACTGGGTGACTTACAAAATAATCTCTAGACATCAACCATTTACTAAATTGAGCCCCTACATAAACCTGCATCCATCAGCTGTCCATTTCGCTCAAGTCCGAACCAGTTTTTAATTTTATTTCACTTTTTAAATCATTTGCAACCCTTCCATGTCATACCAATTCTATGGATACAATTTAAACCACATTTGATTTTTGGCAATAAATTCCCAAATCAAATATTTCAGATCTAAGCATGGCTAAGCTTAATTTTTTCAAAAAATATTCTAGTTCATACTATTGCATCAACTAGATTTTATCTAAAGTGACAAGATATGGATATTTCAATGTCAAGATTTGGCCAGACAAATGTATTGGAATTGACTATAATTTCAAGACAGACATTTAAATTATATTGAATAGAAATAAGTATGCAATAATAATTCAAAACAAAATTTAAATAATTTAAAGCATTGGGATCAAACATGATTAAAAATGTAACTTGCCTTACTCAATTAATTGTTGTTCTGAAATAGCGTTGAAATATGGCTCTCCGAAGTCGTCGAAATCTATACGCGAAAATAAGCCAAGTTTAAATAAAACTCAAATAAACTAAAAATTAAATAATTTAGGTTCTGGGAGATATATATTGAATTTAGATGAATTTAGAAATTTGAATAACTTGAATTGGAGCTCGAACGAAGGAGAATGGGCTCTCGAAAGATTGAATTTCACATGATAATAGAACTCGAAATTCTGAATTTATGGTATTGTTTTTCTAAAGGAAAAATAATTTATTGTGTTAGCATGATATCAGTGAGGGAATTTCATTTTTGGCCGAATTATTTTCCAAAAAAAAAAATTCTTTGAGCCACTGACATGTGAGCCTAGGTCTATGGATCAGGTTCACGGGACTACGCCGACGCATGGTGGATCGGGGGCATGGCATAGCGCCAGCGGCCACGCATGTGATTACAGGGCCGACACGCGGCAGGCACATGGGCGCCAGTGCTGAGGTGGCCATGATGTGGCATGCCACCTCGACACGAAAGTGGCGACGGCACACAGGAACCAATGGTTTCGGCGAACGGTGGTGTGGCGGTGAGGTGCGTGAAATAAAAAGCAGGCGGTGGGGAGGGCAGTGCTCACCTCAGTGGCGGCTAGGTGCGCACGGATGGGCAGCGGTGAGGAGAGAGGCGGCGGCGTAGTTCGGCTCACAGCAGAGGCGACATTCCGGTGATGCTCCAGCGAGGGCGAGAAGAGCACGCGTAGAACGCGAAGAGGCGATGCCGATGGCGAGGTCCATGGTGGCGGAGCTCCATGGGAGGTGACGCAATTGGCGGCGCAGTCACTCGGTGGTCGGCGGCGAGGAGTTGCAGATTCTGGCGAGGAGAGAACGGGATAGGAGCGGAGCTCGAGGGGGATAAGGGGCACCAGGTGATCCCTTTTATAGGGGCAGAGGGGCACGGAGGGAGAAGATCGCGTGGCGGAGATCACGGTAGCGGTTGCACGTTCCGGTGAAACCGCGCACGATTAGAGGGGTAACAGGTGCAAAATGAGCTCGTTGGGACATGTGGGTTTGAATGTGCACGTGATTGCGAGAAAAGAGGGAAGGAATGGCGTTGTTCAAAGCTTCATAGTGCACGGCCTTAGCGGATGGCACAGTAGACGCAAGGAAGAAGAAAGGGAGGAAGGGGAAGGAGGCTGGCGCGTGGGCCCCGGATGGCAGTGGGAGGGAGAGAGAGAGTGGGGTGGGTGGGCTTCGGCCTAGGTGGAAAAAGAAAAGAGGTCGTGGGCGGGAGGGAAAGAAAATGGGCTGAAGAAAAGGAATTTCGGCCCGAAATGAATTGGAGAATTTTAATTGATTTTTGATTTTTCAGGAAATGCAACAAATCAAATAGGCTTCTAGAAAATAGTAAATAGAGTTAAAAAATTCTGGAAAAAATCGCATAAATTCCCTGAATTATTTTGAACTTAATAAAATTATTTCCAACTTAGAGTTGGCTTTTATTTTTGCATATATTTTTTAATTTCTGAAAAATATGAAAAGCCTTTTTAAAATCCAGAAAACTAATTTTTTTACTTTAAATCCAAGAAATTAAAAAAAAAACCAAGAAAACTCTTTTAAAACTCAGAAATTCCAATAAAATAATAACTTTATTAGTTTTATTTTTAGTAACAGAACTTTGGGATATTACACGAGCCGAACTGAGCCAGAGTGAAATCCAAATTCATTCAAAATTGACTCATTTCAATATTTAACCAATTAACGAGTGTAATTGAAGCAATTTTGAACCAACCCAATGAGTCCCACCAACGAGTTTTTTTCCACCCCTACATGAGATGACCCGGCTCCTCATCCCCTTCGATGCCTCTGCGCGCTCATCGCTCGCTCACTCTCTCTCTCTCTCCCCCTCTATTGCTACATGCTCTCCCAGCCCCCCTCCCCTCCTTCGTCCGGTCGTCATCGTCCATCGCATCACCATCAATGACCACAACGCCGTCCTGGGAAACCGCACGTCCGTGTTGCCGGGAGCCGTGTGTCCCCGCCGCTGGGAGATTGTTCCACTGGTAGCTCGCGTCGCCGGCCGTCACGCTAGAGGGGGAGGAAGATAAAACCAACCTTGAATTTTTTTTTAATCTCGAAGTCAAATCGAGTAGAATTTCTTCTAACCCGACTTGAAATTATTTCAAACCCGAAGTTGGTATTTGGTGAATCAAGTTGCATTTGTCCCAATTTGAAATTTTCCGATTTGAAAGTTTTCATTTTTGAAATTTTCTAACTTGAAAGTTTTTAATTTTTGAAAGTTTTGAGAGAGGAGGATTGGATTGGACTAGGACGAAGAAGGGGGAGGGGTTCCGTGCGCCACTAGGGCGGGGAAGGCGGCCGACGTCCGGTGTCCAGAGTGCCCGCAAAATAGGGTAACCGCAAGATAGAAGCCCTCATATTTTAGTAGCAACAATATAAAAGAGGCTACTTGTGAAAGCAGGTGTGTACACTTGTATTTTTGTACTGTTTACCCGACCTTGCAACTATGAAAGCTATTTTGAAAAAAAAATAATATGGCTTTGTGGAAAAAAATAAAAAAAGAACTTGTCTAAACCCAGGTTCGAACTGTGACCTCTATTGTGTGAGATAAGCTTGATAACCAACTACACCCAAACTTGCACACCGAAAGACTGAAGGCGAAAGTTTGTACCGTGTTGCACAGTAAGTACATTACTGCACCCGCACATGATACATACATCAGTCTAGTTGGAGAAGAGGTTATTGAGTTACATGCATCAATCAGTTCATCCAAAAGATACCGGGACTAAGACATGGATTCAAAGTGGGCCGCAATTGTTTTTTTTATATATTGCATTAGTCGGATTTTAAACTCAGGACCTCTTAGCTATTATATCATACTGAGTTATATGTATCAACCAATTCACTCAAAAGCTTAAACTAATGAAAAAAGTTGGACAATATACTTCAACCACATTACAGTTGCATACTGCCGTTTTTAAACAAATAAACCTCGGCATGGGTTCCTTAATCTGACCACGTGCATAAGATGTCAATCCAAACGTCTCCGTGTGAAAGCAGGGTCAAGCATACGCACCAAGCTAGCAAAGCCATTTCCACGCAAAGTATTGCAATTTTCCAGTACTGGCCTTGAACGCTCGATCGCAGTTCTACTACATCTACATGACAAAAAGGACTAAGGTAACGTTTTCTTCGATCAATTTTGTATTGCCAAACTGGAAATCGGCTTAATTTGGCAGGGATATATCTATTGAGATACGAAGGACATTGTCTTGCCATGGAACAAAAGCATGCGCGTTGCAATTTTTATCTTGGTTATCAACGCTTGCGTACTCTCCTTCACTAAGAACAAGAATGGAGGAAACAGAACAAAAGTAATTTCTGTTGCATTAGCCCATGGTTTTCGACCAGGTTATAAGTACTGATCACATCCATAGCTAGTACTTAAATCTTTGTTTTATCTAAGTCTAACCTAACCCTTCCAGGTTCTTCAATACTACTCTGTGCCGGCAACATCATATCCACTCTTCTCTGTGGCCAACACGCCTCCACATTCCAAACCTGCATTCCGCGCCATAAACTACACCGAACACGGCAGAATGAATTACACCGCGCCATCACAACCACGTACTCGGTAGTACTCCCCCTAGCCACAACCCATGGACGACGTGTGGCCGTGGCTGACCTCACTCCCTCCTCCTGGCGTCGACACGCCGCCGTGGTGCCTCCCCCTCGCCTCCTCCCCCGACGGCGCCTCCATCGTCCTGCAGGCCGATTGCACCGCCGACGGTGACTCGGCCGAGTCTGCGCTCGTCGCTTTCTCCGTAGCCGTAAACAGTACCAACGGCGCGGCGCGCGCGCTGTGGACGTCCGCGACATTCGACGCCTCCTCGCCCGTCGCCTCGCGGCTGCAACTGCTGGCTCAGCTCCTCGACGAGGTGATCGCGCTCTCTCCGTACATCCCTTGCTTGAGCACTCACCTTGCGGAATCCAAGTTGGACGCGGAGGTTGTCTCCGCCGTCATGGAGGCAGCGGGCACCGATGGCTCCGCGCCCACCGCCGCCTTCTTCTCGCTGGCTCTGCTACTGCGCCTCTTCTGGCTGTGCGCTCTCGAGGCCCCCGCGGACTCCGGGTTTCTTTTCTTCCAAGTTCTTGGCGCAGAGATCGAGCGCGCCCTCGGCGACTGTCGGACGGCGCTCGGCGTCTTCCTGCGCTCCGTCGGCCCGGACGTCGAGGAGCGGTTCATGCGCTCGCTCGGCTACATGCTCGCCAAGTGGTGCCTGCTGCGGGAGATGCAAGCAGAGTCGGCGGCCACGCAGGCGCAGCCAGCAATACCGCGGCGAGCGCTCCCCGTCGCATGCTTCTCATACGCCACCGAGGTGAACGGCCTTTGGGTCTTGAAAGGGTACGCGCCGGTGCTCGCCATGGCCCGTGTCACTGGCGCCTCGTCGACGTCCATAACAGCCATGCCGCACGAGGTGCCGGAGGAGCCGGCGCTGCGGTACGGCCTGGTGCACCAGCAGCTGGAGGCCGTGGCGCAGCTGGAATACGCGGTGAGCGTGCGCGACAAGAGGTTCATGAGCGTCGGCGTGCGCGTCGACAACGTCCGGGTGCGCTTCGTGCGGCTCGGCTTCCGGAAGGACGACACGAACGCCACTGACGAAGACGTCGACGACGATGTCATGGACGGCGAGCGCCATTTCCCGTCCCGCATCCGCCTCTGGGTCGGCCCTCGGTTCGGCGCGTCCTACGCCACCGGCCCGAGCCTTGGCCGGTCGACGGGGAACCCGGAACGGGACGTCGAGATAACGCGCACCGTCAGGGGCGCCTTCTCCGGAGCCACCAAATTAGCCAACAGCAACGGCGGTGTCCATCCAAGGATCAAGGCCGAGATGCGGTCGTCGGTGCGGACACGCAACCGGAGCTGGCGATGGGAGCAGGAGGCGGAGGGCAGCGCCGGCGTGTTCGAGGGCGTGCTATGCGACCCGGTCACCGGGACGGAGGTCTCGGCGTGGCGCCCCGGCAACGGTGGCGCGGGAGCGACCAACCCGCGCAACGGCATGCGAAGGCGGTACGGCGGGCCTGGCCGTGCGTTCAGCAAGATGCGAGGGCTTGTGGTCGCCAGCGACGAGCTGCCGGAGGAGGTGACGTGGAGGGTGGGGAGGGAAGCGGAGGGGAGGACGGTGCGGTGGCGCGTGGGGCTCAAGGCCTGGGTGAGCTACCTGCCCAACGAGATGAGGAGCCGGCACTTCGAGACGAGGTGCATCGAGTGGGCACACGAGGTCGAGCTGCCGCTTGTCGCTGCTAATGGCGACGATAGCTAACGATTTTTCGCCTTTACCACTTAACAGTGTAACCGAGTAGATAGAAAACAATCTAATGTCAATATAGAGTACAGAGTGACTGGATCTTGTATCGCTGGGTTATATATCAAGTGAACAACTGAAATGCGATGTTACGGCTTATGAATTCGCATCACGGAATATGGCTGTTGTAAATAATGCATAGAAAAATAGTAACGAAAGACACAAATTTTATAGGAAAAATACTTTCGGGGAAAACCACAGGCGCATGAAAGCAATATCATTACATGATGAGATGTTTACAATGAAGTTCTTGCTCTTTCTATGGACTACATGGATATATTTATAGTGGTAAATAAAAGTCCCTATGTTGTAGTAGAACTATGAGTAGGAGTAAAACTGAAATCTGTATCACACTCAAACCCAATTCGTATCACACACAAACTCAACAATCTTCACCTTGAGACGAATTCCTTATGTAGCCAAAACAAAAACATAATCTCCTCAAAACAGATTAGCATGAACATCTTATACGCCGAACGTTCATAGGACTATTGAATAATACTAACTAAGTCTAAGCAAATCTCAAACTTAGCGATAGGAATTAGCTTTGTTATCACATCAGCTGGATTATTATGAGTATTTATCTTGCTGATTTTAATATCACCTTAAGCAATGACACTTTGAATGTAATGATATCTTATGTCAATGTGCTTCGTTCTCTCATGAAACATATGATCCTTCATAAGACAAATAGCGCTTTGACTATCGCAGAATATTATAGTGTAAAACATACTTCCACAAAACTTAGTAAACAAACCTCTTAGTCAAACGATTTCTTTGCAAACTTTAGAAATAGCCATATACTCGGTTTCTGTAGTGGACAAGGCAACAGTAGCTTGCAAGATTGCTTTCTAAGTAATGGTATATCCTCCAACAATGAACACATAATTAGTAAGAGATCTTCTCTTATCCAAATCTCGGGCAAAATCTGAGTCCACATAACTAACTGTTCTATCTTTAGTCTTCCCAAACTTTAAACAAGCATTAGATGTGCCCTACAAGTATCTAAAAATCCATTGAACTGCTTTCCAATGCTCTTTGCTAGGATTAGCCATGTATCTACTAACAACACTCAATAATTGAGATAAATTAGGGCGAGAACGTACTATGACATACATAAGTGCACCAACTACATTGGCATATGAAACTCTAGACATGTACTCAACTTCATCATCTGACTGTGGACATAAACCTAAAGAAAGTTTGAAATGTGCAACTAATAGGGTATTCGTCGGTTTTGCCTTATGCATGTAGAAACAACGAATAACTTTATCAATATACCCTTTCTGACTTAGGTATATCAACTTTGGGCTATCGTTTTGGGGGACATGATTGGGCGACGTGTCCTATCTCACCACACTCGAAGCAGGCAGTGCTAGGCTAAGTCTCAGGAATTGGTAGCATTTGTTCTACCAATGTGTACTGCTTTTTTTCGTGGGTACTTGTGAGTGTTACAACCTTCCTTGCCAAAGCTGAAATTGGTGATGGTGGTATCCATGTCCTGCTTTCCTAGGTCTTTTTGTGGACATCCAAACACATAATCTTTTGCATTGCCATCATGAGAGCTAATTATTCTCTTATTGCGCCTCTTCTAAGGGCACTTATTAGTGACGTGTCTGGTATCACTGTAGTGGAAACAAGTGATATCCTTTCGATGTTTGCTTAATGAAGTGCTAGTGTTGCCTCCATTGTGGTGGGTTCCTTATGGAAATCATTGCGAGATGGGATTGGGTAAAAACTTGTACCGGCAGTTAGGACATTTGAGACTGCTATTTGGGTACATTCCTTGGTTTAAACTTGATGGCTCTACCCTCTTCCTGGAGATCACTCCCTGAGTCTTCCCATGGCTTGCCATTGTTCTATGGAAAGAAGATCTAGGTTACAGGTCCGCTACTGGTGGATTAGAGAGAAAAGCAACCAAGAGGAGGAAAAGGAGGGATACTAGCTAGAACAGGTTTAGAGGGGAATCTTGATCTTCTGAAGTCGTTCAGCTCCTAAGTTGCTTCCTTCTTAATGACAGGGTCTTTTCGAACATAGTGAATTAGGTGAAAGATCTTGACGTCCACTTGCTCATCTGTTTGAGGGTGATATGCGGTGCTGGAGACTAGGTGAAATCCTCAGGCTTTTGAAGACTTGCCCAGAATCACGAAGTAGACTAGGTTCCGTGATCCGCGACTCTTCCATGTAGGCGATCATGTGCAACTCTACCCATTGTTCCCTTCAAGTGTGGTCTTGACCGGAACAAAGTGAGCTACCTTGGTCAATCTATCCACAATGACTCTTATGGATTCATGTCTTGTCCGGGCCTTCGGCAGACCGGTGATGACATCCATACAAGGTTGTCAGAATCGTGATCCTGAATCGGATCGTAGGTTGTTCAACAGGATTGCGAATCGTAGGATCGACATATAATCTAAGATCCTATTTGATTCTACCAAAGAAACATTTTTTTAAAATCTACCTTGTATTTTAACACTACTACATTTTTAAAATTATACTGTTAGAACTTTTGTTTACCATAATATAGTGCACAGGAAAGATCATTTGTTATTTATGCAAATTATAATGGACACGAAGAAATAAAAAGTACAAATTTACAATGAAAGGGACATGCCAATAATTATTCATAATAAATCACTAGAATCGGTTGAATCAGGTAGGATTGTATGCAAATTTTGATCACGATTCTACAAATTTTTGTTAGAATCGTAATAATATTAAAATTCTACCAAAATAAGACTCTACTCTATGATCGGATTGGTCCAATCAATCTGTGTCATTGAAACGTATGATCGTATGACTAGAATCGAGATTCTGATAACCTTGGGCTGATAACCTTGCACCCATACTGACTTATTCACATTTCCATTGTGGGACTCTTAATGGCTATAGTAGCTCTGCATATCCTTTGGTTAAGCTTTTAACCTAAAGTCTCCGTCGCATGTTGTCACATACATGGCCACTTCTTTTTTTCATCCATGACCACCGATATCTTTCCTTCAGATATCGGTGCATCTTATTGTTCCCCAGGTCAATTTAGTACAAAACTCGTGTGCTTTCCTTGAGAATCAAGACCTTGATGCCTGGTTTTGCTTGGGACACATATGCACTTTCGAAACCATAATTATGTGCCCCTTTTATCTAAGTTAAACTCTGAGGCTTTACCTCTCCTTATGTCCTCCTTGATTCTTAGGGCATCTTTGTTATTTGCCCGAACTGTTCTATCTTGCTTTTCAATGGTGGTTGAACTTCCATCAGGGCACCATGTCCTTGATTCACCAGTTCCATATTGAGTTGACTAAATTTCTTATGTAGCTTTGGTTGGCGTTCTTTGACCATAACCAGCTTTCCTGTTGAAGGCATCTGCTACTACTTTAGCTTTACCGAGGTAATGATGAATACACAAACGTCATATTCTTGGATTAACTCTAGCCTTTTTCTGGGCCTTAGGTTCAGGTCTAACTTGGTGGGGAGATGTTTCTGACTCTTGCAATTGTTAGACCGACGCTATCTCCAGGTGCTTGTGCATGGGCCATGAAACATGCGGCAACAGGACTCTAGCTAGCCACCACCAAACAAGCCCCCCTCTCCTCCTCCCTTCCTCCTCACCGCCGCCGGTCAGCGGCAGCGGCGGGGCTTCTTCTCGATAGTGGCGTCTGATCTGCATCGCGCTCCCAACGCCCGACGTCTGTCCGCCGATTTCCAACGGTGTGGACTTTCGTCGGGGTTGGATCTGGGGCCCTTCTCCGCCAGCTCGTCTTCGGGTGTGGCAATCTAGGGCCCTTCTCCGCTGGCTTCTTTCGGCGGTGCGGCTTCATCGATGGCATGACGACGGAGGTGGCGTGGTGTAGATCCAGATTTGGCGCAGTTGGTAGAGATCGCGACGGCTCGGTGGCGGTGGCTTGTGCGGCGCTCGACTCCTTCCCGGTGGATGGCTTTTAACCGGCCAACACGTGGGTTGCGGTGGACGTCGCCTTCCTTTGGTGTTGGTGGCGGTTGGCCGTTGGGGATGTTGCGGACGTCGACTTGGTGATCTGGCCTTCATTGATTGGATCCAGTGATGAGGTCGTGCTGTGGCGTGGACTTGGAGCGCTAGTACCTTCGATCTGGGGTGAAAACTCTTGATCTGGCCTTCGCTGATTGGATTCGGCAATGACGTCGACCTAAGCAGCACTTGTCACATCCCCAAGTTAATAAAGAGGATTACTATACATCTCATGAGCATACATCATTGTTTTCATGTATTTACATTATATATTGCACTTGAAAAATCTTGTTCAAATATTAAACATACACTTAATAAAGTAAACTCCAAACAAAGACAGGAACAAAAACATTTGATTATCATCTAGAAACAATTAATTAAAATACTACATTAATTATATTGAATTAACATAATTTTTTCCAAATTTTTGGGATTAGTTTTAACCCTCAGAAAATTCTAACACAACCTAACAACCTATTTCAAGTTTGAATTTAAACTGCACAAAATATAACATGAACAGGGGGGTTTAAAATTTTATATGGGTACTAGGTCATCCCAGGAGCACCTCCAAATTATTTCAGATTTTTAGGAATTTTAATTCTATTTTTAGTGGCCCAGTCAGAGTAGCAGTTTAGATTTAAACTCAGTCAACTAAGAATATTAGGGCTAATATGGACCGTCCGATCTTAATCTTGCGGCTCATGCGCGTGGCTCGAACCGCACCAGGCCAGCCCAAACACACTAAGACCATTATGGACCGTCTGATGGAAAAGCAACGCCCCAGATCAGATGGGCCGTTCGGACCGTCCGAACGCGCCGCACGTGTGGATCGTTGGATCTTAATCTAACGGCCCACGTGCATGGTCCAAATGTTTCACTCGCGTGCGAATCGTCTGATGCGAAATCAATGATCCAGATCAATTGGGCCGTTCGGACCGTCCGAACTCGGCGCATATATGGATCGTCGGATCTTAATCTAACGGTCCGCGTGCATGGTCCAAAATTTAGAACACGCGCACGCACCGTAGTGTGTCGCTGACAAGGCGGGCCCGCTTGTCAGCTTTGTCTCCTTCCTCACGCTGGCACTCGCACAGAGCTTCTTCACCACGCGGCCGCGACACCCTGAGCTGCTCCGTCACCACCGTGACTGCACCGCCCTTCATGGCCTATCCTAGAGCTGCTCTACTTCACGCCGCCTCCATTGCTATCATCTTCCCGGATTAAAACCCTCTCAGCACCCACATTTCTCCTCATTCCTTCTCTTGGTGGTAGAGAAGGAAGAAGCCATTGCTTGCTCTCTGCTTAGGTAAAATCCTCACCACCAAGTTCCTTAGCTTTGTTCTTGCATGCCATTTCCATTTTGGCTAATGCGAGCTCTTGGTTTCTTGTGTAGTGTTCGGACCATCTTCGTGCTCCCTGAAGCTCTAGAGCGCGCACCCGAGTGACACCATTGTGTCTTCTTCATCTCCGGTGGGTATTAATCTAAATATTGTGCGTCATCTTGTGTCATTTAGCACGGGATTGAAAAACCCCTCAGTAAATTTCAACAATGCATGACAGGTTTTCGTGGATTTGAAGGAATTGCATTTTCGGCCGAAAAACCAACTCTTCATCTCCCACCTTGATTCGGTAAGATATTTGTCGATTCCTTGCTCATTTAGCATCCTAATATGGTCCTTGAGCTGCTCCAACCACTCACTCTTGTCAGTTGTGCTCGGGATTTTCTCTCCTTGTTGAACCATGCTGCCACCATCATCTTCTCTGGCGTCGTCACCATTTCAACTCACTCCGAGCTTCTTCGAGCTTCCACTTAGCCCAGGTAACCTCCTAGTAGTCCTTAGAAGCTTGGGCACCCGCTTATCTGGACCACTGTGGAGCTTTACTTGCTGCATGCATATTGGCCGTATTTCTCTCGATGCTCAACTCCGGCTAGCCGCCGGTGAAGGCCACCTCGGATGCTCTAATCACTTCCTCTAGGTGCGCAATACTGTTGCGCATCTAACCTTGTCCTTGGCCGGCTCCGCCACGGCGCGCAGCGCAGGCGAGCCGTCGGTGAATTGCGCGGGACAAACTCCCGTTGTTGTACGCGGACAAGCACTGTAGCTCAATGATTAGGCGTTAATGGCAATGATTAGCATTTAATAACTGTCTTAGCCGCACTAATAAGTCACTTACATTTGGGCCCTTGCATAGAAATCCAACACGTTAAGTGAATCGCCGCAGAGACTAACTTGTGGGCCCAACCGCTTAAAGCGTGTGCACAGTGCGCATGCTGAAAGCATCTAGGCCCCAAAAAATTGTTTTGGTAATTAATGATAATATGTGAATATGGGATTAACGTGTTTATTGAGTATTTACAAGGTTAAGTCCCATTGGTGAGTTTGATCATGTAAAGATGAATGCTAAAAGATTCAATGAAGATCTACATGACTCAAAGACAAGGTACAAGTAGTCTATGATCATTTTTATATTTTACCGGTCTTAGGAGAAATGGTTAGAAGACCGGATTATTGGTTAAATACCGTACTATTAAGAGGGATCGTGACTAGTAGCTTGATAGCATGTTCTTGTGCAAATTGGATCAATTTAGGATCATGCATGCATTTGAATTTGAATTTAATAGCTCTCTGTGCATTTGTTAGCAAATGGTAGTACTAGAGGTTTGTTGGCTGTACTACCGCTCAAGGCGGTATGACCGCACATTCCTTGGCGGTATTACCGTAGTCCGAATGCCATAGCCAACTGAGCGCTAATGCGGTACGACCGGCTCATCCAGCGGTACTATCGCATTACGGTCGTTCCGATTTCTAGTTGGCGGTTTGATAAAAACAGGAGATGTGTTTTTTGGTTCGGAGCTCTCCTTGACAATCGGTAGTACCGTGTTCCAGAAACGGTAGTACCGCTCAGTGGTTGTACCAATTTCTTTGTGGTGGTACATTTTTTCCAGAGAGCACCTCTTTTCAGCGAAATTGGAAACCCTACATTCGGTAGTACCGCTCCTTCGTATGCGGTACGACCGGATCAAGCAGTAGTACCGCAACTTGGTTAGCGGTCGTACCGCTCGGGAATTTTCAACAGCTATGTCAGAGTAATTAATGCCACTTTTCTAGCCATTACTGTGCTTTGACATGGATGCGGTCATACCGCTCCCTAGTTGGCGGTCATACCACATTTCACTGAAAGTTAGGGATTTCCTCCCCAATGGTCATATTTGTTGGTAGGGGTTATAAATACCCCTCCACCTGCTCAAGGACAGTGTGCTAGAGTTCATTTATCATCTATAGAGCCTTGAGCATCCTCTCAACACTCAAAACACTCTTGTGCATTCATTGTGAGGTTGTTGAATTCATTCAAGTGCATCCATTCATTCTAGTTGATCCTCTTGCACTTGAGTGCCGTCAAGCGAAGGCCATTGATTTATTACTCCTGGAGTTTTGCTGAACTCCTAGATGGCTTGGTGGTGATTGCACGGTGATCTCTTTTAGAAGCTTGTGAAGAGACCCGGTGCCAAGATTGTGAGTGGCTTGGAGTTCGCCATCTCCGGAGCGGAGGAAGAACTACCCATAGTGATCGAGGGAAGGCTTAATTCGTGGAGCCGGCTTGAGTTGTCAAGCTTCCTCAACGTGGACTAGTGAAGATCGGCAAGTCTTCGATACCATGGGAAAAACTTCCTTGTCTCATTGTGGTTATTTCTTGTCTTTACTTATTCTGTATTTACAATTCTTACTTTTATCTTGTGTTGAATTGCTTAGCTAGAATTGTATCTAGTTTAGACTAAGTTATTAATTAGCTTAAATTGTTAAGTTGTCAAAAAGTTTCAAAACCTCCTACTCACTCCCCTCTAGTCAGTTATCCTTGATCCTACAAGTGGTATCAGAGCTTAGTCTCTCATTGATTTAGACTTAACCATCTAAGAGAGAAAAGGATGGCTAGTAAGGGAATTGCTATAGAAAAGGCTTCTATGTTTGATGGCTCTAATTATGCTTATTGGAAAATTAGAATGTCAATTTATTTAAAGGCCATGAGTCCAAGCTTTTGGAAAATCGTAAATGAAGGTTACGTCATGCCCTTTAATGCACTAGCTCCCACGGATCAAGAGACACGTAATGCTCATTTAGATGCCCAAGCTATGAATGCTCTCTTTGGTGCTTTGAACATGGATGAGTTCAATAGAGTGAGCAATTTGGAAACCGCTCACGATATTTGGACCACTCTCTCGGAAATCCATGAGGGAACATCCACGGTCAAAGAGGCCAAATTGCATAGGTTTCGGATCAAATATGAGACATTCGTAATGTTGCCTCATGAAAACATCAATGAGATGTATTCAAGACTCAACAACACTGTGAATGAGATCAAAGGCCTTGGCACTAACCTTCTTGATGTTGATATTGTGTGCAAGATATTTAGGGCACTTCCGAACAAGTATGAAACGTTGGTGACGCTATTTCTCAACTCTCCCGAGTTTCCAAGAATGATGCCAACGGGACTTTTGGGCAACCTCATCACCAATGAGTTGTTCAAGAAAGACAAGGAAGAGCTCTTGGAGTCGTCTTCCTAAAAGAAGAAGATTACCGCTTTCAAGACCAAAGCGGAATCAAGTGATGATGAGGATGAAGAAGAAGAATTCGACGAGGAGTTTGCACTTCTTGTGAGAAGAATGGAGAAGTTCATGAAGTGTCGGGACCCAAAATATGCAATTCTGGACCCTTTGTGTATACCGCACTAGTCCAGGATTACGCTAGTGCACACAGTGGCAACATCAGTGAAATATCATTTCCATATACAAAGATAACTAATAAATAGGCAAATAACAATAAACATCAGAGTAAAGACCTTAAGGTCAAAGCTTACAATTAATGCTTCAGAGGGCAGATAGCTCAATGAAGCTACAGCAGAACGAAACAGAATAACTTCAGTGAAGCCCATCCATATGCCCACAGGCAATCGGCTGGGGTGCGCGACCTAGTTCTCCACGATCCTTGAAGTAGACCATGTTGACTGGCGATTCCTTCACCTCTGCTTGATTTATTAAAGCAAGCATGAGTACACACCGTACTCGCAAGTCATACCACAGAATGTAATTTATAGATGCAGGCTTATTCTAAAGGAATGGCTTCTGTGGTTCTTTTGCAGAAATGCAACATTTACAATTAAATACAAATAATAGATTGAAAGCATAAGTAAAATAAATAACTAATAGTAATTTTATCAATTGTTTTCCAAAGACACATGTCCTAAACAAGTTATTCACATAGCCATATGACTTAAGTCACACAGCTCCCTTCCCAAGTTTTATGAAAATCTACCCCTCGTGTGAAATCCCCGAGCATGTCCATGACCGCAGACGCGGCTATTCGAATAGATTGATTAACACTCTGCAGAGGTTGTACACTTTACCCACAAGATGCAATCAACTTGTACGGAGCTGATCACAACAAAACCTTTCAGAAACTTCATCTCAACATTGACACTCCCGGTATGCTTAGCCGCCACAGACACACACCGTTGGACAAGGAAACGGCGAACCGCTCCGTGATGCGACTACTTGGTAGTACACACCTCCACCCAATCCGACATAGCTAACCTACAACCTGAGTAATCAATGTCAAGACTCCATAACTTACTAAGTTAGGCCCATCCCATACCAGGCATGTGGTTGTACGAAAGGCCCAGTTCAATGGTGCACAAGGTTAAGTCCTTAACTGACCGAGGCAAGACTTCCAAATTATAACCTATCATTCCCACCAACATAGATCCACCATAAAAGTATACCAGACCACTTGCCTCCATCCAAAACCTTTTCCCACCCTGTTGGTTAAGTGCAACATATGCCATCAACGAGTAATAGCACATAGTACACACAATTTTATCAAATGGTTCCATAGTCGCTTAGTCAAGTTTATTATTGCGACTCACATGAAATGATGACTCGTAACATGGCTAAGCAATCTAATCGCATCTAACCATCCCATGTTGGTAATACAATAGCACCAACTACATAATCCAAACTAGGGTGACAAAATATTATGGCATACAATTAGACAAGGAGGTCATAACAAATTGGATATTAACTAATCCCAAAAACATTGAAATAAATAATTAAAGTAAATGCAATAATTTGAATCAAAATATTTTAGAAAACTGGGTTCAACATGATCAAAGGTATAACTTGCCTTGAGATAGGTCTAAGTACTGATCTTGCTCTTGAGGTATTCCTTCTTCTTCAAATCTTCCCGAAGTATCGACGTCTACTCGCAAACGAAAGTAAATAAACAAAACAAATAAATAACAGAGGTAAAACAAACTCCAAAAATTAAATAAAAATCTCAGATAGATAGATCTTGAATTTAGATGAATTTAGAAATTTGAATGGGCTCAATCGGAGTTCGGATGCAAAAGATATGAGCTTGGGAAGTTTGAATCTAAAAGAAATCCTAATAATTGGATTAACCGAATTTCCGAATTATTCCTTAAAAGAAAAATTGGATTATTACGCAATGATGACGTCAGCACTCGGAAAAAAGGAATTAAAAGAAATACTGACATGTGGGACCCACACGTTAGTGAGACGGTCCACGGTGAACTCGGTTCACTGAACCAACCGAATCTGAAATTCGCTCGGGTGGCAAACCCGCGCACATGGCGCTGACGAAGGTGTATACGTGGTTGACACACATGCGAGGAAGGTGAGGTGGACGCTAAAGTGGGCTCGCCACGTCAGATCAACGGCAACCGGCACAGGGCCCGAAGGTCTTCGGCGAACGGTGGCGCTACACCGATAGTGGATGGTACCAGGAGGTAGATCTCGCTATTGCGCACCTCACGGGTTGTCTCCGGGTGGTTGAGGTGAACGGTGGTGACTGGCGGCGAGCTCAAAGCGGCGGAGTAGATCGGCTTTTGTCGAACAGCTGCTCCGGCGATGTGGGTGGTCTCTGGAGGTAGAGGGCGACGCTGAATACGGTGGTGAAGACCACGAGCTCAGGGCGATGACAACGGCGGCAGAATTGGAGAAAAACCGCGGCGACGACAAAACCCTAAAAGTCGAATTGGCGGTGGCACTGAAGCTCTCAGGTGGAATTGAGCTAGGTTTTGGGATGCAGAGGGCAAGGCGAACCTCGAGGACCTATTTATAGGGCCGGGGCGACACGGATAAGGAAACACCCAAAAGAGTCTGAGATGCACACGAAGAACAAATCTAGGATTCTAGCAGATAGAATAGGTTACGGGATCTGATTTGATTTGATTTGGTTGCAGAAGGATAGGAGATAGAGTATGGCGCGTTTTCTAGAAGAAATTTAGTTGGAAAATCTTCGTTGTCATACCGAACTCGAAGGCTTGATAATGGCGACGGAGTGCGGCGTCTTGCGAGGAAGAAAGTCGACTTCGGGGCGATGACACATCGGTATCCACGATCGAGAGATAGAAATCAGCCCAGCGTCGTGAATACAACACACGACGCTGCTTAGCGGTGACGAAGTTGAAATGGATCAAGGCCTTCGGCGGAATGGGCCACACGCGGAGAGAGGGCTAGGCCGAAACGAGGGAAGTGGGCCGGATCGAAGGAAGATTCGGCCCAGATGATTATCTGAGATTTTAAATACTTTTTCTTTTTAATAAAATACCAGAAATTCAAATAAGCAATAGAAAATAGCAAATGAACTTGGAAAAATTCTAGAAAATTCTAGAAAATTTATCCAAGCACATAGAATCCAAATAAAATAGTTTTGACCATTGTTGGTGTTGACTTTAATCATATTAAATTGTTTTGATGTACAAAGTCCATATTAAGCTTTTGATTTAAATTCAAATAAAATCAAATGGTGAATTTTATCCTACTAACTATTCAAAGGATTTTTAAAGCTCAGAAAATTGGGATGTTACATGAAGACACGCCCACATAGAAGCTTCAACTTCGACAAGAACAAGAGAGGACAATCCTCAAGTAACAACAATTGTTATAGAAACATTCGGTGCTATAATTGTGAAGAGAAGGGGCACATTGTTTCCCATTGCCCCGCAAATAAGGATGACAAGGGCAAGTCATTCAATAAGAAGGAGTATAGTGGCAAGAAGAAGCTTTTCAAGAAGCTTCACAAAGATGGCAAGCATGAAACCCACATTGGAGAGTGGGATTTCAATGATGAGTCAAGCGACTCCGACTCCGATGAGGATGAGTCTCCCAAGAAGAAGGGACTCGTTGGCATCGCCATCAAGAAAGCTCCGTCGCTATTCTTCACTCCTACTTGTCTCATGGCAAAAGGTGATAAGGTAAAATCCATTAATAATAATGAACCAACTTATGATGAATTAATGGATATGCTTGAAGACTTAAATGAATATCTTGGAAAAGAAAAGTCAAAATTTAAGGTCTTAAATAGAGAGCATATTTCTTTAAAAGATTCTTATGAGGAGCTAAAAGAAGCTCATGACTTGCTTATCTAAGAAAATTCAAGCAAGTCTTGCTCTAGTGTAGGAATTACATGTGATATTATTGATGATATGCATAGTATAGAAATTGCTAAAACTAGTGCATCTATTTCATGTAATGATCATATTGCTATGTCATGTTGCTCTAGTACTAACGCTAATCATGATAATGTTGAGCATAATAATGCAAAACTTATTGTTGAAAATAATGAGCTAAAAGAGCAAGTGACCAAGCTAAGCAAAAACTTGGAAATATGCTTCAAGGGTAAGGCCACCCTTGACAAGGTTTTGAGTGAGCAAAGGTACTCATTCAACAAAGAAGGACTTGGGTATGTGCCCAAGAAAGGTAAGAAACCGGTAAACAAGCCCACAAGGTTTGTGAAGCAAAATGGTAAGTATTGCCATAAGTGTCAGGAAATAGGACATTTACAACAAGCTTGTTCTATGGGTAAGACTCCATCCCTTGGTATATAAGAGTCTTGTTATATGCTTAGAAAGACTAAGGATGGTAAATTAATTGTTAGATTTGTTGGCACTTCAATTTTAGACGCTAAAAAGAATGCTATTTGGGTGCTTAAATCCTTGGTTACTAACCTCCAAGGACCCAAACAAATTTGGGTACCTAAAAGAACTTGATTCTTGTTTTGTAGGTGAACTATAAAACCGGTGAAAAATATTGGGTGCTTGATAGTGGATGTACTTAACACATGACCGGTGATAGAAAGATGTTCACCACATTCGAGAATGGAAAAGGAGTAGACAAGATCACATTTGGTGATAATAGCAAAGGAAAGGTAATAGGTTTGGGTAAAATTGCTATCTCAAATGACCTTTCCATTTCCAATGTATCTTTAGTAGAATCATTAAATTTCAATTTGCTATCCGTTGCTCAAATATGTGATCTTGGACTAATTTGCTCATTCTCTAGTGAATGTGTTACAATCTCAAATGTAAAAGATAGTTCTCTAGTTTTCAAAGGCTTTAGATTTGGAAATCTTTATTTGGTTGATTTTAGTTCAAATGAATCTTGTTTAAAAACTTGTTTAATTGTAAAAACCTCATTGGGTTGGCTTTGGCATAGAAGGCTAGCTCATGTTGGGATGATTCAACTTAAAAAAGCTTTTTAAATACGATTTAGTTGTTGGCTTGAAAGATGCGAAGTATGACAAAAATAGACTTTGTAGTGCTTGTTAAGCTAGTAAACAAGTCGCTAATTCTCATCCTTCCAAAAGTATCATGTCAACTTTTAGACCATTGGAACTCTTACATATGGATTCGTTTGGGCCAACAACCTATAAGAGTATCGGGGATAATAGCTATTGTCTAGTCATTGTGGATGATTACTCTAGATATACATAGATATTCTTCCTAGATGACAAAGGTGAAACCTCTGGGATTTTCAAAAGTTTTGCAAAAAGGGCTCAAAATGAATTTGATTTCAAAATAAAGAAAATCCGTAGTGATAATGGTTCCGAGTTCAAGAATACTAAAGTTGAAGACTTTTGTGATGAACATGGAATAAAGCATGAACTTTCCACAACCTACACTCCAGAGCAAAATGGAGTTGTAGAAAGGAAAAATCGTACATTAATTAAAATGGCTAGGACAATGCTTGATGAATATAATACTTCCGATAGTTTTTGGGCGGAAGCTATTAACACCACTTGTCATGCTATAAATCGTCTTTATTTACATCGTCTTTTGAAAAAGACTTCCTATGAGCTTCTTGTAGGAAGAAAATCGAACATCTCCTATTTTCGTGTATTTGGCTGCAAATGTTATATTTTGAAGAGGGTGTTCATCTTTCAAAATTTGATAGTCGTTGTGACGTTGGTTTCTTGATTGGTTATTCTTCAAATAGTAAAGCTTATCGTGTCTTTAACAAAAACTCCGGTTTAGTTGAAGAAAGGCACGATGTGCAATTTGATGAAACTAATGGCTCTCAAAAAGAGCATGAGAATTTGGATGATGTAGGTGATGAAGGATTAAGAAAAGCAATGGAGTATATGCAAATAGGCGATATCAAGCCCAAAGACAATTCATCATCTTCTATTCAAGTTGAACCTCCTACCTCTTCCACAAATCAAGTACAAATTGATGAAGAGGACAATAAGAAAAATGATCAACCATCCAACCTACCACCAAGAATTCACAATGCAATTGCAAAGGATTATCCAATAGACCAAATATTGGGTGATGCAAGTAAGGGTGTTCAAACTCGTTCTCATGTCGCTTCTTTTTTGGTGAACATTACTCTTTTGTCTCTTCTATTGAGCCAAAGTATGTAGAAGAAACGTTTGATGATCCGGATTGGGTGAATGCTATGCATGAAAAACTCAATAACTTCACCCGGAATGAAGTTTGGACATTGGTGGATCGACTAAAAGAACATATCGTAATTGGTACAAAATGGGTCTTTAGGAACAAGCAAGATGAGAACGGTATGGTTGTTAGAAACAAAGCAATATTGGTCGCTCAAGGTTATTCACAAGTCAAAAGTTTGGATTTTGGTGAAACCTTTGCTCCCGTAGCTAGGCTTGAGTCAATTCAGATATTACTTGCTTTTGCATCATGCTTTGATATTAAATTATTTCAAGTGGATGTTAAAAGTGCTTTATTAAATGGTAAAATATCCAAACTTGTCTTTGTTGAATAACCTCCCGGTTTTGAAGATCCAAAGAATCCAAATCATGTCTATAAACTTTCCAAGGCGCTCTATGGTCTTAAACAAGTTCCTAGAGCTTGGTATGAACGCCTTAGAGATTTTTTAGTCTCAAAAGGATTCAAAATCGGGAAAATTGATTCAACTCTATTTACTAAAGTTCTAAATGATGATTTCTTTGTTTGTCAAATTTATGTTGATGATATTATTTTTGGGTTTACTAATCAAGATTTTTGCGAAGAGTTTGGTGATATGATGTCTAGAGAATTTGAAATGTCCATGATTGGAGAATTGAGCTATTTCCTTGGACTTCAAGTTAAGCAACTCAAAGATGGAACATTCGTGAGCCAAACAAAGTATGCAAAAGTTTTGATCAAGAAATTTGGCATGGAGGATGCAAAACCCATCAAGACTTCCATGGCAACCAACGGTCTTCTCGATCTAAATGAGGGAGGTAAACCAGTAGATTTAAAACTTTGTAGGTCTATGATTGGTAGCTTGCTTTATCTTACCGCGTCTAGACCCGATATCATGTTTATTGTTTGCATGTGTGCATGTTTTCAAGCAACTCCAAAAGAGTGTCATTTGATGGCCGTTAAAAAAATACTAAGATACTTAAAGAATTCCTTTAGCATTGGCCTATGGTACCCCAAAGGTGCAAAATTTAATTTAATTGGATATTCGGATTCCGATTATGCGGGTTGTAAAGTGGATAGAAAAAACACCTCGGGTAGTTGTCAATTCTTAAGAAGATCTTTAGTATCATGGTCATCCAAGAAACAAAACTCCGTAGCATTATCCACCGCCGAAGCCGAATATGTTTCTGCGGGAAGTTGTTGTGCTCAATTGTTATAGATGAGGCAAACTTTGATGGATTATGGAATTAAATTTGATAAAATACCTTTTTTGTGTGATAATGATAGTGCGGTGAAAATAGCTAATAACCCTGTTCAACACTCAAGATCCAAGCATATAGATATTCGCCACCATTTCTTGAGAGATCATGTGAGCAAGGGAGATATTGAAATTAGCCACATACGAACTGAAGACCAATTAGCGGATATTTTCACCAAACCATTAGATGAAGGCCGCTTTTGCAAATTGATGAATGAGTTAAATGTTATAGACTATTCAAATGTTGGTTGAACTCTTGCCTCATGCATTTTACTTCATTTGGTGTTATTTGATCATTTTATGAAAGCATTTTCAAAATTATTTATTAAAGACTACTATTGTAATACCCTGATTTGGTTGTGAGGCAGAAGCTTGAGCACTTGGTTAAATCAGAAGTTAATAGGGGTTTTGTTTAGCTCTTCTACCCTGCCCTGGGCTTGGGCCCTTGGCCAACAAGCCCAAGGATGTGGCCGAAAGGCCCATGGGGAAACAGCCAAAAGGTAAAAAAAAGGGGGAGCTGTTCTTGCCCTAATATTTTTTCCCCAACCCTGCCCCATTCTTTTCCTGGCCGCCGCCCTGTGTAAGCCCTCAAGCTGCCGCCTCCTTGCTGTCCCCTGGTGGTGGCGCCCTGCTGAAATCCCCAAGCTTGCGCCCCTCCTTCTTCCTTGGAGCAGCAGCCCTTCTTCCTCCTTGGAGCAGCAGCCCTTCTGCCTCCATTGGAGCAGCAGCACTTTCCTCTCCTTTTGGTGCTGCCGGCCAAGACAAGGGGGAGCCCGGAGGCCGTCGTCTACTGGTGAGCCGAGCAAGGACCAACATCCCATGCATTTCCTAGAGTATCTCCTCGCATTCCCTGCTGTTGTTTCAATTCGTTCTTGGTAGAGGTTGGTTGCAGATTTCGTCCATATTGCTGAATTCAGATTCAGATTTCTGTTCTCTGTTCAGCATCGATTTTCGTTTAGATCAAGGCTGAATTAGGACTTGTGATCTCTTAGAGAGTTGTAGATTATTTCGTTAGGTTTCCGTAGCCTCTGAGTTCACCTGAATCCGAGTTATGGTTTGAAAGATACGACCATTTTTGTACCACTGTCCAGAACAACATTTAATTTCCAGCAGTCACTTTGCGTGGCAATTTGAACATTGTTAAGGTCCGAATCAGGAATCCTCCCTATTATGAGAATTGTAGTTTATTGTCTTAGCTTTCCATAGCCACCAAGATCACCAAATTCTGACATACGAATCAAAAGTTATGTTAGTTTTATTCTTGCTGTTCAGATTTCTGGCGAGATGAATCTGTTGAATTACCTTCTAAAATATGTTTATGTTAGAGACAAATTCAGGGTTCTCACCCAACTAGAATATTTTATAAAATTTCATAACCTTTCTATAATGTTAAAGAACGCCTTAATCGGAGATGTAGAACAATAGTTGTGTTATTTTCATCCCTGCTGTGTGTTTCGTCGGGACAGACTTTGTCTCTCATGTTCAGCTGCTTGTTAGCATTTCGTTTTGGCTGATTTGGGTCATGTCGTCAACTAGAATGTTGTAGGTTGGTTCGTTAAGTTTCTTTAGGGACTAGGCTCATCTCGTTCTGAGTCCTAGGTTAAAAGTTGTGGTCTTTTCCGTGCTGCTGTCCAGTTTCACGTATGCGTTGGTGTTGTCCATTTTGGACTAAAAATATTAGTTAACTCTTAGATGTTCGGGAATGCATAGTAGAATGTTAATGGAAGCATCTTATTATGTGTTGTTCTTATTTCAAGCATATGTTGTGTAGGTGGAGAGGCTTCAGGTTTAGGAGCACCGCCACTGCCTACTAACGCGTCGCAGCGCGGAAGGTAAGTACCTCAATGTTCCTATAATCATGAAATGTTGAATGTCTGTTGTTGATTTTGTATTTCTAAGAACCATGTTAATATTTAATTGTTCGTATTCAATCCATTTGTGTTACCTCCATGAATAGAGAGCATGTAATTTCAATGTTCATATGTCATACCATGCATCCATAATACATGTTTCAATCCACGGGAGTGGATCATTATATAAGACCCATCAATTCCGGTATGGGCATGTAAGACCCACCATTCCAATGTGGGCGATTTGGGACACCCGTCTGAAAGCGTTCTTCGTGCGGGGCTTGGATCCCGTATTTTGTTAAATGCGGGCTTAGGTGAACACCGACGGGTGTGTCACCGCAATCTTGGTATATGCATGTGTGTAGTCCTTCATTTCGTCCAAATCATTCATTCCATTCATTCAAGTGTTAGATTACGTGCTTATTTCATACACTTTAATGATGTTCACATGATCATGGTTGTTATATGTATTATTCATTTACTGTACTTGCTGAGTCTCGGACTCACTCTTGCGTTGTTTGTTGTTTTTTTAGGTGGTCTTTGAGGTTGGCTCCATGGGGAGGGAATAGACACACACTACCCTTTCACTTCACCTTAATCAAGTCCAGGATTTCATTTTAGTTCGATTTAATCATTCATTATTGATGAACTGTAATAATAAATGTTGGATGTGGCTGATAATTCTTCTCCGTTAAGATTGGTTAAGAACTGTGCATGAACTTAGTTCATCCTTTTGATATAGTTGCTTGAGATCGGATTATACTTCTGTGATGATTCTGATATTTGTTGATTTCACTATTGTCTTGATATTAATGATTGTTGGAACCTCCGGTATAGCTAACTATACAAGGGAGGTTCTGCCGAAATTTAGAATTTTGTCTTCTGTTTTAGCTTTGTTAACATGTTAGTTTAGTAGCATTCCAAGACCTTGTAGGACTGGGGTGTTACAACTATGTTCATAAAATTATGTTCTTAGATAGACATTAGTCTATTCAATGCATAATGATCCTAAATGATATTTATTTAAGTGCAAAACTAAGGATCATTTGCATAATTCTCAAATCCAAAGTCAAATCCTAAAGTTCCAGGATAATCGGAACTACCGGCGTGTTAAGCGCGGTACGACCGCAGTGCAGTACGACTGGCATTATAATTATGGTATGACCACAGTGCAGTACTACCGGTGGTCTAATTTCGATATGACCGTGTCGGTTTGTGAGAGGGCAGTAAGTCTGTGCGGTTACTCCTTAACCCACGTCTTTTACCCCGCAGCGGTTCAACCGTTACTCTCACCGTTTCACTTCCTCTCGGGCTTTCTCTCTCCAACCCGAAGGTCCTCCAAAATCCTCTCGCAAATCCACTAAACTCTCTGGTGATTCTTCGTTCTCTTGTTGATTCCTGCATCTCTAGGGTTCACCTCCTTCAAATCTCAAGGTAAAATCTCCTTTTGATTCAAGTTTTACCGAAATTGTAACCCTAGGTATCGTTTTAGGGTTAATTGAGAATGTAGATGATTTATGTGTTTCTAGTTCGGCAAATTCACAAAATTGATGTCTAATGATGATTGCGCATCCATAACATGGATTCACTCCATGAAAATCATCGAAAAATTCGATCTAATGCTTGCCCTAGAACTCGGTCAGGAAAATCGGTACTACCGGTTCTTGAGCGTCGTACAACCATAGTGCGATCGTACCAGCCATATAACGGCGGTATGACCAATCATCCTGATAGAAAACAGAGAATTCATTTCCTTTCACACTTAATTCTATTTTGATTAATCTTTTGAACTTCTTGTGACCTATCCTATCTGTGTGAAGATGCCTACGACAAGAATCTTGACTCAAAAGTCTCATGGACCACCTAGAGGAGGACAATCTTCATCTCAACCTCAAAGATCTCAACCTCCTGCAGCTCTAACTCAGAGAACTCAATCAGTTTGACAAAAGGTCGTGCATGGCAAGGGCAAGGGCAAAAGACCAGTAGCAGAGGATCCTGAATCTAAAACAGAGGAAAGCTTACCACCGGTGAGGCGATTCGATTCTGGCGAGTCGAGCGAGTTGGGCTCGGTCGGATGAGGAGATGGGAGAGCCTCCAGAGCCTCCAATTGACTTGAGACTCATTATAGCTGATGAGTATGCCATCAAGCGGCATGTCAATCAATATCTCTTCATGTCCGACTCCGTCTATCCAAGATTCCATACAGTATTTCAAGAACAAGTATATGAACAGCTATATGGAAATTATAGAAACTTTGCAGATCACAAGTGAATTATGTGGCCTCACATAAACTCCTTGGATAAGTATAGTGGTGTATACCAGCTCTTTCATCGAGTCGGCCTTTATGATCTTGTGGTTCTAAAGCAAAATTATGATGATGAGATTATCAGGCAGTTTTATGCTACAGTTCATGTTGAGGTAGATCTTTCCAAGATGAAGTGGGTTACAGTAACCAGATATGTGGAGAGTACTAAGGAGGACTTTGAGTGTGTTTTGAGGACACCATCTAGTACTTGGGAGAAGCTCTTTGATAGCCCTACTTTACTGTCTCCTGCTTGGACTGATTTTTATGACCCATCGGTCAGGTATACCTCAGAAAAGATTCATGGACTTAAGCCCATTCCAAGCATGATTAATAGGATTATTAATCATACTTTTTAGCCCAAGAGTGGTAATTTTGATGCAGTAAGAGGATATGCTTGGAATATCATTGATAATATTATAAGGGGAAGACAATTTGATGCAGTGGATGTCATTCTAAAGGGCATAGTTTCTTCAAAGAATGATAGAGTTAAAAGGATATACTATGCACCTTACATCATGGCTTTAATTTGACAGAAGATTGAGTATCAGGGGGGATTGGGAACAGCTCATATGGCTTACAAGCCTCGAGACAGCCCTCCTGCTAGTCATGATGATTCTTCTATTGCTGCTGCTCCTGCTGCTCAGGAGAGTGCTCCTACTGAAGGTACTCTTGCACAGATTCTCCAAAATCAGGAGTTGATTCTCAACACTTCATAAGAAATGAAGACATCCCAGATTGAATTTCAAAATGAGACTCAAAACAAACTTGCTGACATGGATTTAGGTCAACATGATTTCCAGAATGAGACTCTTAACAGGATGGCTGCCATGGCAGAGACCATTGACTCTATGGAGCAGATTTTGAGGACTCCTCAGCGGTACTCTCGCCGTCCTCCTTCATCTTCAGGGGTCTCTACTTCTTCTGTTCCAGCTGTTCCTTCCTTGGTTCCAGCTATAGCTTCTCCAGCCCCAGCTACAGTGTCACCAGCTCCAGCACTAGCTCCAGATCCAGCGCCTCAAGATTCAGCTCCTTAGGATTTAACTCCTCCAGCTCCAGCCTCAGATCCAGTACCTGTTCCTTCTCAGAATCCGGTTTCAACTCCAGCTCCAGCTTCTCCATCCTCAGCTTCAGTTCCAGCTCCTCAGGACCCAGCTACTCTTCCTCCTCAGGACCCAGCGGTTTCAGATGTTTTTGGTACCTTGATGCCAAAGGGGGAGAAGCGAGAAGAGAAAGATTTAGGGGGAGCCAGACTTTTGTTTTATATTATCTTATTGTTGAACTTATGTGCTTGTAATTGTTTAAAACCATGTTGTTTATCTTGTTGAACTTGTTGGTTAATGTTTATGCTTACAATATTCTCTTGAAATGCAATTATAGTCATTTTACATTATTGCATTCCCTCAAGTTCCAACATGCTAAAGAAACTCCGCCAAAATTTCAAAATCCTCTACATGTTCTTGCAAAGATTTTCTATCATTTATATGCACATGTTTAGGGGGAGCTTTCTTTAAATTGGATTTAACAAGAAAATAATTCTAAAAACGCATTCGAGCTCATTGCAAGAATTATTTTGTTGTTAAGTCATCAAAAGAATATACACTATTAGTATATTCAAAACTATCTTTCTCACATATCAGTTGTGTTGTCATCAATTACCAAAAAGGGGGAGATTGAAAGCATCTAGGCTCCTAAAAATTGTTTTGGTAATTAATGATAATATGTGAATATGGGATTAACGTGTTTATTGAGTATTTACAAAGTTAAGTCCCATTGGTGAGTTTGATGATATAAAGATGCATGCTAAAAGATTCAATGAAGATCTACATGGCTCAAAGACAAGGTACAAGTAGTCTAGGATCATTTTTATATTTTACCGGTCTTAGGAGAAATGGTTGGAAGACCAGATTATAGGTTAAATACCGTACTATTAAGAGGGATCGTGGCTAGTAGCTTGATAGCATGGTCCGATGCAATTTGGATCAATTTAGGATCATGCATGCATTTGAATTTGAATTTAATAGCTCTCTGTGCATTTGTCAGCGAACGGTAGTATCAGAGGTTTGCTGGCGGTACTACCGCTCAAGGCGGTACGATCGCACATTCCTTGGCGGTATTACCATAGTCCGAACGTCACAGCCAACTGAGCACTAATGTGGTACGACCGGCTCATCCAGTGGTACTACCGCATTGCGGTCGTTCCGATTTCTAGTTGTCGGTTTGATAAAAATATGAGAGGTGTTTTTTTTGGTTCGGAGCTCTCCTTGACAATCGGTAGTACCACGTTCAAGAAACGGTAGTACCGCTCAGCAGTTGTACCGATTTCTTTGTGGCGGTATGTTTTTTCCAGAGAGCACCTCTTTTCACCGAAATTGGAAACCCTACAATTGGTAGTACCACTCCTTCGTGCGGTACGATAGGATCAAGCGGTAGTACCGCAACTTGGTTGGCGGTCGTACTGCTCGGGAATTTTCAACGGCTAGGTTAGAGTAATTAATGCCACTGTTCTAGCCGTTACTGTGCTCTGACATGGGTGCGGTCGTACCGCTCTCTAGTTGGCGGTCATACCGCATTTCGCTGAATGTTGGGGATTTCCTCCCCAACGGTCATATTTGTTGATAGGGGTTATAAATACCCCTCCACCTGCTCAAGGATAGTGTGCTAGAGTTCATTTATCATCTATAGAGCCTTGAGCATCCTCTCAACACTCAAAACACTCTTGTGCATTCATTGTGAGGTTGTTGAGGTCATTCAAGTGCATCCATTCATTCTAGTTGATCCTCTTGCACTTGAGTGCCGTCAAGCGAAGGCCATTGATTTATTACTCTTGGAGTTTTGCTAAACTCCTAGACAGCTTACCGATGATCGCACGGTGATCTCTTCAAGAAGGTTGTGAAGAGGCCCGGTGCCAAGATTATGAGTGGCTTGGAGTTCGCCATCTCCGGAGCGAAGGAAGAACTACCCATAGTGATCGAGGGAAGGCTTAATTCATGGAGCCGGCTTGAGTTGTCAAGCTTCCTCAACGTGGACTAGTGAAGACCGGCAAGTCTTCGATATAATGGGAAAAACTTCCTTGTCTCATTGTGGTTATTTCTTGTCTTTAGTTATTCCGTATTTACAATTCTTGCTTTTATCTTGTGTTGAATTGCTTAGCTAAAATTGTATCTAGTTTAGACTAAGTTATTAATTGGCTTAAATTGTTAAGTTGTCAAAAAGTTTAAAAACCTCCTATTCACCCCCCTCTAGTCAGTTACCCTTGATCCTACACATGCAGGTGTGGACCTAGTCAAGTGAGCCGTGCCTTCGACACCGGGCCCCACTTGTCAGTTCGGAAGTTCAACCCGGTAGTTAAAAAGGGAGAACGCACTATTCAGGACCCCACATGTCGTTGGCTATGGCTAGCGCAGCCCTCGATAAGAAAAGGAACAAATAACTTGTAAAAATCGGAATCTATTAATCCGCACACTGAAAAATATGAATAACTTCTAAAATACACAACTAATTCATCTCAACTTCAAAATGAATGAAACCAGTGCTGATAAATTTCATTTCTAATGAACTTTATTTTAAAATTGGTTTCAAACTTGTCTCCGTAGCAGAGAATATTCTTTTGGAGAGTAATCCTTAAACCTACTATTTTTACAATAGAAAAAAGCTGATAACTTTGAAAATGCATAACTAATTCATAAAAACTCCAAAAGAGAAGAACCCAGATGTTTTGGACTTGTATTAATATTATATATTTATCTGTATAATCCTTGTATCCCCTACTGCTCTACAAGTTTTGACCAAATAATTAAATTTGTGAATAGTAACAGAAATCATCCTCTAGCTACTGTAGAAAAATCATGCATTTTTTGAGCAATTTAATTTTTGAGGTATTTCTCGGTGTTTATCGATATCGTTAATCCTATAGATTCCGAGACCATTGATATAAACTCCTATGCTACTGAGAGTGAACAACTGCTCTACCAGCAAGGCAAGCATCATTTTAAACTTTCTTTTGCATCATATTTGATCCCAATTTTGTTAAGTTAGTGCAATGATAATTGCTTGCATACTTATTTTGCTATGTCGCTATTTTTGTGATGTGTAGTTAGCTATATCCTAAATCATGAGGTTGATATTGAATTATTCTAGCACCACATGCTTATGTTCGGATTGTGTGAATTATGGTATTCGAGTTTGCTTATCCATGCAAGTCTAGAAATGGTAATTTGATTGTCGGGAATAACCCGACAATTATGGGATCCACATATCTTTCTTATATCCTTTTTATTCCAGATCTTTGTATCTGTTTTCTAAGTTAAATTTTGTCATTTTAAATGAGTTTTGGGGTCTGGACAAGTGTTGGCTAGTGATGGTGCCTTCGTGCACGAGACTTGGGTATGTGGTGGTTTTGTCTGGACCATTAAGGACCGAACTTTGGTAACGTCATTGATTCAAGTGCATTCACGCTACCACACGCGGGATATGGGTGCTGTACGGTCAAGTAGGGGGGAGGTTTTATTGGGTGAAGTCTCATGGTGGTGTAAGGGCACTTGTGTTGATCATTTGTCTGTAGGAGCTGAGGTAATTTTCTATAGTGTGCATAGGGGCACCATTTTTCATTATTTACATTACCTTGGTATTTCAAGTACAACTTGAGAGCCCCCTAGCAAGTGCTATCAGACGCTTGTACTAGGTACGGAAACATCTCACATGGGGGGACTTAACTCAATAGGATTTTCTTGCTAAAAACGATCGTATCTCGATTCTCCCCGACCGACACAACAAAGGAAGTCTGACATTATTCTGGAGGCTTACAGGTTAATCGAGTCGTGTGGGTAAAGTAGTACACCTTTGTAGAGTTAAACTATTCGAATAGCCTTGTCCACGATTATGGACAACCGCTTGAGTTCGGGAGTTACTATCGTTAGACTTTGAATTTTAATTGTGAGTAAACTTGGTATTCTGCATGAATGGGATGTTCATGCATTTTGTTGTATCAAAGTTTTTTTAATTCATTTGTTATTCAATTTTATTACTTATTCATATGCTTTACTTCTACTTCAAATCTGTTTTTAAAAATGGCAATTGATAAACTAGTATGTATAGGTGGAAAATTGTTACGTTTTTTGCAAAACTAAGCCAATATGAGCCATCTTTTGGAACAACCCCTAGCATAACTATTTTTGATTTGTGTAAGACTTGCGAGTACATTTGTACTCAACCCGGATGCTGTAATTTCAGGTGAGGAAGACGTTGAGCTCGATGACCTCGCTAGTGTCGATTTAAGCGACACTGATGAGTAGTGCTATTGTTTAACTTCCAGTCGGTTGCCGATGGGTTATGGGGTATACCATGCTGGACTTTTGGTTTATTTACTTGCTTCCGCTGATACTTAATGATCTTATTTGAATTTGGCCAGTCGGCCATTTGTAATAGTTATAGATTTGAACTATTATGATTGTCTTTTGAACTATGAATGTATGGATGTTGTATGGATATGATCAATGCTATGTGTGAGTTTAGGGTATATTGGTCGCTGATCTTGGAAGCCAACATGATCTCATGCTCGCTGTTTATGAATTTCGATTTAACCCACTAAGTGTAGTGCTTGGACTCTTGGAGAACCGATCATTATGTAGTGCTCGTAGAGGTGCAGTGCGCATGATCGTCGGGGCTTTAGTTTTGGATCATGTCTCTCACTTAGATGGAGTTAAGTTGGAATTCATTTACACAAGAGACCCAGTGTTATCTCCATAAGGTCGGGAATGCCTTGGTCTTACAAAAATAACCCGGGGGTCCTCACAGCGTTACTTTCTTGAAGGCGTTGCTTTGGAGAACCGGTACGTGAGCTCCGGAGTGAAAACTCCTAATCTGGCATTCGTGGTTGGATTCAGTGATGATGACGTGAGTCGTATCCCTTCTTGGAGGCGTCGCTACGGAGACTAGCCTATCATCACCTTTTTGCTGCGCAGCTGCTGTTCGCATGTGGACGATCTCCTGATTGGCCCCAGAGGCGGTGCTAGGTGGTCTTTTTTTTAGGCTAGTCTTTGCATGATAATTTGTTTGTCATTGTTGGTTTTTGGCCCTTTTTTTATTTTAAGCTTTTAGTTAATGATGGTGTAATGACTATGTGCATTCCTAGTTGGTGCAAAAGACGGAAGTTGTAGTCCCATTATCTAAAAAAGCTAGCAGGATTATCTCAACGCCACCCACAGTACCAACTAACCAAACCGACGAACATCTGTGTTTTGGTTTCTCTCATTGCACGTAATCTTAGTTTGTTAGGTCTGCTGCCTTGTACAGTTGTACTAGATGTACTCATTGAATCAATGAACAATGTATGCGTTGAGCGCGATCATTAGCGCCTGTCAGAACAATACGCTCTGGATCGCCTATGATCGCAATGAAGCTTCTCTGATGAACGAAACTCTGACCACGTTGGATTTTTTTTCAGTTGGGAGTAGAAACCTCGATGGAGTACAGCTGTACAGGAGTACTTTTTTCCAATCCGTGATGAATCTTGAGCTGTTAGACCTCTCCTATACATACCGAGAAAAAAAAGAAGGATTTTGTGCTACGAATCGCTGCGCCTAATGGCCCTTGTGATACTTTGTATTCTTGCATTGGACAGGCCTATTTGTCCAATTCATTTGGTATTTTATTACCCTGGGTACAGGATCGAGTCTAGCAGAAAGAATGGAGGTTAGTACAAGGTACAAGACATGTTCCTGATTTCGAGTGACATACACTACTACACAAAAGGTTATTATAGACGATTCTAAACTATCATCACAGACGGTTTCTAAATCATCTGAATTTATGTGTCTATGATAACAGACGGTTATCATAGACGGTTTTTAAGCCGTCTGTGATAAGTCACAATATAGACAGTTTTGTAATATAAGCCGTCTATAAAGTCATACTACCAGAGACGGCTTCTACCAAAAACCGTTTGTGATACGTCGGCTATCACAGACGGTTATATATACCAACCGTCAGTGATTGGAGACATGGTTTGTAAAAAGAACCGTCTGTGATATCCGACATATCACAGACGGTTGTTGTGTCGGACCCGGGATTAACACCCCAAATCCTCTGTGCATTTCTGAACTAGTCCCATGATCAGTAGCTAGTTCACACGGTAAACAGATATGGTAACATCCATAAATCGCACAATTATTTTAATAATCAACAGAGTTTATTTACAAGAAAGGCTTACAAGCCAACAATAAAGAGTTTATTTACAAGAAAGGCTTACAAGCTAACAATAAAGAACACAGCGGAAGACGAAGAAGTAGTGGAGTCTAGCTGATCTGCCACAGACAATCGACTAGGTAGTGGCCTAATCGTCGAGATCCACAACTGTAGCAAAGTTCTTCTCCTCTGAAATTTGTTTGCATGAAGTAAGGATGAACACAACTACCGTGCTCGCAAGGTACACCCAATAATAGAGTTAATGCATGTATGGATGTAACAAAGGATGGCTTATAGGGTTATTTGTGCAAAAGCAATATTTGTCAATTTAAATACAATATTAAGTTCAAAAGCTCAAATGTTACAATATCTAAAATTGATTTTGAACTGAATTAATAAAACTAGTGTAGGCACCAACCTAACACCAACATAAACACGGGCACCAACCCGGGGTTTCAACCCATAACTTTTCTCATGGACACCCATCCATGTCAAAACTGTTTTACAAAATTATTTTTAAATTAAAACCAAAGTCTAACTTTGAGTGGCTTTGCCAAGCATGTCTATGACCGTGGACACGACTATTCGAATAGTTCTTAACACTATGCAGAGGTTGTACAACTTTACCCACATGACATGAATTCTCTAGTTTGTTTGGCATCCGTCGATACCACCACTCACTACCTTAGGTAAGTAGTCTAGAGCACGTGTCAAGGCCTTTACAAAGCGTCATTCCGCCGTAGTCCCCTCTCGCTAAGGTTTCGCACCCTTTGGGCTGCAACCCGTAGGATTTGAGCCCCTTCTTGCGCTAGGTGGGACTAACGTAGGTCATAACATAACTACCCGCCGCATTTGAAGGGAACGACCACAGTGAAACATTGCAAATTAGTTGGCTAGGTCCCCTAACCATACTCAGGACATGTGGTAGTACAATGTGGCTTAGCAAGATGCGGCTCGAAGACCGGTCCTTAATTGACTGGGCGACTTCCAAAACAAACCCTAGGCCTCAACCATTCCTGAGAAGAGCCCGTGCATAAACTTGCACCCACCGACTATCCATTTCGCCCAAGTCCAAACTAGTTTTTTATTTTTGCTTCATTTTTTTTCAAAACATTTGCAAACTTCCATGACACACCAGTGCCATGGATAGAATTTAAGCAATATTTGATTTTTGGCTGAAAATTCCCAAATTGAAATATTTTTGGGTCTAAGCAAGACTAAGCATAAATTTTTCCAAAGTGTTCTAGTTCATACTATTGCATAAACTAGATTTTTGTCTAATGTGACAAGGTAGGAATATTTCAATGTCAACATTTGGCCATACAAATGTATTGGGATTAACTACAATTTAAAAACGGGAATTTAAATTACATTGAATAGAAATAAGCATGCAATAATAATTTAAAACAAAATTTAAATAATTTAAAATAATGGGATCAAATATGATAAAAGATGTAACTTGCCTTGCTCAATTAGTTGCTCTCAAACGGTGTTGAAATCTAACTCTCCGAAGTCGTCGAAATCTATACGCGAAAATAAGCCAAATTCAAAAAAAATTCAAATAAAGATTCAAATGAACTCCAAATTAAATAATTTTGGTTTAGTTAGCTAGATCTTGAATTTATATGAATTTATAAATTTAAATCGATGAAATCGGAGTTCGTATGAAGGAGAACGAACCCTGGGAAGTTTAGAAATCACATGAAATGATGAATATAGGAATTTCTTGGATTTCATATTATTTTTGTAAAGGAAAAATCAGAAATTGCCTCGTCAGCACCACGTGGGCACCAAGTCAGGGAAAACAGTGAGGTGGCCGTGACGTGGCGGTGAGGTGGCAGCGCCACGTTGGCTCGAAGCCGGTGGTGGTTCGGTGACCACCTCGCCGGCGTTAGGGGCTCCGACGAGGGGTGTGAGTGTGCGCAAAAGAACGAGGACAAGACGCTGAACTGAATGCTCACCAACAATGCGGAGGAGCGAGGCGATTTGGTCGTCGGTGGTGAGATTTGGTAGCGACAGTTTTAGGGCTTCGATGAAGTGTGAGCTCCGGTGGTCCTCGAGTCGTGTGAGGCTTCGCGGAGGTGCGCGATGACGAAGGTGTGGACGACGAGGCCAGAGAGGGCTTGACGGCGGTGAATTCAGCGGTTGAAGCTCCATTGGTCGCCGGCGGTGAAGCTCGAAATTCGGGCGCTAGAGGTCTAGAGGATGACGATGAGTGGTGGTGTTGAGGTGTGCAGGCGGTCCCGGTGCTCCCTTTTATAGGGCTCGGGGGTCACTGAGGCAGCGAGAACGTGCACGACCGTTGCATGCCGGCACAACGGCGAGTTTAAGGAGGAGTGGGTATCAATGGCATCGAATGCGCACAAAAAGGGGAAGTAACGGGCAAGTTTAAAGAGCTCGGTGAGGACGATAATGGTGGCGTCGTGTGAGCACCCGGATTTATTAGGCTCATAATACTTAGTCATCCAATTGACCCTAGTATTATCAACCAAATAAACCCGGTCTCGAGAGATGTATACTTCCCGAATGCGATATACATACCTCACAACAAAAGAATGTATCAATTCCATACAACACATAGTACATAAGCAACAAACCGAAGTTAATGTTAATATGGAATAGCTATTACAAAAGAGGGCCCTTAGGCCAAATAGCAACAATTCTAAAAAGATAACAGCGGAAGCAAAAGTGCCATAAAGATGGCTATAACACAAAGCCAATCGGTGTGCCTTAACCCTAGGCATCGTGGGACCGCCAAGCTAGTCGTCGAAGAAGCGCAACACATAGCACAAAAGTGAGGCTCTTGGAACTCACCCCTTCCTCTGCAACAATAGCCACAAAAATGCCACAACCACGGGCGAGATGAGTACATAAAGTACTCCATAAGACTTACGTGTAAGATAACAGGCCTATAACATATGCTACATGCAAGCTTTATGTAAGTGGAGGTTGTATGTCTCATTTAGCATAAAGCAACATTTATTTGCAATAAGGTAATACATTTAAAGGCAAGTTGTCAAATCTGTTTTAACATTCAAACATCAAGTTTGACAACGATAATAACAATAAGTAGATGACAACAACAATCACGGAAGTGACTAACCCAATAGTCACCACAACAATAGCATGAACTCCCGTTCATACCACCCATGTCAAATTTTAATTAAAGGTTGTAGTCTAATTCTTACGGAAATAACCAAGCGTGTCCATAACCTAGGGCGAGGCTATTGAATAGTTTTATCCTGCGGGGTGTACCACTGCACCCACACGCCAGACCGCCTTTCCTTACGCACACTTCGAAGGTGTCTTTGCACGCTAAGTCCTACGAGACATTTCCAAAGGATAATGCTAATTACGAGCCGCACAACCCACGGGAGAAAGAGACATTAGGCGACCTAGCCGGAAGCTAATGTTCCCTCCCACACTATACATATCGTTTTCATTTAAAACACACCAACCGAGCAGCTCATAATTAACACCTCCTAGAGTACTTAGTCAAGAGGGTTCCATATGCCCTCGCGTGGTTAGTACGCATAATTGCTTGGATCAATGGCGCAAGAATTAGGTCCTTGTTGACTCGGGCATACCACCACATCCAAAAACCACACCATCCATCCAATATGCCCAAGTCCAATCCACACATTTATTTTCAGATTTTGTATTTACAAATTAACAAAGCACAAGATGGACATAATGGAATAATAATTTTAGTGTGATCAAGGTCATCGACATAATGTAAACAACCGCCCATTTCTACCGTTATCTAAGCATTGCTAAGCATTTTAAGTCGCAATCTACTAAGTGATATGAGCTCATCCAACGAGCTCAAACCACAGCAAGTAACCTAGGCGTAAGGTAGTAAAGACATGGCATTCCTACAGATTGTGCAACTATAGGATTCACTAACCATAATTAAAACAAAGTAGCAATGCATACATAGAGTTTAAACAATATAATAGACTTGCAAATATAGGATGAATCATGGTCAAACTGCTTGCCTGGCTGTTGAGGGTCACTTTGTTGCGGAGGATCGTTCTCGGGATTACCACAAATGTCGAACCCTAACGAAAAGGCGATAAAGAGTCGATAAGAATAAAGAAAAGCAACAAGACCCAACAGCAAAAGTTCTCCGAATGATTTGAAATTTTTATAGCAGCAAGGTATTGATTTAACATGAATATAGAAACAAGAATCAACTGATTTGGATCTTTAATGCAAAAGTTATGATGAAAACACTTTTGCTCAGCCTAGTAATTAGAATTAGGTTACTATTCATCGACAAAATTTCTAGACATGTAGGGAACCTGAAAATTTTACAGTAGTTCAAGCATCTCATGAGAGGAACAGCAAAATAGGGTTCATCCCATTTGGGGCTATATTGCACTTTCTATTAAGTTTTGAAACAAGAACTTGAACAAAATTATAATGCATGATTATTTCTCCTAGAAACAGTAACATGTTCAAAACTATTTTTCCTAGTAAGTTCATTATTAGAGGAATCCAACAAACTTGGATTCACTCAAAAAGATTTACAGGTAATTAGTTATGCATTTAACAAGTTAAAGGATTTCTAGTGAAACAATTAATGCTTATACAAAGTTAAAGTTAATTCTGGATATTTTTGTAACTATAACATGATTAAAACCATTTTTAGATTAAAGTATAGTTAATAACAGTATTAACAAAATTGATTTCAACTTAAAAGGAGTTATAATGAATTTGTTATGCATTTTACCATTTAACTGAAATTCTAATACATTTAATAAAACTGAGAAAGATTAGAATTTAATTTCAGGGTTTTCTGGAGTCATATTAATCTTCTAAACATTTTTAGATTAAATTTGAGATTATGAAGGAATTAATACGACTGGAATCATCTAAAATGAATTACCATGAAAAAGATATGCATTTTCAAAGTTTATACCTTTTTCGGTTCAAAAATAAAGCTCTCGGGAGAAACCAAAAACTTAAATGGCGTGGCTGATTGTGGACCGTCGATCTGAGATAAGCGGCTGATATGGACTGAAGTATATTGGAGCAGCGCCACGATTGCATACCGACAAGCGGGACCCATCGTCGATGATTGTGAGCCATCGGGTGGTTTTAACCCACGTGCCGAGGTTTTGGTCCCACCCGTCGATGTGAGGGCTCGAGGGTGTTTACTATGCGCGTTAAGGGTTATTTAAGAGGTGGCCCACATGTCGGCGGGACATTAAGGGCGGCTTAAGACCAATTAAATGCTAACCCATGATTAGTATTTAATGAATGTCATTCTTGTGTCCTAATGACCTTACGGCATGGGACGATCGCGTCGGACAAAACGCCGAGGAGATTCGCGACTTATCATGGCGACTCGACCGCGGCATGAGCCAGGGCGAGAATGGGTTCGCAATAGGCTTGCGGACCCCGTGGCACCACTCACACCGACGGCGACGGCGTAAATCGCCGGCGAGCCCGAGATGAAAGGGACGGTGCCGAAAATGACCGAAAAGGAAAACAGCAAAACGAGCTCCGCATTGTCCAAGGTAGCAGTGCCATAGCTCCTAGGGACTATTAGCAAGGTACCTTGGTCGGTGGAGGCAAGGAGATGGCGGAGAAGCTCGCCACGGTGCACTCGCCGGACAGGAAGACAAGGCGGGGAGCTCGGCCTAAGCAAAAACATGGCGACCGCGTCATCGGGTTAGCTCCACCAGTGCTCAAGGAAGCTTCTCGAGCAAGGAATTGAGGAATGGAGCTACTTACCGGCAACGGGGAAGAAGGGGGTGCTTTTCGGCCGAAGTTGAACAAAACACAAATTTGACAATTCCTGTAAATGTCGAAACGAATTAGGTTAGGGGATGTGGTCAAGAGGAGGAGTGGCTCAAAATGACGCGAGAGAATTGGAAGAAAAGCCACTGGAGCACAGGTGGTGACGAAGCTCGCTCACGGCCAACAATGGTGGACTTGGGTGTTTTTGTGGATTGAGCTCAATGGAGCACCGTGGGTGCAACTAGAGCTCAAGGGCGTGCAAAGGAAGCCAAGGAGGGAGCTTGAGGGCTTAAGTGCAGAGAGGAGAGGTGCTGCGGTCTCAAGCAAAGCAACCCTCGGTCAAGGGTCTTGCCATGGCCATGGGCGCCCGAAGGGATGGGGGCGGTAAGGGAAGACTTTGGGCGCCACAGCAAGCATTAAATGCAAATAGGCGTTGCAAGGACCCGGACAAGACTTGGCCTCGCTTCACGCGCCAAGACGCCATGGCTCTGGCGCCTGCAGACAGAGGCGGCGATCGCAGGGAAGATGACCAGGAGCGAACCCAGGCCCACCAGTCAGTGACACAAAGCGGCTCGAGCCAAAACGGCGAGCGAGCGGTCGAGCCCGACCATAAGCCACGGACCCAATTCGCGCCGTTGGATCCCGATCCAAGAGTGAGGTCAATCGAGTCGATCCAAAGTGCATGCTGCGGGCGTGCGATTAAAATCTAACGACTCGCAAGGATTGCGCCATGTGAGCCCACTGGTGCTGCTAGGTGGTTGGACCAAGGCAGTGGCTCGGGTCGACACGGGTTCGAGCAGAACAGCAGTGCACTTCCCAAGGGTTTAGAATTCAGCTGAGACTTTGTGGATTTATTTGAGGTATCAAAACAACTCCAAAATTTGTGAAAATTTTACAGGAGCTTTATGACTAACATATTGACCTCCCATAAAATTTTCAGAGGTTTTAATGCCCTGCATTTTTCGCAAGAAATTACAGAAGGTGGAACCTTAGGGTTTGACCAGATTTGACTTGGTTTGACTTGCCTCTAAAATTATTCAAACAATTTCTAAAAATTGTAAGAAAATTCAGAGGGGTCACAAGGCTTCCTTAGAACTCAGGAAAAATATTTACAAGTGTTGGACAAAAGATTTTTATCCAGGAGGTTTTTGATTGGAGTTTAAATTGGGGATTTGATTTCTATTCCCATAATTCTTTTACAAAATTACAGAAAAAGTTCAAGAACCTAAAGATAAATAAAAAGTTTTAATTTACCCTCATTTTCAGAATTGGGATGTTACAAAACCTCCCTCCTTACAAAAATCTCGTCCGAGATTTGGCTCACTCGGGAAGAAAGAGGATAGTCCGCTTGCAGACGATCTTCCCTTTCCCAAGTAGCCTCATCCTCGAATGGTTCGACCACTGAACTTTAAGGAACTTGATGGTCTTATTCCTTGTCCTTCGTTCAGACTCATCGAGTATCTGAGCAGGTGCTCGCGATAGGTCAAATCTTCACGAACATCGAGAGTTTCCAACGGAGCTTCCTCGGTTGGAACACGGAGGCACTTCTTCATTTGGGACACATGGAAAACATCATGTACCCCTCAAGTGCAGATGGCAACTCCAACTTATAGGCAACAGCTCCTTCTTCTCGATGGCGCGGTAGGGACCGACATATCGAGGAGCTAACTTGCCCTTGGCAAAGCGCTGATGGCCCTTCAAAGGGAGACTTTGAGGTAAACAAAGTCATTGGGCTCAAAGCTCAACTCACGGCGCCGGCGATCCGCATAGCTCTTTTGCTGGATTGAGTGTGCGCAAGCAGCTCCTGAATAAAATTTGGACTTGGCGCTCGGCCTCATTGATCGAGTCCGGCCAAAGAGAGGTCTCTCACGGTCTCGACCAGTTCAGCGGGTTCTACACTTTCTCCGTATAAGGTCTCGAAAGGTGCCATCCGAGGCGGCTCAAAACTGTTGTTATAAGAAAACTTCGCGAATGGTAAGCATTTCTCCCAATGCTTCCCATAGGAAAGGACACAAGCACGAAGCATGTCTTCCAAAACTTGGTTGACCCTCTCGGTCGACCATCGGTTTGAGGTGAAATGCCGTGCTAAAGGTAAACGGGTTCCCATAGCCTTTTGCGAGCTATGCGAAATGGGAAGTGAAGATGGAGCCACGATCGGAAGCGATCGTCTTGATCGCCATGTAAGCTCACAATCCTAGAGACATAGAGCTCGGCTAGGCGATCGGTCACGAATCTTGGTCTTTACTGGGAAGAAAATGAGCCACTTTAGTCAACCGATCAATGGCGACCCAAATGGCATCATTTCCTTGGCGACTGGGTAGACCGGTGATAAAATCCATCCCGATCGAATCCACTTCCACTCCGGAATAGGCAAAGGTGAAGCGATCTGCTGACGCCGATGCTCGGCCTTGACACGACGACATCGTCGACTTTCGACAACGAACCGCGATCTCCTCTTCATTCGGGTCCACCAAAATCTCTGGCGGAGATCTTGATACATCTTTGTGGCCGGGATGAATGGATAAAGGTGAATCATGGGCTTCGGAGGATCATATTCCGCAACTCCATGACCTTTGGAACCACAAGGCGTTGCGAACCTCACAACACCATGCTCGTCCTCGAGAAGCACTTGGCTGTCCCGTTCTTGACATTTTCCTTGATGTGGCTCACACCATCGTCCATTCTGGCGGACTTGATCCGATCCACCAAGGTTGGTTGCACAACCAAGGTAGCGAGGAACCATGCTCAACTATACTTAAGTTGAGGCGCTGGAAATCCTCCGAAGGGTAGGTGGCGCCCCATGTGAAACAAGGCATTGCAATGCACTTTACGACTAAGCGCGCCAAGCAGCGACATTAGCCTTGCACGGATGGTAGTGAATACCCATATCATAATCCTTGATCAACTCCAACCACCTCCTTTGCACGAGGTTGGTCAGGTTGGGTGAACAAATACTTGAGGCTTTTGTGATCCGAATACACTTCACAACGATTCTCGATTAAGTAATGTCGCCAAATCTTAAGTGCATGAATCACGGTGGCCAACTCCAAATCATGGGTAGGATAGTTAAGCTCATGAGGTCTCAATTGCCTTGATGCATAGGCCACTACCTTGCCTTCTTGCATAAGGACACAACCGAGGCCTCGACGAGCTATCGCAATAAATATCGAAACCGATGGATATCGGGAAGAACGAGGGCGGGAGGCGGTGGTCAAAGCGCTTCTTGAGAATTTGGAAGCTCTGCATGCAAGCATCGGACCACAAGAACTTCTTGTCCTTTTGAGCAACTCCGTCATCGGCCCGCGATCTTAGAAGTTCTCGATAAGCGGCGATAGTATCCGCTAAACCAAGAAAACTCCGTACCTCGGTGACCAAGTAAGCGGACTCGAGGAAAGAACATCGTCGACCTTGCTAGGATCAACGGCTACGCCTCCGGTGAAAGAACATGGCCTAAGAAGGCTACTTCCTTCAACGAATGCACACTTCTTGAACTTGGCGTCTGGTGGTGCTCCGCTGACTTGCTCAACACAAGCCGGATGCTCGGCGTGTTCCTCATCGTTCTTGGAGTAGATAAGAATATCATCGATGAAGACCACGACAAACTTATCCAAATACTCCATGAATACCGAATTCATGAGGTTCATGAACAAAGCGAGAGCATTGGTTAAGCGAAAGACATGGCGGTGTACTTTACAAGCCGTGGCGAGTAGAGAATGCCGTCTTGAATATCCTCGGTCGAATCTGAACTGATGATATCCCACTCTCAAATCAATCTTGGAGAAAACTCGGGCTCCGGTTAATTGATCGAAGAGATCGTCAATGCGGGCAATGGATACTTGTTCTTTCCGTCACTTCATTAAGTGGGCGGTAATCAACGACATCGCGTAAAATCGAATCCTTCTTCTTAACGAAGATAGCGGACAACCCCAAGGGGATGAGCTAGGCGGATGAAACCCTTCTCTTGCAGCTCACTTAGCGCTTCTTCAACTCCACCAACTCGTTCGGTGGCAACCGATAAGGCCTCTTTGAGATAGGGGCGATGCAGGAGCCAACTCAATGACAAACTCGAGGTCTCGAGCGGGTGGCATCCTGGAAGATCTGTGGGAAAGACATCAAGGAAGTCACAAACTGTTGGGACTCCATTAATATCTAGAACGGACTTAAGCCGAGGCGAAGAGATGTGGACCTAGCAACCGGCGAGAAGGAAGCGCGAACACCGAAGGGACTAGAAAGAGAGCGGACTTCTTGGCGCAATCGATTTGTCCCATATGGCGAGACAACCAATCCATACCAAGAATCACGTCGGACTCGCAGACTTGAGGAGAATAAGATTATTGAGAATCCCTCCCTCAATCTCGATGGGGACATCCCTACACTCAAGCTCGGCTCTCAACTCCGATCCGGAGAGGCGAATGAGTAAGCGGGACCGACAATGGAGAGAAAAGAAGCTCTCCAACAGCAGCAAAAGACTTCGAAACAAAGGAATGTGATGCTCTGAATCAAACAAGACGATGGCAGGGTGAGAGTTAACGAAAGTGTACCTAGCACGGCGTCGGGTGTCTCTGAGCCTCCTCCGCGGTGATAGCGTTGACGCGACCACTACCCATACAGGTAGCTGGGGCGATCTTACGGTCTGCGAAGATCCACCTCCTTGCCGCGTCCTCCATTAGGGCGAGGGTCGCCCGATCTTCTTAGGGCAATTATTTGCATAATGGCCCTTCAGCTCTGAAGAAACAAGTGACATTGGCCGCCGGATTGTGGGGCCACTCTGCTGACCGGCGGCGTCGTGGATCGGGCACGACTGCGAAGGACGAGAACGAGGCGGGTGACCTCGGGCGCCGAGGCGAGGCTGGAACCCAAATCGTCGGCGAGGGCGGGAAGAAGCTGGGCTGGAAGTCTTGTAGGTCTCCACTTGCGCTTACGGAATCCATAAGCTCTCGAGCCGCATGCTCGACAGCGATGGCCTTGTCGACCAAGGTCGGAAATCGTGAAAGTCGACAATGGATAGCTTGTCCTTGACTCCTCGGACAAGCCACGCTGAACTTGGCACCTTAGCCATATCGGTGGCCACATCCTCGGGAGCATAACGAGCTAGATGGTTGAACTTCGTATACATACTCCATGGTGAGCTACGCCCTTGCTTGAGCGCAAGAAACTCCACCTTCTTGATCTCCATCAAGCGGCGAGGATGTGAGCCCGACGGAAGGCAAGACGGAACTCCTCCCAAGAGGCGGTGTGGTCTCACGGGCTGCATGGCGAGATAGCTCTCCCACCATGACAAAGCTGCACCCTCCGGTGGTGCGAAGCAAATAAGCGCCTTCTCGTGCTCTGGCGCTGCGCTATCTGGCTTCCGCTCCACCAGCAGCAAGCCAATAAATGCGCATCGAGCGAGTCCTCGGCCGAGAAAAGGTAGGGGCTGAGTACGAAGAAACTCAGCAAGACCCCACGAGGTGATGGGCATTCTCGCCCAGATCACGAAGCTCCGGAAAGTGCGGTGGTGTTGCGCGATGGCGTCGATAGAACTCTCTCATCATCCGTAGCGGTTGCGCTCAATCTGAAGAAGAACCTCGGCCATGGTCGGAGGAGGAGGAAGCTCCTCGTCCAGGACCGGTGGCCAGCCTTAGCGCTTCTGAGTCGTCCAGCCATCTGTTACAAGAAACCTTGGTTAGCAACTAGACTCGAAAACAAGCTTTTTAAAGAAAGCCAAAAAGCGATCGACTAGGGAATGGAATATCACCCTAAGCGAAGGCCAAAAATAGCAAGTAAAAGACTTTAAAAGCTTCTAAAAGGGCTCCAAAACAGCAAGGAAGGTATCAAAACCAAGGCTCAACTTCTCAATACAACTAACCCGTATTGAATGAGCGAGTAGTTGCTCGAGAGGATTAAAAATCAGACTGTAACGTAAGGGTTAATACTAGTAGGGAGCAATGTTAATTCTGCGAAATCGTGTTAGATACTTAGCTAACTAGTATCACATCTTACCCTTTTATTCCCCAAGTTTTAGTTGGATTAACCTCTCATTTTCTACCCTATTTAGAACTTATGAGCTCGCTGTCCGGAAATTGGCGATCGCTGTCCAGATTTTGCATCCAAGCCTCCAAGCGAATTCTTCAACTTCGAAACTTCAAAACCTTGTAGAGGGCAGCTAACACTTCAATTTGCCAAACTCATTAGTTCCCAAAACCCAATTAATCGATAACACTATCTTTTAACAAGGAAGAGAGAAAACAGCTTTTAAAACTCAAATTAGAGTGAGATGAGAAGAAAGCTAAGATAGATGAGGAGTAAAATCTGAGAATTACTTAAGCTTTCAAACTCATTTAACACTTTGAAATTAGGTTTTCAAAATATCCTAAAACGACCAAGCTTGCGTTACTACGGTCGGGGCGGCTCGATACCAACTTTTGTGAGCACCGGATTTATTAGGCTCATAATACTTAGTCATCCAATTGACCTAGTATTATCAACCAAATAAACCGGTCTCGAGAGATGTATACTTCGAATGCAAGTATACATACCTCACAACAAAAGAATGTATCAATTCCATACAACACATAGTACATAAGCAACAAACCGAAGTTAATGTTAATATGGAATAGCTATTACAAAAGAGGGCCCTTAGGCCAAATAGCAACAATTCTAAAAAGATAACAATGAAGCAAAAGTGCCATAAAGATGGCTATAACACAAAGCCAATCGGTGTGCCTTAACCCTAGGCATCGTGGGACCGCCAAGCTAGTCGTCGAAGAAGTTGCAACACATAGCACAAAAGTGAGGCTCTTGGAACTCACCCCTTCCTCTGCAACAATAGCCACAAAATGCCACAACCACAGGCGAGATGAGTACATAAAGTACTCCATAAGACTTACGTGTAAGATAACAGGCCTATAACATATGCTACATGCAAGCTTTATGTAAGTGGAGGTTGTATGTCTCATTTAACATAAAGCAACATTTATTTGCAATAAGGTAATACATTTAAAGGCAAGTTGTCAAATCTGTTTTAACATTCAAACATCAAGTTTGACAACGATAATAACAATAAGTAGATGACAACAACAATCACGGAAGTGACTAACCCAATAGTCACCACAACAATAGCATGAACTCCCGTTCATACCACCCATGTCAAATTTTAATTAAAGGTTGTAGTCTAATTCTTACGGAAATAACCAAGCGTGTCCATAACCTAGGGCGAGGCTATTGAATAGTTTTATCCTGCAGGTGTACCACTGTACCCACACGAGACCGCCTTTCCTTACGCACACTTCGAAGGTGTCTTTGTGCAGCTAAGTCCTACGAGACATTTCCAAAGGATAATGCTAATTACGAGCCGCACAACCCACGGGAGAAAGAGACATTAGGCGACCTGGCGGAAGCTAATGTTCCTCCCACACTATACATATCGTTTTCATTTAAAACACACCAACCGAGCAGCTCATAATTAACACCTCCTAGAGTACTTAGTCAAGAGGGTTCCATATGCCCTCGCGTGGTTAGTACGCATAATTGCTTGGATCAATGGCGCAAGAATTAGGTCCTTGTTGACTCGGGCATACCACCACATCCAAAAACCACACCATCCATCCAATATGCCCAAGTCCAATCCACACATTTATTTTCAGATTTTGTATTTACAAATTAACAAAGCACAAGATGGACATAATGGAATAATAATTTTAGTGTGATCAAGGTCATCGACATAATGTCGACAACCGCCCATTTCTACCGTTATCTAAGCATTGCTAAGCATTTTAAGTCGCAATCTACTAAGTGATATGAGCTCATCCAACGAGCTCAAACCACAGCAAGTAACCTAGGCGTAAGGTAGTAAAGACATGGCATTCCTACAGATTGTGCAACTATAGGATTCACTAACCATAATTAAAACAAAGTAGCAATGCATACATAGAGTTTAAACAATATAATAGACTTGCAAATATAGGATGAATCATGGTCAAACTGCTTGCCTGGCTGTTGAGGTCACTTTGTTGCGGAGGATCGTTCTCGGGATTACCACAAATGTCGAACCCTAACGAAAAGGCGATAAAGAGTCGATAAGAATAAAGAAAAGCAACAAGACCCAACAGCAAAAGTTCTCCGAATGATTTGAAATTTTTATAGCAGCAAGGTATTGATTTAACATGAATATAGAAACAAGAATCAACTGATTTGGATCTTTAATGCAAAAGTTATGATGAAAACACTTTTGCTCAGCCTAGTAATTAGAATTAGGTTACTATTCATCGACAAAATTTCTAGACATGTAGGGAACCTGAAAATTTTACAGTAGTTCAAGCATCTCATGAGAGGAACAGCAAAATAGGGTTCATCCCATTTGGGGCTATATTGCACTTTCTATTAAGTTTTGAAACAAGAACTTGAACAAAATTATAATGCATGATTATTTCTCCTAGAAACAGTAACATGTTCAAAACTATTTTTCCTAGTAAGTTCATTATTAGAGAATCCAACAAACTTGGATTCACTCAAAAGAGTTTACAGGTAATTAGTTATGCATTTAACAAGTTAAAGGATTTCTAGTGAAACAATTAATGCTTATACAAAGTTAAAGTTAATTCTGGATATTTTTGTAACTATAACATGATTAAAACCATTTTTAGATTAAAGTATAGTTAATAACAGTATTAACAAAATTGATTTCAACTTAAAAGGAGTTATAATGAATTTGTTATGCATTTTACCATTTAACTGAAATTCTAATACATTTAATAAAACTGAGAAAGATTAGAATTTAATTTCAGGGTTTTCTGGAGTCATATTAATCTTCTAAACATTTTTAGATTAAATTTGAGATTATGAAGGAATTAATCGACTGGAATCATCTAAAATGAATTACCATGAAAAAGATATGCATTTTCAAAGTTTATACCTTTTTCAGTTCAAAAATAAAGCTCTCGGGAGAAACCAAAAACTTAAATGGCGTGGCTGATTGTGGACCGTCGATCTGAGATAAGCGGCTGATATGGACTGAAGTATATTGAACGCAGCATGATGCATACCGACAAAGCGGGACCCATCGTCGGATTGTGAGCCACGGGTGGTTTTAACCCACGTGCATGTGGTTTTGGTCCCACCCGTCGATGTGAGGGGCTCGGGGTGTTTACTATGCGCGTTAAGGGTTATTTAAGAGGTGGCCCACATGTCGTGAGGACATTAAGGGCGGCTTAAGACCAATTAAATGCTAACCCATGATTAGTATTTAATGAATGTCATTCTTGTGTCCTAATGACCTTACGGCATGGGACGATCGCGTCCGACACAAACGCCGAGGAGATTCGCCGACTTGTCGGCGGCGACTCGCCACCTGTGCGCATGAGCCAAGGGCGAGAATGGGTTCGCAATAGGCTTGCGGACCCGTGGCACCACTCACACCGACGGCGACGGCAGAATCGCCATGGCCGGAGATGAAAGGGCAGTGCGAAAATGACCGAAAAGGAAAAGCAACAAAACGAGCTCCGCATTGTCCAAGGTAGCAGTGCCATAGCTCCTAGGGACTATTAGCAAGGTACCTTGGTCAGTGGAGGCAAGGAGATGGCGAGAAGCTCGCCACGGTGCACCTCGCCGGACCCGAGGAAGACAAGGCGGGAGCTCGGCCTAAGCAAAAACATGGCGACCGCGTCATCGGGTTAGCTCCACGGTGCTCAAGGAAGCTTCTCGAGCAAGGAATTGAGGAATGGAGCTACTTAAACAGCAGGGAAGAAGGGGTGCTTTTCGGCGAAGTTGAACAAAACACAAATTTGACAATTCTGTAAATGTAAAGCGAATTAGGTTAGGGGATGTGGTCAAGAGGAGGTGGCTCAAAATGGCGAGAGAATTGGAAGAAAAGCCTTTGGAGCACGGTGGTGTGGCTCGCCACGGCCAACAATGGTGGACTTGGGTGTTTTGTGGATTGAGCTCAATGGAGCACCGTGGGTGCAACTAGAGCTCAAGGGCGTCAAAGGAAGCCAAGGAGGGAGCTTGAGGGCTTAAGCACCAGAGAGGAGAGGTGCTGCGGTCTCAAGCAAAGCAACCCTCGGTCAAGGTGCTGCCATGGCCATGGGCGCCGAAGGATGGGGGCGGTAAGGAAGACTTTGGGGCATACAGCAAGCATTAAATGCAAATAGGCGTTGCAGGACCCGGACAAGACTTGGCCTGCTCACGCCGCAAGACGCCATGGCTCTGGCGCCTGTGAGAGCGAGCGGCGATCGCGGGGAAGATGACCGAGCGAACCCAGGCCCACCGGTCGGTGACACAAAGCGGCTCGAGCCAAAACGGCGGCGGCGGTCGAGCCCGACCATAAGCCACGGACCCAATTCGCGCAAGACCGTTGGATCCCGATCCAAGTGAGGTCAATCGAGTCGATCCAAAGTGCGCTGCGGGCGTGCGATTAAAATCTAACGGCTCGCAAGGATTGCGCCTGCCATGAGCCCACTGGTGCTGCTAGGTGGTTGGACCAAGGCAGTGGCTCGGGTCGACACGGTTCGAGCAGAAACAGCATGCACTTCCCAAGGGTTTAGAATTCAGCTGAGACTTTGTGGATTTATTTGAGGTATCAAAACAACTCCAAAATTTGTGAAAATTTTACAGGAGCTTTATGACTAACATATTGACCTCCCATAAAATTTTCAGAGGTTTTAATGCCCTGCATTTTTCGCAAGAAATTACAGAAGGTGGAACCTTAGGGTTTGACCAGATTTGACTTGGTTTGACTTGCCTCTAAAATTATTCAAACAATTTCTAAAATTGTAAGAAAATTCAGAGGGGTCACAAGGCTTCCTTAGAACTCAGGAAAAATATTTACAAGTGTTGGACAAAAGATTTTTTATCCAGGAGGTTTTTGATTGGAGTTTAAATTGGGATTTGATTTCTATTCCCATAATTCTTTTACAAAATTACAGAAAAGTTCAAGAACCTAAAGATAAATAAAAAGTTTTAATTTACCCTCATTTTCAGAATTGGGATGTTACACGTCGCGAGGAGGAAGAAAGGGCAGGGACGACGGCACTGTACAAAGTGGTCCCACTAGTTAGCGAAAGGGAAAGGAATAGAAAAGGTAACGTATGGTGATATGGTCGTTGGATTTAGATCGGACGATCTAAATTGATTTGAACATTCGGACCGTCCGAAGATTCATCAAGATCTGGCCATTCATTTTTAATCGGATGGCCCACAAGGATTGAGATGTTTGGACCATCTGAACATTTCTCAGATCTGACCGTTAAATTTAGATCGGACGGTCCACGTCGCTTGGGACGTTCGGACCGCCTCGAACAGCCACTTGATCGGGCCGTTCATTTTAGATCCAATGGTTGAAAATGATTCGAGACGATATGCACGGGAGGACGGGTCATGTGGGCCGCGTGCACGTGGAGAACAGGAGTGGGTCGGGGAAGATTTGGCCCAAGGATTGATTGGGAGTTTCTAATTGATTTAATTTCAAAAATTCAAATAGGCTTTAGAAAATAGCAAATAAAATCCAAAAATTATGAGAAAATTCACAACAATTCTCAAAGGCATTTTAGACTTAAATAAAATATTTCCAACATATAATTGGTAATAGTTTTTGCACATAATTTTAATTTGGATTTAAAATAATTAGGGAAAAGCTTTTAAAATTCTAGAAAATCAATAAAACTCTTTCAAATTTTAGGAATCCAATAAAATAATAACTTTATTAATTTTTATTTTGGTAACAGAACTTTGGGATGTTACATGTTGGTAGTAGCCGTCTGAGATAGTAGGCCTTCACAGACGATTTATACCATAAAACCGTGTGTGATTGTTCGTTATACCTAACTATTTTTTTTGTTTTTCGGCTAGCCTCAGGAAATGCTAGCCATACCCTCTGAAAACAAGCAAGTAGAAAACAGATAAATCACAGATAAGTGAATTACAACTCAAAATCAATTACAAAAGAATGCTCATGTATTATCGCTAGAGTTACAATTGAATTACAACTCAAAGTGAATTTATAATTGAATCAATTGTTTGAAGGTGGTTCAACGGTGTCAACGGAGTGAAACTCTCCTTTGGAGTTAATGATCTCCGTCTTGATGAAGGCGGAGAGCTTTCCTTGAACCTCCGAGATTTCATTCAGAACGAATGCACTTGAATCAATTATCATGCCCAATTGCTAGGAAATTGATAATTGATAATTAGGAAATAATTATTGCGAGATTGACAAAACTTTGGATCATTTGTCTTAGCACTCATGATTTCTTGCATGTGACGATAAACGTAGAATGCACATAGGTGGTCTTGCTTTTGCTGGTGGCACTACAAAAATAGAATTACATATATAGGTATAGTCAGTTTGAGAGACATTATTACCAAGTGTGATATAGAATTATTGTGTTGTAGTGCGTAGCACAAATCGTGTTGTAACGTCCCGTTTTCTTTTAAAGCCCTTGCCAAGTTTTCAAAATAAAAGTAACCATTTGGCTTTATTGAGAATCCAAAGCTTAACCTGAGATTTTTGAATCTGGAGAGTTCAATTGGAATTAATCAAACCTTAACTAAGCTCTTAGTTGGTGTTCCTTGCCGGTTGTAGCTCTCTGTTGTGTCTTCTTGCTCTTGGGTTCTTTGTGTCCCAGAGCCTCCTGTGTGCCACAGGTTTTGTTTTCTCTTTTAACTTCCTTTGTTGGCTTGAATCTCTTTGAGACTCAGACCTCCCCTTCTCTCTCTCATCTTTCCCTCTGTTGGGACCCTCCAGTGTTTGGGTTTTCTTGTTAAGAACTCGGCTCGGGTTGGTGTTTCTAACCTCTTTGGTCTCTTCAAGCCACGCTTGGCTTTGCTTCTTTGGACCTCCTGTGGACCTCTCCCGCCTCTCGGAACCTCTGAGTTCTCTTGGGCGCTCGAGTTCCTCTGGACCTCCAGGCCCCCTTTGGGACCTTTCTAGACCTCCTTGTGGCTATTTGGACCTCCTTGTGTTCAAATAGACCTCCCTTTGTCCCTGAGACCTTTCTATGTCCTACGGACCTCCTCCGTGTCCTTTAAGACCTCCCTTGTTGAGATCTAGCCTTTCAGACCTCCCTTGTTGAGATCTAGCAGCTCCAGACCTCCCCTTGTTGAGATCTAGCCGCTCAGACCTCCCCTTGTTGAGATCTAGCCGCTCAGACCTCCCCTTGTTGAGATCTAGCCGCTCAGACCTCCCCCTTGTTGAGATCTAGCCGCTCAGACCTCCCCCTTGTTGAGATCTAGCCGCTCAGACCTCCCCTTGTTGAGATCTAGCCGCTCAGACCTCCCCCTTGTTGAGATCTAGCTCAGACCTCCCCTTGTTGAGATCTAGCCGCTCGAGACCTCCCCTTGTTGAGATCTAGCCGCTCAGACCTCCCTTGTTAGGATCGGCCTTTAGGACCTCCTTTACGGAGATCTTAGCCGTCGAGTTCTCCTTTAGTGGGATCAAGGTCCAGACCTCCTCGAGCCCAAGACCTCCTTAGCGCTTGGACCCTCTTTGACTCTTGTGGTCAGTCGCTTAAGGCTTTGCCTTTCTCACCTAAGGGCCGTCCGATCTAAATCGAGCAGCCTAGCCTTCTTGATCTGTTCGCTCGGTCCGAGCGGCCCCTCGTTCGCGCCATCCGTCTGGATCGGCGGCTCAAGCTAGCAGTGACGTTTGGATGGTCCAAACGTTCCTTTCTTTTGGACCGCTTGGATTCGATCGAGCAGCTCCTTTCTTCTTGCGTTTTCCTTGATCCAGGACCCCTGGTTGTTTTGCAAGGACCACCTCCCCGGCCCTTGCTGGTCTTTTGTAAAGACCACCCTCCTAACCTTGAATATTCCTGTTGGTCAGGACCTCCCCGCACCCTTTGATCTGGACCGTTGAGGTCCCCCTTTGAGATCTTGAGTGTTAGATCTCCCTTTTGGAGATCTACTCGTTAGGACCTCCCTGCGCCCTTTGATCTGGACCGTTGAGGTCCTCCCCTTGAAATCTTGACCCTTAGACCTCCCTTGTGCAGGCCCGAGTGTCAGGGCCTCCTCGTTGTGAGCTTTGAGGACCTCTTGACCAGGACCTCTTCTTAAGTCCTTGGACCTCCTGTCCAGGACCTCCCCCTTTGAGTGTCTTGGACCTCTTGCCCAGGACCTCGCGGTGGTCTTTGGCGGGAATGACCTTTTTTCGGTGGGGCCACCTCTTTGACCAGTGGTGCACCCTTTTTGACTGGCCCCACTTGCCAGCCCCTCTTCACCTTGTAATTGTTGCTCCTGCCTCAGAACTCTGTGCGCATTTAATAGGTGTCGGGTCACATTAAATCTGATCCATCCGAGTACTTTATTTCAATTCTTTTTGGGCAAGCCACCCAAGTAGTCCCGATGCCAACACGTCTCGGGTTTCCTTGTGGTGCACACCACCACCTCTGACTATATTTAGCTTTGGGAGGCGAGCCTTTGTAATCTTTGCTCATTTCTTCCTTCCTGCCTCCTCTGCTCGGTTCTTCCTTTCGCAAGACCCTCCCCAGGAGCTCTTTGAGGCGGTGTTAAGCCTCTTGGTTTCCTTTTGGCTGAGTTGGTTTGAGTTCCTTTTTGGTTCTTTTGTTGTTCTCACGGCTTAGTGTGGTTTTGCTTATTTGGTTCTCTTGCGAACATGTAGATCACGAGTTCGAGGAGATCTTGGACCCGGCTCTTCTTTGCAGAAGGCTCTCCTTTGCTTGACCAAGGCAAGCCACAGACCTCCTTTTGATCATCTTGAACCAAGCTTTGCAAATGTATTTGGTTTAAATTATCATGCATGGCTATGTTTATAAGAAAATGGTTTGGGCTATAGTTACTTACCTACTTCTTTGTTATGCCTCCTTTATACCTTGTCTCCATCATGTTGTCATGATTCACCTTGTGAGCCTTAGGGTGGATATTTTAGTTGGCGTTCTCTGTTATTTGCCAACATGGGGCCGTGGGTCTTATATAGCCTCGCTTAGAAAATGTGGTTTGAGCGTATCATGCCTCATCTCCAATAATCTTGACTAATAAGTTATGAAATGTGTGGTTGGTGCCATTGTTGGCGGCTATGGCGGGATGCCTAAGTTGTGTCGGCGTGGTGTGAGACCACTTAGTTAAAATTGTGTGCCAGGTGGGTGGTCTTTTGGCATGGGCTAATACAATTGTTTTGCTAAGGCAAGAAGGCAGGAGTGAGTAGTGGGTCTTGTGCACCTTTGGTTTGTGAAGTCTTGCCTTAGCACAATTAAGGACTTCACTTTGTATCTGTTTAATTGGGCCAATTAGTGCAACCACAAGATCATTTTATGGGAATGGTGCAGGCTGAATAATTAGCAATGAGATGGCTTGGGGCTGTTTTGGTTGGCGTGTGATTAGTTGGCGCAGAGGGGCACCCCATAACCCCGTGGATTTCTAGACCCTTTGGAGGGATTGCGAAACCTTAGCGGGCACCCTAGTCGGTTCAAAGCTTTGTAAAGGCCTTGCAGCGCTCTCTAGACCGCTCATCTTAGGAAGTGAGCAAGGGTGACCGGAACCCATCCGCTAGAGAGATCGTGGATTGTGGGTAAAGTTGTACACCTCTGCGAGTAAAAGATCTATTGAATAGCCAAGTCCTTGGTCATGGACATGCTTAGTGAAATGGTGCAAGGGTAGATGTTTCAAAAGCTTGTGCCCTTGGACACAGCGAGATGCTTTGGCTTTGCCTCGAAGAGACCTTGGCCGGCTCAGAGGGGTCAAGGTTGGCTCGGATAGTGGTCGGGGTTGGTTCGGACCTCTGGAATGGGTGTTCAGGTGGGTTTTGGGTGAGGACACGGCCCTTTGGTGTGATCGGACCTCCCCAATTTTTGGTTGTGGCCGTGAGTTGGTGCTCACACCACCTTTTATTAAAACATCAAAAGTATTATGTATTATGGTTTTACCTTCGCCTTTCAATCTATTATTGCTATTATTGTCAAATTTGGCTTTATGCAAACTAACCATACAGCTCTCCATTGGTAAGTCCTTGCATGAATATTATGGCATCTTTGCTCTCGTGACTTCTTGAGTACATTCCAAGTACTCATGGCTTAAGCCATGTCAGCAGATTATGAGGATGACCAAGTCTTGAGGCGGTCAGACCTCTTCGAGGAGGAATTCTTGACGACTAAGATGCCTAGGGCGTCCTCCACCCGACGACTGTGGTGCTTGTTGGATGGCTTCTGCGTGTTTTGGTGTTTGAGCCCTAGAGCTCCTTGTCGCGATTGTAAGTCCTCGTTGGTTTTGTAAGCCCCAGTGGCGAGACCTCTTGTTAACAAGCTTGACCATAAGGTCCTATTATATAAAGTTTAATTTATGCGCTTCATCTTTGTTTGACCTCGTGGTTGTGGTATTGGCTTGTGTTCTTGTGCGAGCTAGCTCGATTGTCTGGGACTAGCTCAGATGCACAGGTAGGACCACCAGGAGGTCCCACGGGACTTAGCTTTGGGAGGTCTGCCGGACCTCTCTTGGTGATGTCTTGGGAGGTGCTACTGAAAGCGGTGGCGGCCACGACCTCGGGAGGTCCTCAAGACCTCTGGGAGGTCGATGGCGGACCAAGACCTCGGGAGGTCCAAGAAGACCTCTGGGAGGTCTGGCGAGACCTCCTCGGTAAGCTCCATCTTGAGCTACCACATCCTTCCGTGGTGACTTCGCAGCGCAAAAAAAAAATGGTCCTCCCGGACCTCTAGCGGTACATCACGGGGTGGGTCGTCACACGTGTCTTGTGTTGTAGTGTGGCGCTCAATTCCTACTTGTGTCTCCCTCCCCTAGCAACATAGGCGTTGAACGACCTATGTGATTCCAAAAAGTTATCCTTGGTCATTTCAAATAACGAAAGACTACAATAAAGTTATGTATGAAGGAAATGAGCATACCTATCGAGTATTTATTGCACAAGGGTGAAGTCATGGTTGTTGTTGAGTAGGGAATCAATATATATTACCTTGTTCCACTTTGGTACAATGACTATAAGGATCCAGTCCCACCTACTCATGTATGTCGCTATAGTCATTAAACCTAAGTTTGTGTTACGTATAAAGTACAAATGAAATTGGTATAGCAAGTAGTGAAGGATTTACCTCTGGTTGTAGGGCACCAGTATGTAATCCTTGTTGTCCTGAGCAAGCAATCCCATCGTTATGTAATTCTCGATGTAGGATGCGTCTTGGGTGATGCATTGCTCATAGATCAACTGTGGGTCGAGGAAACCCACCGGTTCTCGCAATTGCTAGGCTTGTTGCATCATGTATTTATACATAAGAAATGAGTTATGACATTTATCGGTATTACGTGAATGTAGAACTTGATTATACACACTTACAGTGTCCAGCATCGTAAAAGTGAGGCGTCGAGGGCATCGAGGTTGAATAGTTCGAATAAGTCTTCGAAGCCCACGACGAAGTAGCCTGGCTTGTGGAGGAAATGCCTCTCTGTGTATCTGGCGGTGATTCCAGTAGGCTGGTTTGACCTCTGCTCATTGGTCTTCTGCATGTACTAGGCATGCAACCTCTGGCAACCCATTCCAAGACGGGCTAATACTGTGTCGGGGACCAACAGACTTCTGATGGAGTATTTCCAGGGCTTGGGAGGTGCCTTAATGTTCTACGATTTCAATTTAGCCTTAACGACTTGCCTGCTATACATCTTCCCGGGAGACAACTCGGCACACTTTTCTTGTTCCTTCGGCGTCGTCTCCACGGGAACCGATATGGCGGCCTTCTGAAGTGAAGGTTGAGGTGGAGTCATCGAGGGTTCTGTTGGACAAGCATGGTCGTGTGGAGATCATGACATTGCAGGGTCAAGGGCGATGTCTCTCTGAGGACACTTGACAAAAGTGTGCACAGCATTCCCTAGTGTTATGATGTGTTCATTTGGGGGCTTCTCCAGCGGGAAGGCCATGAAATTATCATGTATCATGTCCACCTGGACCTTGGTGTAACCCTGTGCCAGCTGAGAACCATGCAGTACTGTCCCTTCTTGGCATGAAAACACCATACCTCACCCAGCCTCAATAGAAATGAACCCAACTAGCCTCACTTGGAGTTTGCAGGGCATGGGCTCCTACAAAATGATAAACAATTTGGAGCATTCCAGAGATGTACATTACCTGGATGTCGTCGATAGGTAATTGGACGTCGCCATATTGAGTAAAGTCTGAGTGGACGTCGGCTACTCTAACGTTGAGGATTGGCTCCCCAAAATAACGAGGCTGACTTGCGGTGGTTGAGGACTTGATTCATTTATTCCTGCAATGATGTTATCTGTCCTCGAAATTCTGCACTAATCTCCGCACGAATATCCTCTTTCAACCGTTCCTCACGCTTGACCTTGGATCTCTTCTAACTCCTATATGCCTCGGAGTCGTGTGGGAATCTCTACCTCCAAGGTACGTAAACCCCAAGGCCTCGCTGCGACCTGGGTACTCCTTGTTTCCTATGGCCGTGGATAGTATATCCCTCTCCCTAACTGCTTTGAAGGAGCCTTAGGAAGATTGTGTACATAATATTTGCTGTAAGAGGTCATCATATTATTTTAGACCCTACAAAGTTATGAATTTATTAACAACTAGGTAGTTCGACATATCTTACCAGACGTTAGGACACTCCCTCGTCTGCTAGGTTTTTGAAAGAGATGGCGCCCGAAGACGTGGTTGATGACCTCGCTCTTAACCAGTTTCGGACACGCTCGTCTGTGATCCTGGCAAATGGCGGAGAGGCCTCCCACCGGATTGCCTCCTCATCCTTCCTCGTCCATTGCAGGATTTTTTTCCCGTGTATCTAGCGATGTCGAGTCTATGGGGTGAGTGTTTTGTGTCAGGATAGCCTTGCGCGCCGCACTTTGCTCCTGAAATTCGATTGTCATCTTCATCCGCACAAAGACGTCCCATGTATCACATGACATGAATTAATACTTCATGAAGGGTGTCTGATCCTTGTTCATGTACTCCGTAACAAGCATGCTCTTGAAGGTCTTCCACGCTTTTTTTCATCGCGAGAACGCCTGCCGTCGCATGAGTCCTTGGACTTCTGCTGGGATCTCGAACAACCTTGAAATTTCATCCCACAACTGGTCTTTCTCTTCATCCGTCGGAGACTTTCAGCTTGGTGTGGTGATGGAGACTCGTTCCCTTCCAACTATCCCGTAGGTGGTCCAGAATGCTGCCGCTGCTTTCTTGGGATGCAGAGGAACCCCAACAGGAGTAACCTCCGTGATGGTCATTCGACCCGCAGGCCTTTTCGATATTTCTCTGCCATCTCGCTTAGTGGCCCCTTTTTTAGGAGCGCCAGACGCATTTGGCGACGACGGCGAAGACTGTGCAAACGCCATCTCGCTTACTTGCTATCTCTGAGAAGCAATACCAACAAAAAATATATAATTTCATATAACTATTTCTAATACTACATTGCTAACTCTGAAAGTTTTAGTGGAATGGTATGGAAGTTGATACCTAGTTTGTATTTTTGATGAGGATCTAATAATCCTCATTGAATTATTTATCCATAATTCTTATTATGGATAATAATACCATCATATGGTTCTTGAGTATACCCCTCTGTCGGTGTTTTAGAACCGATCTTACTTAAAGATTGTTTGATTCAGGGGTCTCCTAGAATGGAATCACGTAGAGAGATTGACACGGGGATTTTTATACAGGTTCAGGCCTTCTCCGGGGAGAATAACAATCCTACTCCTGTGTGTATATGGTATTGAGTGTATTTTGTACAATCGGGAGAAAAGACTAAGACTATTACAGAAGATAGTGCATGTCTTCCCGATTGCTTGCTCTCCTCTCTCTTCCTTCTCGATTGCTTGCCTTATATAGTCGGTGAAGGAGTAGCCGTTTCTCCAGGTGAAGTGGCGCCTCATCATGTTCTATAACGTGCACATATTTGCAATAATCACCGGAGCATTAACTCCTCCACGCCGTCTGGCAGTTACTTGTCAGAGATAATGGAGTATTATGTACTGTTACTTCGTAGGATAACAGCGTATATTGACTGCTTGGATTCCCTAATCATTTGGGCCCACTTGTTTGTAGGCTCTATCGATCATAGGGTGGTCGTAGCTGACCTGGTCGTAGAAGAACTTACGACCATAAGATAGTCGTAGAATAACTACATTTGGATACCGATCGTGAAGACCTTACTGTTGGAGAGTGGTCGTAGAAGAACTTACGACTATGAAGTAGTCGTAGCAGGACTTAGGACTATGGGGGTGGTCGTAGAAGAACTTACGACCACCTAGTTGACTTCTTCCTTATGAATATAAAGGGTATGCTCAGAGTCTATATGACGTCATATTTATCTATAATAAGAATTATAGATAAAAGATAAAATGAGGATTGTTAGATCCTCGTCACCCTCAATGTTCATAAGGGAGAAGCTGGAGTCGTAAGACCTTCTACGACTACCTCATAGTCATAAGTTCTTCTACGACCACCATGTGGTCGTAAGTCCTTATGCGACTACATCATGGTCGTAAGTTCTTCTATGACCACCACGTGGTCATAAGTTCTTCTACGACCGCCACGTGGTCGTAAGTCCTTCTACGACTAGGTCAGCTACGACCACCCTATAATTGATTGAGCTTGCGAACAAGTAGGCATAATTGATTAGGGCATCTAAACAGTTAGTATACGCTGTTATTCTTTGGAATAATTGCATGATTAAACTCTCTATCCTGATGATAACCGCCTGACGATGTGGAGATGTTACTACTCCAGCAATAATCTCTAGTAACTTCTTCATCATCTGAAGTGTTGAGGCGTCCTTTGGACTGGAGAAACCGCCGTCCACTTCAAGCACTATATAAAGGGCAGAATCAGCAGACTGTAGAGGGGGGAGGGGAGAAAAAGAAAGGATGCAATCAGGAGCACAAGACATGAGACTTTGGTCTTTCTCTTGATCTCTAACCATCATACTCAATATAGCCACACAGGAGTAGAGTTGTTATTCTCTCTAGAGAAGGCCCGAACCTGTATAAAATCCCTGTGTCGTTCTCTCTACGTGATTTGAGCCTTGGAGACCCCCCGAATCAAAAAATCATTACGTAAGATCGGTTCTAAAACAACGACAGTTGGCGCCGTCCGTAGGGATCTTCTTGTCAACAGGTTTCCTTCATTTTTCTCGACTATAATGCTTCCATGACAGGAGAGTGAAACGAGGAGAATTTGTTCAACTTGTCCGATTACGCAGATATCAACATGGATGCTGGCTTTAACTACGAGTCGAATATTGTTTCATCTGATGGTAATATCGCCTCCAAAGATCATTCATTAGATCCAAGAGACCATATCACCGATGAAGTTGAGGAGGGATCCTTATCCCCCACAATAGTACGTCCAATTGAGGGACCAGTTTTCTCAGAGGGCAAGGGTCCATCCGACCACAATTAGGACTGTACCAAGGCAGGCTCAGAGAAGAACGAGGGTTTCTCCTCTAAATGTTCAAGTCCATCCAAGACAGTCAGACCTAACATGGCAAGTCCTGGAAGCCATCATTCCGGAGCTTCATCAGCATCTGGTGGTCATCTCTCTCCAGTTAGCCCCACAGAGGATGGGCTCGAGCACACTTTTCCTGCGAGTTCGACCATCTCCTCGCTGGGCTCACCTGCGGATGGAGACGGTTATAACCCAGAATTCCCCTTCCTGGACGGGCTTGCTCCAAGTCGCCAGACGGTGTCTTTCAACTACTCGTCAAGCGAGGAGGCCTCAAGCGCAAGTGGAGATCATCAACGGGAGGACTTCGTCCTTCCCTCAGATAATGATCACTCTCTTAGAGACAGGACTGAGAATGGCAATGGTGAGGACACCTCTGGTGATGAACAGGGTCAACACTCGGATGAGCGTGAGGGAGATTCTTGAAATAATCGCACTCCATTGAGGCAAACTCGAGGATCAGATATGGATGATCCTGAGACAACTCGATAGAGAATAATTGCAGCCCAGAGATATCTACCTGGGCGTGTCCAGTATCAGTCAGAGGAAGCTCAAGAACTCCAACGTATCAATGATCTGCTCGAGAACCTATCTCGGGAACTTGCCCGAATGCCCGGCTACGACCACTTTGCCGAGAAGATCGCACGAAGGCTTCGAAACACAATGGCCAGACTCAAGCATCCTCGCCAGCATCATCTCAGAAGTCGTAGCGGTATGACTCTATCAGCTACCAGTCGTTCGAACAACTCACCACATGGAGATCGATGCAATAACAGGTTACGTTGCTCTCCTAACCTTAACTCCATTCAGAGAAGAGTTCTTCGAATGCCTGATGATCAATAAGCTCCCAGGAGAGGTGATCTTTCACCACTCCAGCCCAGAAATCTACAACAACAGATGGAGTACGAGGAGTATTTCCCTCATAAGGTTGAGACCTACCATAGGTCGGGTTGACCCACAATCAGGTATCGTCGTGTACGATCACCTATTGATGTCAACCCTTCTTTTTCGCAAAGAATGCGTCAAGAAGTTATTACCGGGTGTCGAGCATTCTCACCTGACCTCCGAGTAGTTCGCTAGCCACCTCAATTTCGACTAGTGAACATGGAGAAGTTTGATGGATCTTAAAATCCCATCGAATTCCTTTAGATCTACATGACCGCTGTCCGAGCAGCAGGAGGAGGAGAGCATGTAATGGTAAATTACCTTCCTACTATACTCGAGGGATCTACTCGATCGTTATTGTTAAATCAACCACTCGAGTCGATCTATTCATGGCAACACCTCTGCGACCTACTACTGACCAACTTCCAAGGCACCTACAATCATCCTGGAAAGGAGGACGACCTGCACATGATAAGACAAAATGACCACGAGACTTTGCGCTAGTTCATCCGATGTTTCAGTCAGGTTCGAAATTTCATACCTGAAGTTTCTGACTCTTCTGTCATCAGATATTTTAAGCAGGGTGTCCGTAGTACAAATATCACAGAAGACATCGCTTTGCATCCTCAGGTTCTTGTCATTTGAACTCTTGAGATGGCGATCGATATCTTATTCTTTGTTGAAGCGATCATTGGAACAAAACCATCGATCGAGATGACAAAAATCCCCAAGAAGCAGGCGAAAGTAGCAAAAAAAAGGATAAGAAGGCTAAGAAATCTAAGAATAGAGGGAAGGGCCAAAAGTCTCAAGCCAACAGTTCCAAGGAAGTCTTGGCCATAAGCGATAAGAAGCCTCAAGACTCCAAGCCATACTCCGATCGAGGTAATGACAAGCGCCCCGAATGGAAGAACAACAAGCCTAGGTGATGCCCTTTCCATAAAAAGGAAGGACATAACCTCCGCAACTGCCAGATTTTCCAATGAAAACTCGAGAACTATTATAATGGCAAAGGACCACTTCCTACCTTCGAGCAGGTAGAGCAAGCGAGTGGTTGTAAGTAGTCGGACGACGACGAGAAGATGCCATTCCAAGATCCTAAGCATACCATCGAGTATATCTATGGGGGATCATCAGTATATGAGTCAAAACGATAGCTTAAGGTTGTCGAATGTGAGGTAAACTCCATTGACCCTCCTCTTGTCGATAAATTGCTGAAGTGATCGGAAGTCACCATCTCTTTCAAGAAGAGTGACTGCCTGATCCCTTCAACTCGACTAGGTTGATTTTCGATCGTGGTCGAGCCGATCATCAACAACTTTTGAGTAAATCGAATGTTGATTGATGGTGGTAGCTCGTTAAACATCCTGTTTACAAGTACCCTGTACGAGATGCAAGTACCCAGGACCAAGGTAAGACCGGTACGATACTCTTTTCATGGGATTGTACCAGGGTCTTCGGCCAAATCCATTGACCAAGTTTCTCTTCCTTTAACATTTGGTTCTCCCAACAATTTTAGGACAAAGAAAATCTTCTTTGATGTGGTCGATTTCCATACGACATATAATGTCATACTCAGACGACCAACTTTGGCAAAATTCTTAATGGCTACTCATTATGGGTATCAATGTCTTAAAATGCCAGGTCCTAAAGGAGTGATCACGATTCACTGTGATAAAAGGATGGTGCATACGTGTGAGCGTCGATCTCTCGAGATGGTTGGCCAGATACCAACTCGAGAAGAAAGCAAGGAGTAGCCTTCGACCAAGCATTTGAAGCCTAAAGCTACACCAAAGCTGAATGACCAGGTCAAAGAGGTTCCTCTGGATCTAAAGGAACCCTCGAAGATTGTTCACATCGGGGATACTTCCGACCCCAAATAGGAAGACTCCTCGTTACTTTCCTCCGAGCTAACGTAGATATCTTCGTGTGGCAAGCTTCTGACATGCCCGGAGACCTCAAATAGGAAGCCCCACTGGTGTGACAAGTCCAGAGAAAGTTGGTGGACGAGTCCTCATGAATTCAGCAAGCTTGGATGGTTCATGGTGACCATGAGCGATTGGGCTCCAGTGTGATGACTGTTGTTGTTGTTCTGATTACTCATGTTCTGCAGTTGATTCATCATGGTGTACATCATCTGTGTCTATGCTACCATGAAAGCTCCAAAGTTCTGCAAGTCAAGAGGGGGTGCTTGTGGTGGTACTGCTCCTCGGGGGTCTGCTCATTCTCTTCTGATCCCTGAGTTCCGGATCCACTTGCAGTGGCATGTCGAGTCTGAACCATCTGATGAAGCTCCATGGGTTAGGTAAGGTAGAAAGCACAAGATGAGTTAAGAACTAATCGAGGGGGTAGATTAAACCCAACAAACACAGCTTCAACAAACCAACAGAAATACTTTATTAAGGGTCTTGGCATGGCGGCAACAAATGCCTAAGGGCCTTTGCAGCTCATACTCGCACACAAGAAAACGACAAACCTAAGCACACAATCTACCGCTTAAAGGGAGACTCTACTAACTTAGACTGATTAAGCCTGACAAACTGAACTCTAGCGAACTCAGTCGCTAAGGTAGCCTCCATAGCCACGATGGTGCTCCCGCCTGCTATAGACCTGGAAGTGAGTTGGCATCCTTGCAAGCAGTTCGATGCCCGGGATCGTGCGGCGAGAGCAGGTGTGCTCGAGGCGAGCCTGGCTGGCTCCTCTAGCTCTGTAGGTTCTTCCTCCAGATCTTCCTCTTGATCTTCTTCGGGATCCTCCTCTGGTTCTTCTGGTTCTTCTAGATCTTCTTCTTCTTGATCATCTTTGGGCTCGTGCTAACCGTAGAGAGCCTCCTCCAGAACAGCGATCCTTTCTTCTGCTCGGTCCAAAGTCTCGAAGACACACTCCAGCTCGGTGGCGACCAACTCCAGTGACTCCTCCTAAGCAGCTGAGAACTGGGCAAGGTGCACCACTGTAGCATTGCCTTCTCCACTTGTGGATGGGTAGTGTGCTGGTCGATCTACGGCTGCAGCTCTAGGATGGTAGCGGAAGATAGTATCCTGCAGCTCACGCGCGTAGATGTTGCAGATCCTGAGGATGGCAAGGAGTGACGACTCTTGTATTCCTTCTACGAAGTTGATCCTTCTGATGGAGAGGTTCAAAAGGTGGCGGCTTTGGTGTTCCTCCTCGATAAACGGTCGAGCGGTAGATCACTCCACGATCTCACCGTTGACCACCCAATGGTTGCCACGGTACATTGGACAATCAAAGCCTCCAAGTACCTACAATAAACTTCCTGACTCTGCGGCAAGTCCGCCTTTATACGCTCACCGTAGGTATGAAGCATCTGTCAAGACAGACAAGAGGATAGGAACCAAGTTAAAACAGTGGGGAGAGGAAAAGATTCTAGCAATAGTTGAGTCAAGAAAGACATGAGAGGAGTTAAGCAGTTCAATTAATCTTGCAAGTTAATTTTTCTTTAAAAATAATTTGGACTCTCTAAGACGGCCGATCTAACTAAGGTCAACACCTACAGTCGGTATGGCTCTGATACCACCTCTGCCGGGACCCAAAAATGCAATTCTGGACCCTCTGCATATAATGCACTAGTCCAGGATTACGCTAGTGCACACAGTTTCAACATAGATGAATATCGATTCACACAAAGCGATTAATAGCATAAACGAGTAATTTGATTAACAAATAAGGATTTTGACCTTATGGTCGAGTTTACACTTATTAAACCATGTAGGGCTAACAGAGAATTAAATAGCAGCGAAAATAGAAATGGCAGCGGCATCCCATCAATTCACCACAGGCAACCGACTGGGATTAAGACCCTACGATTAAGCACCTTCAACGAACTCCTCCTCGAAAGCAGGCGATGACTCCTCTTCCATTGATTTGATTTAGCAAGCATGAGTACACAACCGTACTCGCAAGTCACACCACAGAATGCAATGTATAGATGCAGGCTTATTCCAAAGGAATGGCTTCTGTGGTTCTTTTGCATAAATGCAACATTTGCAGTTTGAATATGAATAATAGATTGAAAGCATAAGGTAAAACAAATAACAATAGTAATTTAATAGTTTGTTTTCACAAAGACACATAGCCTAAACAAGTTATTCACATAGCCATATGACTTAGATCACATAGCTTCCTTCCTATGGTTTTTATGAAAATCTACCCCTTGTGTGAAATTCTCGAGCATGTCCATGACCGCGGACGCGGCTATTCGAATAGATTGATTTAACACTCTGCAGCGTTTGTACACTTTACCCACAAGATACAACTAGTGTTGCAAGCACTAATCATAACAAAACGTTTCAGAAACTTCATCTCAAGCATTGATACTCCCAGTGTGCTTACAAACCGTCATACCAAGCCATATACAGCGATGGGTACGACACACACCGTTGGATAGGGACACGGCGAACCGCCCCGTGATGTAACTACTTGGTAGCACACCTCCACCCAATCAACACAGTCTAACCTACAACCTGAGTAGCAATCTCAAGATTCCATAACTTACTATGTTAGGCCCGTCCCATACCAGGCATGTGGTCGTACAGTAAGGCTCAGTTCAATGACGCACAAAGTTAAGTCCTTAATTGACCAAGGCAAGACGTCTAATTTAGTACAAATCCCTATGCACACAGATTTTTAAGCCTATGCGCACAGATCCACCATAACAATACACAGTACCTCTTGCCTCCGTCTAAATCCTTTCCCACCCTGTTGGTTAAGTGCAACATATGCCATCAACGAGTAATAGCACGTAGTACACATAGTTTTATCACATAGTTCCATATTCACTTAGTCAAGTTTGTAATAGTAACTTACATGAAATGATGACTCGTGGCATGGCTAAGCAGACTAATCGTATCTAACCAACCCACGTTGGTGCTACGATAATACCACCTAATTAAAGAACCAATCTAGGGCGACAAAAGATTAAGACATAACAATTAGACAAGGTGGTTATAACAAATTGGATTAATAACTAAACCCGAAAGCATTTAAATAAATACTTAAAGTAAATGCAACAATTTGAATCAATATAACTTTTGAAAACTGGGATTCAATATGATCAAAGGTATGACTTGCCTTGAAATAGGTCTAGGTACTGATCTTGCTCTTGAGGCGTTCCTTCTTCTTCAAATCTTCCCGAAGTATCAACGTCTACTCACAAACGAAGCAAACAAATAAAACAAATAAATAACAGAGACCAAACAAACTCCAAAAATTAAATAAAAATATTAGATAACAAGATCTTGAATTTATATGAATTTAAAATTTTGAATGGGCTCAATCGGAGTTCAGATGCAAAAGATATGGGCTTTGGAAGTTTGAATCTAAAAGAAATCCTATTTTCAGAAATATCCGAATTATTTTCCAATTGAAAATACCAGAAAAGAAAGGAAAAATAAATCACTGACGTGTGGGACCCACGTGTCAGTGACCTGGTTCACAGTAGACTAAGTCCACCGAACCGATCTGGATCTGGTTTGGCGAGGCTGCCACGCGTACGTGCTGACGCAACGCCACGCACGCGACACGTAGGCAAGGAGGCTGATGTGGCGCTGAGATGGCTCAATGGCGAAGGCGATGGCGCACGGGAACCAAGGATCCGACGAACGGCGGCGATCCACTAGCGGCGAGTGGTACATGCGCGTAGCTAGCGCTATTTCAAACCTTATGAACCAATACCGGGTGGTCGAGGTGGACGATGGTGGCTGGCGGCGAGCTCGAAGCAGAGGAAGGCTTTGGGTGTTGTCGGATCAAGGTTCCGGCGACGCTCCAACGAAACCAAGAGGTCCAGGAGGTTGCTCTAATGACGAGGAACACGACGGTGCAAACCACGAGGGTAGGGCGTCACCGACGGCGGCGGAATTGAAGCTTTAGGGTTTCGGTGACCGAAACCTAAATCTTCAATTGCGGCGGCGCTAAAGCTCTCGGGGTATAAGATCGAGGAGGCCGACTAGAGGGGGGTGAATAGGCGGTTTTAAAAACACTTTGGCTAAAACCGAGTTTTATGCGGAATTGTAAATCAATTCAGTTTTGCACAATTAAAGCCTAAATCAACTAGTCTTTACTAAGTGCACCAACAATATGAGGCTATAAATGAAAGCAATCATACACATACAAGCAAGCAATTAAATACTATGAATGTAAATTGCAATATAGTAAAGCACAAGAAGTCAAACCACACTGACACAATGATGTTTTACCGTGGTGATCGGAGACTTGCCTGTCTCCCCTAATCCACGTTGAGGTAAGCCCAAAATCAATTGGACCGGCTCCACGAATTAAGCCAAACACCTCCGAGGTAAGTCCAACCACTTGGACCGATTCCAACAAGAACCAACACCTCGATCCACTAAGTCTTCTCTTCCTCTACTCCGGAGATGGCGAGCACCAAGCCACTCACAAACGCCCGGGTCTTCTCACAACCTTCTTTGAGAAGATCACCGAACCACGACGCCTCCACACCATCTAGGTGTCGGCAAACACCAAGAGTAACAAGTCGAAGACTCTCACTTGAACTAATCAAGTGTCTAAGCTCAAGCAACACATGGATACCATGCACAAAAGAGTGTAGTGGGCTTGTTCTTAGCTCAATGGAAATGAATATGGCACCGACAAATGAGCCTACACACAAAACTAGTCTGTTGGGAAAAGATTCCGAGAGAATCGCCAACGGCTATAAAAATTTCTAATCGCCAACTAATGGTGGTCGGACCACTCTCGACCGCCCAATTTCCAAAAAAGAAGCTCTAAGTCCAGAAAAAGCACCTCTCTAGAAAAAGCTGACCAGGTCTATTGACCCGGAGGTCCGATCAAACCGCACCAACCATGGCGGTCAGACCGATACACAACCGGTCAGACCACAGATACTGGTGGTCAGACCGCCAACAGCCATCCAAGCTGAAAATAGATTTGTTCATTTGCATCAACTCAATTTTCAAACCACTTTTGTCAATTGATGCAAGATTCACACAAGGGATGAAGGCTAGATTCTCAACAAGTCTCAAAACACATTTACCGACTTTTAGAATCTACGCCACAAGGAATTAAGGTGCATGGACTAAACCCATATGCAAAACACATTCGCAAACATAAAGTCACGTGCTACAAGGATTATGCATGAGCCTTAACTATTTGCAAAACACACTCTCAAATATTGGCAACATGCTAATGAGATCTAGAGCAAACACAATGAGCTATCAACACATGACTAACTCAAGCTACTAATCAAGACCCCTCTTAATAGTACGGTAACCTATACTAGCAATCCAGTCTTCCACCCAAACACTAAGACCGGTAAAAGACTAGGAACAAATCCTTAACCCTAGCCAGCCATACCTTTGCCTTGCACAAACACTTGAAGCTTGATGACGCACATCTTCACTTGAAGTTCGGGTTCTTGACTTGATAATCATCAACACGTGATGATTTCCTTTACTTCGGGATCTTGTCTTGATGCTCATCAACACATGATGACATCATTCGTTTGCCCTCCATCAACACATGATGGATCTTCTCTTAACTTGATGATCAACTTATGATCATCTCCTTTTCTTGAACATCATCGACACACGATGATTTCCTTTTCTTCAAGTTCTTGATGTGCATCAACACATGATGCATCCTTTACTCTTGAACCTTGACTTGATGATGATCAACTCAAGATGTCATCCAAAGTCTCTTTCACCATGGGACATAACCTATTCATCCAACTCATGGAAAACATTAGTCCCACAACATGATTGTCATTAATTACCACAACATACCATTATCTCATAATGGTGGGACAAGATGTTCCAATCATTCCCTCTTTGGTAATTGATGACAACCATTATAATTGCAAGTAATTGAATGTAGATAAATATGAGGATGTATAAACTACACAAGTTTTGTATACTCACATAATATGTTTCAAAGCAAAGATCCTTAATATATGTAGATAAAGGAATATGGATCGATACTAATGAAACTACAAAACATAGAGTGAACTCCCCTAGATGTGTGCATACATGAATGTATAATGAGAACATATGCATATATTCAAGTTATACTTTTTAGTGGAGTTCAACCTATATTTTGTATTTGAGGAATGCAACAAGATATAAGATTATGATGATGAATACATACCTCTTTGATTTTCACCTTTTTATCCAACTAAGACTAAGCAATAAGTATATTAGTAAACATGTTAGTCTCACACATAGATTTGTCATTAATCACCAAAATACTCCATTAACACATAATGGTGGGTCTAGATTCTTCACAGGAAAAATTGAGCTAGGGTTCTTGGTGCGGCTACTCTTGCGATCCCAGGGGTGCTTTTATAGGGGCCAGACTGTGCGGATTTGGAAATCCCCAAATCAAGTCCGTGAAGAACACGAAAAAGGGAATTCAAATTAGGAAGGGATAGAGTTGGGTTTGGGCACAATTGAAGCCAGATACGGGTGCGGAAAGCTACGGGATAGGATTTGGTAACGAAATCAAGGAGGTTTTAGTTTGGAAATTGTTGTTGTCGGGTGGAGCTTGAAGCTCTTCAATGGCAGATGCGGTTGTGACTCGGCGAAGACGAAGCCGACTCAGAGACGACGACGAAGGCAAGTCCCACCTGGCAGCGAGGCCAAGCAAACACGAACGTCCGGACCATGCGTCCTAACCGCCCGATTTCGATTGGACGCTCTAGATCGCGTGTGACGTTCGGACCATCCGAATGGCCCATCAGATATTGACCGTCCATTCTTGATCGAACGGCTCACAATGAGTGTGATGTTCGGACTGTCCGAACATCACAACAGATCTTGACCGTCCATCCTTGATCAAATGGTGGCGAGTTGAGTTGAGCGCGCGTGAAGGAAAAGGAAACAGAGGCTGACAAGCGGGGCCCACATGTCAACGGAGGCGGGCGCGCGCACTGAGCGAGCTGGGCCACACAGGAGTTGGGCCGAAAGCGAGAAGGGATTGGGTTTAGGCCCAAAGAGATTACTGAGATTTAAATAGGTTTTCTATTTTATAAAATACCAGAAAATCCAAATGGCAAGCAGAAAATAGCAAATGAACTTGGAAAAATTCTAGAAAAATCTAGAAAATATATCCAAGCACAGAGAATCCAAATAAAATAGTTTTGACCATTGTTGATGTTGACTTTAATCATATTAAATTATTTTGATGCACAAGGTTCAATATTAAGCTTTTGAATTAAACTCAAATAAAACCAAATGGTGAGTTTTCTCCCTACTAACTATTTAAAAGATTTTTAAAACTCAGAAAATTGGGATATTACAAACCTCCTCCCCCCCCCTTAAAGGAATCTCGACCCTAAGATTCAGACTAGCTAGAGAAAAGGTTAGGGAACTCGGCTTTCACCTCTTCTTCACGCTCCCATGTTGCTTCACCTTCTGAGTGGTTGCTCCACTGAACCATGCAAAAATGAACTATCTTGCTTCTGGACTGACGCTCTGCAACATCCAAAATCTTGACTGGCTGCTCTCTGTAGGTGAGATCTTCTTTCAACTCGATTGATTCCCGTTCTTCTGGCACACGAAGACACTTCTTCAATGGAGAGACATGAAAGACATCATGTACTCCTGCTAGCGACTTCGGTAGCTCCAACTGATAAGCTACTTCTCCACAGCGATCCAAAATCTTGAACGGACCAACATACCGAGGGGCAAGCTTTGCTTTGGCATGAAACCTTTTTATACCTCTGAGTGGCGTAACTCAAAGATAAACAAAATCTTCTGGTTCAAAGCTGAGATCACGACGGCGATTATCAGCATAGCTCTTCTGCCTCGACTGAGCTATCCTTAATATCTCTCGGATCATAGACACTTGTTCTTCTGCCTCTTGAATAATATCTGGCCCAAAAACCAAACGCTCAGCTGTTTCTGACCAATTCAACGGGGTTCTGCAAGCACGACCATACAAAGCTTCAAACGGTGACATCTGCAGACTGGCTTGATAACTGTTGTTGTACGAGAATTCTGCATACGGCAAACGCTTATCCCAACTGGTAGCATTAGCTAGAGTATAGGCTCTCAACATATCCTCCAATATCTTATTAACTCTTTTAGTCTGTCCATCTGTCTGAGGATGGTAAGCAGTACTGAAATTCAGATGATTCTCTAAGGCTTCTTGCAAACTTTGCCAGAAACGAGAGGTGAACTGAGATCCTCGATTTGACACTATCTTCTTAGGCACACCATGCAAACTGACAATCCTTGACATATACAGCTCTGCAAGGCGATCTCCTGAGTAAGTGGTTTTGACTGGCAAGAAATGGACAACTTTAGTCAAACGATCCACTATTACCCAAATCGAATTGTAACCCGATTGAGTCCTGGGTAAACCGGTAATGAAATATATTCCGATCCCTTCCCACTTCCACTCTGGAATTTTCAGAGGTTGCAGCAGACCTACTGGTCTCTGATGTTTTGCTTTCACTTTCTGACATATGTCGCACAAGGCAATGAACTCTGTGACTTCTCGCTTCAAGTTTGGCCACCAAAACTTATTCTTAACATCCTGATACATCTTAGTACTACCAGGGTGAATCGAATACTTGGAGTCATGGCCTTCCTTCAAAATTAGATGTCTCAAGCCATCAACATCTGGTACGCAAATACGTCCATTGATCCACAATATACCTTGATCATCTTCGGTGAAGTCCTTGAACTTTCCTTCTGCCATCTTCTTCTTGATGTCTGAAAACTCAGAATCCTTTGGTTGAGCTTCTCGAGTTTGTTTCTCCAAAGTAGACTGCACTTCTAAACTGGCTACAAATCCTTTAGATACAACTTCCAGATTCAGCTTCCGAAATTCCTCTTGAAGTTCAGAGCAAACTTCTTTAACTTGCAAAGCATTGAAGTAGCTATTACAGCTTAATGCATCTGCAACTACATTGTCTTTACCAGGATGGTAATGGATTCCAAAATTATAATCCTTTATCAACTCCAACCATCTTCTCTGTCTCATGTTCAAATCAAACTAAGTAAAGATATACTTTAGGCTCTTATGATCTGTGTATACTTCACAGCGATTACCGATGAGGTAATGATGCTAAATCTTTAAAGCATGCACTACGACAGCTAATTCCAGATCATGGGTAGGATAATTCTTTTCATGAGGCCTTAACTGCCTTGACACATAAGTGACGGCTCTTCCTTCTTTCATCAGGACACATCTTAATCCTTGACGCGAAGCATCACAATAGATATCAAAATCCTTGCGAATGTCTGGCAAAATCAGCACTAGGGCTGAAGCCAAACACTTCTTCAACTCTTGAAAACTTTCTTCACAAGCTGGGGTCCAAGTGAACTTCTTCTCCTTCTTCAACAACTGCGTAAGAGGCTTAGTAATCGTTGATAATCCTTTAATGAAATAGTGATAATATCCTGCCATTCCCAAGAAACTACGAATCTGAGTGACAGTCTTAGGCTGTTCCCAATGCAATACAGCTTTAACTTTACCGAGGTCAATTGCTATTCATGCGGCTGTCATCACATGACCAAGGAAATATTGGGTCACGGGGTAGGCTACAGTAGCTACAAACAAAAATTTCTACCACGCAAACCAGGAAGCCAAGCAAGCAGATGATCATAGATCGTTACCACCGAGACGCCAGAGCAAAGCAGAAGAAGGATGGAGCACCGTCCAACATAGAGCGCGTCGATGTAGTGGTCGAGTCGATCGTCCAAATACGAGCAAGTCGATCGCCTCCTCCAAAGAACATTTGTAGTTCCTCAGAAGATTGCGGATCGCCCTCAAGCGCAATGATCCAAAGAGCGCCTCTACGGCATCCACACGTCCAGGGAAGGAACAACCGCTCGTCAGTGTACTAGCACCAAGTCGCACGGCAGAGCTCTCAAGAAGATGACGGCTTGGGTTTCGGTGATGATTCACGCGTACCTCCCAATAGCCTCATGCATCTCCTTATATAGTGTTCGTGACGGATCCTATCCGGACACGTTTATCAAATCGTATTCATACTGGTTTGTTCCAACCCGTTAAGTGTGTGACCCTGTAGGTTCATGCGTAATCGGTTGTGACTTGGAAACCCTTTCCGATCACGAGTCTTAGCGGCTCCTAGCAGAACATAACGATTCCCGAATACACACAAATTATATCGGATTTAACCTTAATGCAATATGATCTACCACCAGTCCTCATCACTTACTTACCGTGTCCTATCTCTATACGATCAGCTTTGTATTTGGTCACGACCAGTTCAGAATTCCTTACAAACAGTGTTACGACCACCCTGCGGACTATGTTCACCACTACTACTTACCAGCTTAGATCTCCATACGACTCATCCAGAATCGTCGAACTAAGCGACCTACTCGTGTATACTCCCTTTGCCTCATGATGTCTGGTTGAACTCTAGGTGAGATGTTGTGTCATCCATGGACTGTTCAATACTTTCTCGATCGAGTGTCGAATTACTTCACGTGGTCGAACACTTCGACTACTAGTGGCATGGCCATGCACTTTCTTTATCCGATCACAATGAGGGGCCTAGAGACATCTCTCCTGTTATGTTAGGAGGGGCAAATCCCATATCCGACCAGTCACATTCCTCTGCATGTTTCATAGCATACCCGAAAGCTACCTTTATAACTACCTAGTTACGGAGTAGCGTTTGGCAACCCCTAAGAGTGCTATTACACATGTAGAAAACCATGCTGATCTCAGGTCTAAGGATTATACATTATCATTGCTTGAGACCAACTAACGACACATAGAATCATAACAATCTCAATAGTGTCTCAAGGTGGGTCTAATCCAACATCATGTTCTCTAACATGTGTCCATATTATTGGTTTGATATCTCTATATCCATGACCTGTGAAACATAGTCATCAACCAATACATATGCTAGTCTATTCATATGTGTCCTCATATGTTTCCGACCAAGGAATATATAAGAATAATTATCGCAGAAATATAGAGTTTCACAATCAAGTCACATACTTGATAATCAATATTAACAATATTATTCTATGAACAAGATAACATATTATCCAATATAATGAACATAATGAAATATAATCATCTCTATGATTGCCTCTAGGGCATATTTCCAACAGGAAATCCACTTCCTTTTTCCAAAAATCACACTTACTGAACTTAGCATACAACTGATGCTCTCTTAGTTTCTCTAGGATTAATCTCAAGTGCTCAGCATTCTCTTCTTTTAACTTGGAGTAAACCAAAATGTCATCAATGAACACAATTACAAACTTGTCCAAATATTCCGTGAATACTTTATTCATCATGTTCATGAAATAGGCAGGGGCGTTAGTCAGACCAAAGGACATGACTAAGAACTCATAATGTTCGTATCGTGTTGAGAAAGCAGTTTTATTTATATTCTTAGGACAAATCTTCAACTAATGGTAACCTGATCGCAGGTCGATCTTCGAGAACACTCCGGCTCCTTTCATTTGATCAAACAAATCATCAATCCGAGGTAATGGGTACTTGTTTTTTATGGTGACTTCATTGAGAGATCGATAATCGATGCACATCCTCATACTTCCATCTTTCTTTCTGACAAATAAAATTGGTGCTCCCCATGGCGACGAACTAGGTCTCACAAAACCTTTCTCCAGAAGTTCTTCTATTTGCTTCTTCATTTCCACTAACTCATCGGCTGGCATCTGATAGGGTCTCTTCAAGATTGGTGTTGTTCCTGGCACTAGATCGATGACGAACTCAATGTCACAGTCTGGTGGCATTCTTGGTAATTCTTCTGGAAATACATCTAGATATTCTCGAACAATAGGCACATCTTCCAAAGCAACTGCATTCAGGCTATTGTCTAATAGATGTCCATCACACACTGAGGTAGCTTGAAACTCCACCTTGTTTCCTCTAGTATCCTCGATTGCAATGGCTCTTTGGCCACAATCTAGCACAACTTTGTGCTTGGTTAACCAATCCATGCCAAGAATAACATCTAAGGTTTGGATGTCTAGAACAATTAGGTTGGCTAGAAACTCAACAACAGCTATGAGTAACTTAGCTCCTAAACAGCTGACTTTAGAACTTCGCTCTGCTCCAAGTGACTGGAATAACAGAGTATCCTTAAGGCGCATAACTTTCAAGTTATTCTTAGTTGCAAAAACTCCAGAAACAAACGAATGTGAAGCTCCAGAGTCAAACAAAACTGATGCAGGTACTGAGTTTACTAGAAACTTACCCAGTACGACGTCCGGTGCTTCCTGGGCTCCTTCCAGAGTGACGTGGTTGACACGACTCCTAACCACAGACTGAGGTGCTCCTCGTGGTTGACTGGTACCTTGAGAAACTCCTTGATTGCTCTGTGCTGGGGTATTGGCAGGTGTAGCTCCAAGATTGAAGTGTACTGGAGTGATTGTTCCCTTCCGCGAACACTAGTTGGCAAGGTGACCTGGCTGACGGTAAGAATAACAAACTCTCGGCGCATTCTGTTGGTTGTTCCCTGGATTGGGCTTGGTTGGTGCGGGGTTGCGAAAGTTCTGAGCAACTAGATGTGGTGCAGACGTTGGTGCAGGTGTTCTGACAGAATTCTATGACTAAAACCGACATTTCATCAAGGGCGCCATCCTTGCTCTCTTCGCCAGGATCGGTGACTTCTTTGTCGAGCCATCCTCCGCTTATGTTGTCCTCCAATTCTTTGCGTTTGTCTTCCATAACCAACGCCTTGTTAACCAATTCCTAGAAATCTGGGAAAGTGTGGGCAAGTAGACCAACTTGCGCCCCGAAGTTTAATCCTTCAAGAAGCGACTTAACGAGACTTGTCAGCAGATTCCTCTCGCAAAGATAGCGAGCTAGCTGAGAAAACTTATTCAGATAGTCAGTCACTGACATAGCTCCTTGCTTGAGAGCACGGAACTCATCCTTCTTTAAATCCATTATCCCTTCAGGTACGTGATACTAACAAAAAACGATGGAAAATTCTTCCCAAATGATATTTTGCGGCGCCTCATGCGCTGCGCAGAAATTCTCGCACCATTCAGCGGCTATGCCCTCCATCTGATGAGTGGCATACAAGACCTTCTCCTGGTCGCTGCATTGAGTGATCAGCAGCTTCCTCTCGATAACATGAAGCCAATCATCAGCTTCCACTGGTGTGACATGTCCAGAGAAAGTTGGTGGACGAGTCCTCATGAATTCAGCAAGCTTGGATGGTCCATGGTGACCATGAGCGACTAGGGCTCCAGTGTGATGATTGTTGCTATTGTTGTTCTGATTACTCATGTTCTGCAATTGATTCATCATGGTGGACATCATCTCCGTCTGTGCTACCAAGAAAGCCCCAAAGTTCTACAAGTCAAGAGGGGGTGCTTGTGGTGGTACTGCTCCTGCGGGGTTTGCTCATTCTCTTCTGATCCCTGAGTTCCGGATCCACTTGCAGCGGCATGTCGAGTCTGAACCATCTGATGAAGCTCCATGGGTTAGGTAAGGTAGAAAGCACAAGATGAGTTAAGAACTAATCGAGGGGGTAGATTAAACCCAACAAACACAGCTTCGAGAAACCAACTAAAATACTTTATTAAGGGTCTTAGCATGGCTGCAACAAAATGCCTAACGACCTTTGTAGCTCATACTCACACACAAGAAAACGATGAACCCAAGCACAGAATCTACCGCCTAAAGGGTGACTCTACTAACTTAGACTGGCTAAGCCTGACAAACTGAACTCTAGCGAACTCAGTCGCTAAGGTAGCCTCCATAGCCACGACGGTGCTCCCGCCTGCTGTAGACCTGGAAGTGAGCTCGCATCCATGCAAACTGATTCTGATGCCCTAGGACTGGTGCAGTAGGAACAGGTGTGCTCGGAGCAGGTACAACTGGCTCCTCCAGCTCTGCAGGTTCTTCCTCCAAATCTGTAACATCCCAAAGTGCTGTTACCAAAATAAAATTAATAAAGTTATTATTTTGGTTTTTCTGAAATTTGAAAGAGTTTTATTGCTTTATTTGAATTTCTGAAGTTTTAAAAGTCAAAAGTAAAGTTTATTAAAGTTTTTGAAGTTTTATTTGAGTTAAAGTTGAAAAATAAAAACTTAATTAATTTCTGGAGTTTTCTGGGATTTTAAAAGTTTTTCCCTAATTATTTTAAGGCCAAAACAATTTATCTGCAAAATTAAAAGCCAACTTTAAGTTGGAATAATTTTATTTAAGTCCAAAATAACTCTAGGAATTTCTATGAATTTTTCTAGAATTTTTGGATTTATTGTGCTATTTTCTAAAGCCTAATTGAATTAATCAGATTAATTAAAATAGAAAAATCAAAAGAAATTCTCTAAACAGCCTTGGGCCGAAACTGTTCCAGCCCATTCCTTCGCACGCGCGCGAATGGCCCGCCATGCCCTACTCTCATCACGCGTTCGCCCAAACCTCCGTGGCCGTTGGATTGCCATCGGACGATTCACGCGCACCCGCTCCTTTCCTATTTGCCGCTGGCGCCGACAGGTGGGGCCACCGTGAAAAGTGCATCTCCTACCTCTCTTTCTTCCCCATGCCTCTTTCCTTTTCTCGCCGCACCGTTCGCCATGAACACGGCTCGGGAAGCTTCCATACACGGCGAAATCGTGATCTAATGTAACACCCCAACCTGGGAGGTCTCTAGGCCTAGCTGCAACAGGACCCAGGAGGTCTTGTTGCGGCTAAGCCAGGAGGTCTCCAAGCCTGGGCAACGACCTGACCAGAGGCTCACCCAAGAGGTCCTCCAAGTCCTCCCGGAAAGTCCACCAGGACCTCTCGGTAGTCCTCCAGGACCGCCCAAGAGGTCCGGTAGGACCGCCTGAAGGTCCTAGGAGAGTCCCTGAGGAGGTCGTGGAGCCAAGGGGCACCCCAAAGACCTCCCACGGCCAACAAAGGGGAGACATACAAGCCAACAAACCAGAACACAGCGGAAGATAAACATAAAGGCCATCCGATACACCACAGGCAATCGGCTAGAGGGCGCATCCTAGTTGTCCAGGACAACTTGGTCCACTGCACAACTCATCATAAGGCTTCCTTCCTGATCAAAAGATTATTTCAAGCAAGAGTGAGCACAACAGCCGTGCTTGCAAGTTACACCCATCAAATAACAGAATGACATGCATAATAGATATCAAAGGGAAGGCATAATATGGTTGATTTGCGTAAAGCCAAGTTTCTTTCAAATACATATACTAAGTTCCAAGGCAGTTATACAATAACTAAAATTCATTTACCAAGTCCATTTTTCAGTTGGATAGCATTCATCATCAAATGGTGAAGGATACCCTCCTGTCACAAGGCTCCCCGCCCAACCATGGGATAGACATCCCAAAATCAGTTTATCCAAAACCTTTTGCAAACAAAACCAATATCTAACTTTGAGTGGTCTTTGCCAGCACGTCTATGACCGTGGACACGGCTATTCGAATAGTTTTCACTCTGCAGAGGTTGTACACTTTACCCACATGACATGATTCCTCTAGTTTGCTCGGCATCCGCCAATGCCACCTCTCACTACCGAAGGTAAGAGGTCTAGAGTTCATGACAAGGCCTTTACAATGCATTGTTCCACCACAGACCCTCCTCACTAAGGTTTCGCTTCCTTTGGATGGAAACCCGCCGGAAAAGCCCCCTCTTGCGCCAGTGGGAAAACATAGGTTATAAAAGACCATAGGCTATGAAAGACCTCCCACACATCAAAGTGGTACAACCGCGGTGGAACTTTGCAAATTAATTGGCCATGTCATACGCCCCATTCTGGAGACATGTGGTTGTACGGGGTGGCATAGCCCATTATAGGCTTAGCAAAGGACGCCAAAGGCCACCCTCAAATGACTAGGGCGACAACCACAGAACCCCTGAGCCTCAACTCTACCTGTTGAGCTCGCATGGACATGCACCAACCAAGCAACCAATTCACCCCACCAAATGCATTTTCCTTTCATTTGCTTTTCAAAAGCATTTAGAAGCTTCCATGACAACCCAATGCCATGGCTTAAAACCTTTAAACAAATAGCTTGGTCATGTTGGTGAAATTTCCCAAATCAAATGCTTTTGGTCTAAGCAAGACTAAGCATAAGATTTCACAATTGCTCTCGGTTCTCACTAATGTAGCAACTGTGTTTCCTATGGTGACAATATGTTTGATTCAAGGTCAACAGGGGCATACAAAGGATTTCTGTATAGCTATGAATTTAAAGATCGGTATTGAAATAACTTAGTAAAGTAAGCATGCATTAGTATTTAAAATAGAACATATATAGGGTGAAATAATGGGTGTAATATGATCAAGAGTGTAACTTGCCTCCTCGCTGAAAGCTTTACAGATCCATTGCTTCACACAACTGCTCATCAGAGACGCCGAGGTCTACACGCTTAAAACAACTCAAGATCAAATAAAGACCAGAAAGGATTCAAATGAACTCCAAATAGACATCAAACAAAAACCATGTAAGAGCTTGGCAATTTGGAAGAGGTCCAACGGCTTGGAGGAGGTCCAGGAGGTGGTCGATGGAGGTCTGGAGGTTTGATGGAGGTCTAGAGAACAAGCTGTGGGAGCCAAAGAGCTAAAATGAGGAAAAGGCAAAGGAACAGAGCTTGCCCAAGCTTATAAAGCTAGAGTTGCTGGGAGATCCAAGGCACACGGGGTCAAGAGCAGGTGAGGAAAAGATGGGAGCTAGTATAAGAAGTGACACAAAGATAGCACGGTTGCTACAAAAAGGACGGTAGTATTTAATGCGACACGACAGGCATTAAATGATTTGAGGACTTCCAAGTGCAAAGGACATGGTCCAAGGATAAAGAAGGAGGAGTGTGACTGCCAAATGGGGTCAGTCAAAGCATAAGGGGAGGTCCTGCGGAGACTTTGAGGAGGTCCTGCAGAGGTCAAGGGAGGTCCTCACCCACGGGAGGTCCAAGCACAGGACCGGAGGTCCGAAGACACAACAATGAGGAGGTCCTATGGACAAAAGGTCCAAAAGACCTTCTCATGGAAGGTCCGAAGGTCAAGATCAAGAGCAACGAGGAGGTCCTGACGGTTAGATCTCCAAAACGAGATCCCAATAGTCAAGATTGAAAGTAAGGGGAGGTCCTGACGGTCAGATCCACAAGGGGAAGTCCTGACACAGATCCTCAAGGGGAAGGTCTGAACGGTTAAGATCTCCAAAGGGGAGGTCTGAACGGTTAAGATCTCCAAAGGGGAGGTCTTAACGGTCAGATCTAGCAAAGAGGAGGTATGGACGGTTAAGATCTCCGAGAGGGAGGTCTTAACGGCCAAATCTAATAAGGGAGGGTCTGGACGGTTAAGATCTCCAAAGGGGAGGTCTTAACGGCCAGATCTAACAACGGGGGAGGTCTGGACGGTTAAGATCTCTAAAGGGGAGGTCTCAACGACCAGATTTAACAAGGGGGAGGTCTGGACGATTAAGACCCCCAAAGGGGAGGTCTTAACGACCAGATCTAACAAGGGGGAGGTCTGGACGGTTAAGATCTCCGAAGGGGAGATCTTAACGGCCAGATCTAACAATGGGGGAGGTCTGGACGGTTAAGATCTCCAAAGGGGAGGTCTTAACGACTAGATCTAACAAGGGGGAGGTTTGGACGGTTAAGATCCCCAAAGGGGAGGTCTTAACGACCAAATCTAACAAGAGGGAGGTCTGGACGGTTAAGATCTCCAAAGGGGAGGTCTTAATGGCCAGATCTAACAACGGGAGAGGTCTAGACGGTTAAGATCTCCAAAGGGGCGGTCTTAACGGCCAGATCTAACAACGGAAGAGGTCTGGATGGTTAAGATCTCCAAAGGGGAGGTCTTAACGACCAGATCTAACAAGGGGGAGGTCTGGACGGTTAAAATTTCTAAAGGGGAGGTCCTAAAGGACACATGGAGGTCCTGAAGGACATGGGGGTTTCAAATAGACAAGGAGGAGGTCCTAAAGGACACAGAAAGGTCCTGAAGGACACGGGGATGTCCAAATAGACAAGGAGGAGGTCCTAAAGAATACAGGGAGGTCCTGAAGGACATGGGGAGGTCCAAATAGACAAGGAGGAGGTCCTAAAGGACGCAAGGAGGTCCTGAAGGACACGGGGAGGTCCAAATAGACAAGGAAGAGGTCCTAAAGGACACAGGGAGGTCCTGAAGGACACGAGGAGGTCCAAATAGACAGGGAGGAGGTCCAACAGAACAGAGAGTGAGTTCAAATGAGCATGAATGAGATTTAGACCTGGGAAGGGAGGTCTGGACCGGAGAAAATCCAACCACTTGGGAGGTCTAGACCTAAGGAGGTCTGCATCCTTGGATCCAAATGAAGGAGAGGTCTGGACCATCAGATCTGGACGAAGGGTGGCCTGGACGGAGGGGTTTCAAGGGAGAGGGATCCAACGGAGGAGATCCACAGAAAGTGGTCCAGAGGAGGTCTTGACGATCAGGATAAACGCAAAGGTGATCCCGATGGTCAAGAGGAGATCAAGGAGATCTCGACGGTCAAGACCAACACAGGGAAGGTCTCAATGGTCAAGATGAAGCCAAAGGAGGTCCTTTCGGACCCGGGGAGGTCCAAATGAGGTTCAGATGGCCACGGATAGGTCCAAAGAATTGAGAAGGATTGAAGTGAACCCAAAAGAGGTTCCAATGAACAAGGAAAGATTCCAGTGAACCTAAAGAGGTTCAAATGAGTAAGGAATGGAAGGAGGTTAAACGAGAAAGAGATTCAGAGGGTGAGGATTCACTTCGTGGTAGAATTTCAAATATCAAGGGTGGTTGAAACAGAAACCCGAGTTGGAACACCTCAAGGGTGGTTGTGACCCAAACAAAAAGGGAAAGGTCAAAACCACAGAGATGGTCTAGTCCCCAGAGGAGGACTAGCTCCAAGGGAAATCTAAACTTCAAAGGAGGTCTAAATTTACAAAGATGGGTCTAAACCTCACGGAAGGTCTAAACTACAACAGGGAAGTCCTGATCAAAAGGGTGATATGGACCCGAAGGGTAATCATTACAACAGATCACGAAGATGACCATTAGATTGGTCAGAGTCGAGGGGAGATCTCAACAGAGAGGGATTTCCAAAGAAAAGGGGAGATCTGAATGGACAAGAAGAAGAACAACACCAGAGGCCAATAGAAGGGAGGTCTGGACATAAAAGAAAGTCCAAACAGGATGGAGGAAAAGAGATCCTACCAAGAAAAAGGAGAGATAGCTCCAGAGAGCTCGAGTAAAACCCAAAAGAACCAAATTTTGGATTAGTTGAAGTTTAGCTTAGTCATTTTAAACACTTCAAATTCTAAAAACTCCGGTTAAGCTTTGGAATTTCAATAAAACCAAATGGTTCTTTTTATTTTGAAAATTTCCAAAAAGGCTCAGAAAAACCCGGGTGTTACATCTAATCCCCGAATCAACACGCGCATTGAATTCACCGCGTCCATCCGCACTCATCACGGCCCTTACCTTCCATCCTAGTGCCCTTAATCCCCGATTTCGCTCCGCCATGCCGCAAGACCTTCTTACTCTCCACGGCAATCCTGTGCTGCCCGTGCCCCTATAAATAGAGCCTTGGGTGCGCCCTTCTCTTCTCACCCCAACGCCTCAGAGCTCCTCTCCTCAATCCCTCGCTAGCGCCCAAATTTTGGAGTTCGACGCCGTCGACCGAAGCTCGGATCTTCTTCAATTGCGCTGCCACCGTCGACGCTCCGCCCTTGACTCCGCCACCGACGACATCGCCGCAACACCGCGCAACTGGAGCTTCCCGCTGCGCTTTCTCGCAATCCCGGTGAGCATCACGATCAGGATCTTCCGCCCTCTCTTTTGCACACATCCGCACCCCTCGCCATGACGCGTAGCGCCGGCGAGGGTGGTCACCGGAGCTCCGCCAGTTTCGGCCTACGTGGCCTTGCCACCTCAGCGCCACGTCACCTTGTTTTGCCCTTGTGTCGGCCACGTGCTTGCCGAGTCAGAGCCATGTCAGCGTGTATGTGGTCGGTTCACACTCTAATCAAAACCCTCGCTCGGTGGACGTGGTCTACCGTGAGCCGAGTCACTGTCATGTGGGTCCCACATGTTAGGTTTCACTTTTAATTCTTTTAATCCCAAAAATCTCAGGGCTGACGTCAGCCTTGCGTAATAAATGGATTTTCCTTTAGAAAAATAATTCGGGAAATTCATTTAATTGCAGATTTGGGGTTTAAACTTCTAAAATCCATATCTTTTGTATCCAAACACCAAATTGGGTGTTTCAAATTCCTAAATTCATATAAATTCAAGATCTAGCTAACTAAACTAAAATTATTTAATTTGGAGTTCATTTGAATCTTTGTTTGAATTTTGTTTGAATTTGGCTTATTTTCACGTTTAGATTTCGACGACTTCGGAAAGTCGGATTTCTACGATGTTTGAGAGACACTAATCAAGCAAGGCAAGTTATACCCTTGATCATATTTGATCCCATTATTTAATTTATGTTTTAAATTATTGCATGCTTATTTATATTGAAGTTAATTTAAATTCCTGTTTTAAATTATAGTTATGCCTAATTCCTTTGTACTGTCAATATTGACATTGAAATAAACCTACCTTATCACCTTAGATGAAAATCTAGTTCATGCAATAGTATGAACTAGAACACTTTGGAAAAATTGATGCTTAGCCATGCTTAGACCAAAAATGTTTGATTTGGGGAATTTCAGCCAAAAAAATCAATTGTTGTTCAAAATGTATCCATAGCATCGGTGTGCTATGGAAGTTTGCAAATGATTTTGGAAAATAAAATAAAATTAAAAACTGGTTTGGACTTGGGCGAAATGGATAGTTGGTGGGTGTAAGTTTATGCACGGGCTCTTCTCTGGAATGGTTGAGGCCCAGGGTTTGTTTTGGAAGTCGCCCAGTCAATTAAGGACCGGTCTGCGAGCTGCGGATTGTTAAGCCAAAATCGTACTACCACATATCCTATATGGGCAGGACCTGGCTAACTAATTTGCAATGTTTCACCGTGGTCGTTCCCTTCAGATGCGGTAGGTAGTCATGTTATGACCTACATTAGTCCCACCTAGCGCAAGAGGGGGCTCTAATCCTGCGGGTTGTAGCCCAAAGGGAGCGAAACCTTAGCAAGGGGAGACTGCGGTGGAATGGCGCTTTGTAAAAGCCTTGACATGTGCTCTAGACTGCTTACATAAGGTAGTGAGCAGTGGCATTGGCCATGCCGGACAAACTAGAGAATTCATGTCATGTGGGTAAAGTTGTACAACCTTTGCAGAGTGTTAATCTATTCGAATAGCCATGTCCACGGTCATGGACATGCTGAGCAAAGCCTTTCGCGGATTAGAATTTGGTTTTGTTTTCAAAAGGTTTTGTAAAATAGTTTTGACATGGATGGGTGTTCATGACAAAAATTATGGGTTGAAGCCCCAGGTTGGTGCCCGTGTTTATGTTGGTGATGGGTTGGTGCCTGCACTAGCCTTATCAATTCGTTTAAAACTCAATTTTAATTATTGTAAAAAAATGAGCCTTTGAACTTAGTATTGTATTTAAATTGTCAAATATTGCTTTTGCGCAAATAACCCTATAAGCCATCCTTTGTTACATCCATGTATGCATGTCATTACGTTATTTGATCGGTGTAACTTAAGTAGCACGGTAGTTGTGCTCATACTTGCTTGATGCAAACAAATTTCAGAGCAGAAGGACTTCGCTACTGGTGTGGATCTTGACGACTAGGCTGCTACCCCAGTCGATTGCCTATGGCAGATCTGCTGGACTCCGCTACTTCTTCGTCTTCCACTGTGTTCTTTATTGTTGGCTTGTAAGCCTCTTTTGTAATAAACTCTGTTGATTATTAATAAAGTATTCCGATTTATGGATGTTACCATATTTGTTTACTATGTGAACTAGCTACTGATCATGGGACTAGTTCAGAAATGCACAGAGGATTTGGGGTGTTAATCCCGGGTCCGACAGGATCTTCCTCTGGATCTTCTTCGGGATCCTCTTCTGGTTCTTCCGGATCTTCTTCTTCTTGATCATCTTCGGGCTCGTGCTGACCGTAGAGAGCCTCCTCCAGAACAGCGAACCTTTCTTCTGCTTGGTCCAAGGTCTCGTAGACACACTCTAGCTCGGTGGCGACCAACTCTAGCAACTCCTCCTGAGCAGTTGAGAACTGAGCGAGGTGCACCAATGTAGTATTGCCTTCTCCACTCGTGGATGGGTAGCATGTTGGTCAATCCACGGCTGCAGCTCTGGGATGGTAGCGGAAGATAGTGTCCCGCAGCTCACGCTCGTAGATGTTGCAGATCTTGAGGATGGCAAGGCGTGACGACTCTTGTATTCCTTCTGAGAAGTTGATCCTTCTGATGGAGAGGTTCAAAGGCTGACTGGCTTTGGTGTTCCTCCTCGCATAGACAGTCAGACGGTAGATCAATCCACGATCTCGCCCGTTGACCACCCAATGGTTTCCATGGTACATTGGACGATCAAAGCCTCCAAGTATCTGCAACAGCTTCCATAGCTCTGCGGCAAGTCCGCCTTCGCGCTCACCGTAGGTATGAAGTATCTGTCAAGACAAACAAGAGGATAGGAACCAACTTAAAATAGCAGGGAGAGGAAAAGATTCAAGCAATAGTTGAGTTAAGAAAGACATGAGAGGAGTTAAGCAGTTCAATTAATCTTACAAGTTAATTTTTCTTTAGAAAATAATTTGGACTCTCTAAGACGGCCGATCTAACTAAGGTCAAGACCTACAGTCAGTATGGCTATGATACCACCTCTGTCGGGACCCAAAAATGCAATTCTGGACCCTCTGTGTATAATGCATTAGTGTAGGATCACGCTAGTGCACACAGTTTCAACATAGATGAATATCGATTCACACAAAGCATAAGGTAAAACAAATAACAATAGTAATTTAACAGTTTGTTTTTACAAAGACACATAGCCTAAACAAGTTATTCACATAGCCATATGACTTAGATCACATAGCTTTGGGCTTTGGAAGTTTGAATCTAAAAGAAATCCTATTTTCAGAAATATCCTAATTATTTTCCAATTGAAAATACCGAAAAGAAAGAAAAAAGAAATCACTGACGTGTGGGTCCCACATGTCAGTGACCTGGTTCACAGTAGACTAAGTCCACCGAACCGATCTGGATCTAGTTTGGCGAGGCTGACACGCATACGTGCTGACGCGGCGCCACGCACGCGACACGTAGGCAAGGAGGCTGATGTGGCGCTGAGATGGCGCTGATGTGGCTCAACGGCGAAGGCGGTGGCGCACGGGAACCATGGATCTGATGAACGACGGCAATCCGCTGGCGGCGACTAGTACAGGTGCGTAGCTAGCGCCGTTGTGATGGTGGTGGCCGGTGGCGAGCTCGAAGCGGGGGAAGGCTTCAGGTGTTGTCGGATCAAGGCTCTAGTGACGCTCTGACAAAACCAAGAGGTCCAGGAGGTAGCTCTGATGACGAGGAACATGATGGTGCAAACCACGAGGGCAGGGCATCACCGACGATGGCGGAATTGAAGCTTTAGGGTTTCGGTGACCGAAACCTAAATCTCCAATTGCAGCGGCGCTAAAGCTCTCGGGGTGAAATTGAGCTAGGGTTCTTGGTGCGGCTGCTCTTGCGATCCCAGGGATGCTTTTATAGGGGCCGGACCGTGCAGATTTGGAAATCCCCAAATCGAGTCCGTGAAGAACACAAAAAAGGGAATTCAAATCAGGTAGGGATAGAATTGGGTTCGGGCACCAATTGAAACCAGATACGGGTGCGAAAAGCTAGGGGATAGGATTTGGTAACAAAATCAAGCAGGTTTTAGTTTGGAAATTGTTGTTATCGGGTGGAGCTTGAAGCTCTTTAATGGCAGATGCGGTTGTGACTCGGCGAAGACGGTTTACTTCGGAGACAATGACGCGCAGTCCCACTGGCAGTGAGGCTGTTTAATGCGAGCTTAACGTGAACATTCAGATCATGCGTCCTAACTGTCCGATTTCGATTGGACGCTCCAGATCGCGTGTGCCGCTGCACCATCCGAACGCCCATCGATCTTGAGCGCCCATTCTGATAGAACGGCTCACAATGAGTGAGATGTTTGGATCGTCCAACAAAGACAACAGATCTTGACCGCCCATCCTTGATCGAAGCGGTGGCAAGTTGAGTTGAGCTCGCGCGAAGGAAAAGGAAACAGAGGCTGACAAGCAGGGCCCACATGTCAGCAGAGGCGGGCACGCGCGCTGAGCGAGCTGGACCACATAGGAGTTGGGCCGAAAGCGAGAAGGGATTGGGTTTAGGCCCAAAGAGATTACTGAGATTTAAATAGGTTTTCAATTTTATAAAATACCAGAAAATCCAAATGGCAAATAAAAAATAGCAAATGAACTTAGAAAAATTCTAGAAAAATCTAGAAAATATATCCAAGCACATAGAATCCAAATAAAATAGTTTTGACCATTGTTGATGTTGACTTTAATCATATTAAACTGTTTTGATACACAAGGTTCAATATCAAGCTTTTGAATTAAACTCAAATAAAATCAAATGGTGAGTTTTCTCCCTACTAACTATTTAAAAGATGTTACATGTGTGTTTGGAGTCTCTTTAGAAAAATTGCTTGGATTCCTTGTCTCTGCACGATAAATCAAAGCAAATTCCAAAAAGATAAAGGCCATCATGCAAATGCGCCCTCCAACCACGAAGAAAGAAGTCCAAAAACTCACAGGGTGCATGGTGGCTTTAAGTCATTTCATCGCACAACTGGGAGAAAAAGGACTACCTTTCTTCAAACTTCTAAGGAAGCACGAGGGTTTTGAGTGATCAGAAGAGGCAAACGTTGCCTTTGAGGATGTCAAGAGGTATCTTACGAGTGCTCCTATTTTAGTTTCTCCAAAACCAGAAGACACACTCCTAATTTATCTAGCTTCCACGCCACAGGCAGTGAGCGCAGCACGGGTCGTAGAATGTGAAAACGTCCAACGATCACTTTACTACGTAAGTAAAGTTTTACACAGGCCTAAGGAGCGTTACCCTCAAGTCCAAAAACTTCTATATGCCCACCTCATGTCTTCAAGAAAACTGTGGTATTATTTTCAAGCGCATAAGATAATTGTGCCGTCTGAGTTTCCCTTAGGAGTGATCCTTCAGAACAGGGAAGCAGCGGGACGCATGGCAAAATGGTTAGTAGAACTTAGGGAGTTCGACCTCCATTTCGTGTATCGAACGGCCATTAAATTCCAAATCATGGCAGACTTTGTTGCCGAATGGGCAAATCTTGAACATGTTCAGGATCGCCAGTACGATACCCACGAACAGTGGATGATGTATTTTGACAGATCACTTACTTTAAGTGGCTCGGGGGCTAGGGTGGTCCTAGAATGTCCTACCGGAGAGACCTTAAAGTATGCCATTCAATTAAACTTTCAGGCCACTAACAACGTGGCAGAATACGAAGGTTTGCTGGGTGGCATATGAGCCGCAAAAGCGCTCGCGATTCGACGACTACTCATGAGAGGAGACTCTCAACGAGTCGTGAGTCAGGTCAGAAAAGAGTACCAGTGCTCTAACCCAACCATGTCTCAGTACTTATCAGAAGTTCAAAAGCTTGAAAATCATTTTTTCGGTTTCAAGGTACAATGTATCCCTCAAAAGGATAATTTCCTCGCAGATCAGCTTGCTCATATGGCTTCTTCCTAATCACAAGTATCCAAAGGAGTCTTCTTGGAGCAGCTCCAAAAGTCGTCTCTGGTCGAAACACTAGAGATAACTCTTATTGAGATAGCCTCTCTAGAGTACGAGGATACCTAGATGAATCCTGTCTACGAGTATCTTCAGATGGGTACAACACCCGATGATGATCTCGAGGCAGATCACTTGTCCCAAAAGGCCAAAATGTATACTTTGGTTGAAGGAGTCCTCTATAAATGAGGCACTCAAGAGGTACTCATGCGATGCATATCGTAGAGAGAAGGATTAAACATCCTTCACGACATACATTGGGGCATCTGTGGAACTCATGCTTCCTAGAGAACGCTGGTCGAAAACGCCTTTCGATAAGGTTTCTACTGGTCAACAGCCATCTATGATGCCAAAGAGCTGGTTAAAAAATGTGTACGATGCCAGTTTTATAGCAGGCAATACAGCAACCGGCTCAGGCATTACAAATCATCCCTCTATCATGGACTTTTGCCATCTGGGTTCTCGATATCCTAGGACTGTTCCCAAAAGCCCCAGGTGGCTTCGAGTTCCTCTTTGTGGCTATTAATATGTTCACAAAATGGATTGAAGTCGAACCTGTAACTGGGATAACAACAGAAGCAGCAAAATGGTTCATGATGAGAAGCATGATTACTCGGTTTGGGGTCCCAAGTCGAATAATCACAGATAATGGTAAACAATTTTTGAGCACAAAATTCCAAGAATTTTGCGACGAGTTGGGTACCAAATTGTGTTACGCTGCTGTTGTCCATCCTCAAAGCAATAGGGAAATCGAAAGAGCGAATGTCCAAATAATGCAAGGAATCAAAACTCGAGTCTTTGACAAGCTTGTCAAGAACTCAGGGGCTTGGGTACAAGAATTTCCCTTAGTATTATGTGCAGTTCATACGACTGCTAGTCGAGCTACAGGTAAAACACCCTTATTCCTAGTTTTCGGTGCCGAAGGTATACTTCCACCAGAACTAAAGATCAAGTCGACAAGAGTCGAAACTTTCAAAGACTCTACCCAGGCACAACTTCGAGCAGATAAAATCAACCTGCTCGAAGAGAAGATAAATCAAGCCTTAATCAGTTCAGCAATCTACCAACATGCCCTGAGCAAATACTACGATAGTAAGGTCCAACCTTGCAGCCTTACTGTAGGTGACTTGGTATTGAAACAGATTCAATCCCAGTCTAATCAGAATAAACTTTCCCCCAAGTGGGAAGGTGCTTACACAGTGATCAAAGTTACACGACCAGGTTTGGTACGACTAGCAATAGAAGATGGTCGGATTCTCTCCAATTCTTGGAACATCGACCAGTTACACAAATTTTTTGTATAACCAATCAACCCTACAATAAAGTATTAAGTTCTTTCTATCTTTATTGTCCAACTTTGAGTAGGGCTTTGATAATTTTTTGACCATTCCCTGGTCGTAAGTCCTTCTACGACCAGTACCCAGTCTTTCTTTACACTGGTCGAAAGGATGGTAACATCACCTAGTCGAAGTATTTCCTTTCTACACGTGGTCCTGTCCACTAAAAGGAACTTCCTAGTATCGACTGTATCCTCACTTTTGCTGCCAATACAAAGAGCTTGGGTTTTAAAAAAAAACATGGTCGAAATATTTTCAAGCCAACTTGTCGGTGTTTTAAAACCGATTTTACGTAATGATTGTTTGATTCGGGGGGGTCTTCAAGACTCAAATCACGTAGAGAGAATGACACAAGGATTTTTATGCAGGTTCATGACTTCTCCAGAGAGAATAAAAACCCTACTCCTATGTGGATATATTGAGTATGCTAGTTACAAATCAAGAGAAAGACTCGAATGGAAATGCCTTATGCTCCTGATTGCCCTCCCCCTTCTCCTGATGATTCTGCCTTTTTATACAGTACTCAAAGTGGGCTACCATTTCTCCAGTCCAAAGGGTGCCTCAATACTTCAGATAATGGAGCTGTTACTGGATATTATTATGAGAGTAGTAACGTTCCCACGTCGCCAGGCAGTTATCACTAGGACAGAGAGTTAAATCATGCCATTATTCTAGAGAACAATAGTGTAATTAACTGCCCATATCTTTAGATATGGTGTAGAAGATTCTCTGATCGACTAGGCCCACGTGTTTGTAAGCCCCATCGACTAGGGACTGGTCGTAGAAGAGCTTACGACTAGGTGGTAGTCGTAGTAAAGCTTACGACCGCTTACGACCACCAACTGATCGTAGGAGGACTTATGATCAGGGGATAGTCGTAGAAGGTCTTACGACTATGGGGTGGTCGTAGAAGAACTTACGACCTCTAGCTTCTCCCTTATGAATATTAAGGGGTATACCCAAGAACCATATCATGGTATTATTATCCATAATATGAATTACAGATAAAATAATTAAATGAAGATTATTAGATCCTCATCATCTGGCCCCCAGCTTTAAGTGAAAATAACTTATTTGAAAAAGGAGTCGTAGATGACCTTACTGTTAGAATAGGTGTTAGAATAGGGACTCTTTTATATTTCCTTATCTGCCTTTTGTATTGCCTTATCTTTATATAGCATGCACCCTTGTACACCCTATATATATTGCCCATTGGGCATCTTCAATACACACACAATATTCATAACATGGTATCAGAGCAAAGGTTAGGGTTAGGGTCTGTTACCGCCGTCGCCTCTCCTAGCCTTTACTCGCCTCCGTTGCCGCTGCCCCCGGGAGGACCGATCCTTGCTCCTGGGGTGGCCTCCTTTTCCGGCGCCGTCTTGTGCCCCTGGATCCCGATCTGCGCGCGAGCAATCCGGCCATAGAAGATCCTTTTCTGGATCCCGATCCGCCACACCAACCTAGGCAACCCTCGAAGATCCTCATCATCGTTGAGCTGCCTCTTCTTCCTTGCCTGGATCCAAGCCCAGCGTCAAGCCAGTCACCGCATCATCCTCCGCCGAATCGAGCGTTGCCTCCTTTAGGCAATCAGGCCCCTGGCCCCCTAGGGGAATTGCTTGAGGTACACGAGGGCGGCCTAGTCGTCGTACACGGGGGCAGCCTGGTCGTCTGCGCCCTGCTGCTTGCAGAGCACGGAGTTCCACGGATTCTTGATGGAGTTGTCGAAGCGCCCAGGGAGGTACCGCGCGATGGTGGCTCACTTGTTGCCGTGCACGCACTGCTGTTGGACGATGCACTCATCCTTCTCGAGCGTGAAGGGCTGGCTATCTAGCTCTGGCACCAGGTTCTAGACCCACCACAGCTGGCACGACTTGGAGCCATGCTTGGGCAGCGCTAACGCGATCTCCGTCCAGTTCTACCACCCGTGCTTGTGCTCCTTCTCCCGGTCCTAGTCCCTGTCCCCGCGATACTTCTTCTTGCACACCACCGTGAAGCATGGCTTCTGGTATGAGAAGGAGGTGGAAGCAAACATGGGCATGGCAAATTGCTCGCATGGCCATGGCAAATTGCTCGCTGCTGCTGTAGAATTGATCCTCACAGTTCTTTCAAGGAGAAAGGATTAGATGGGTAGATGGCTAGTCCAGGCTAGTTTGTGGGGAGATATTTTAATGCTGGGTGCTGCTTTGGGCCGTATTGGGCTTGCACGTGGTGCTTCTGTTGCTAGCTATGCTAGCCAGATTGGTTACTCGGCTGTGCGGACTACATGATGTGCTGTCATTTGCTACTGCTGCTAGTATTTTATGCTATTTATCTTTTGAGTCTTCTCCTTTGTGTCGTTTCTTCCGTTGCATCCATCCAAGTCTGTACCTCTATATCTTTGAGTTCGTCTAAGCCATGCGAGTCCACAAATTTATGGTCAGTCATAGAAGCATAGGAATTGCCTTATGCATGGCAGCAGCCACCGCTCCCGCTCTTCTTTCTGGGCCGCGTGCAGATCGTAGAAGTCGTTATGATGCCGCCGCTTTCTTAGCCGCCGCCCCGAGCTTCTAAGGCCGCTGCACTTCTTTTGCGCTATCGCCGTCTTGGGCTTCAATCTACGCTGTCATGCTTCCACCTATTCCTATTCGGCTTGATTTGACAGCTCTCTCTATTCATGTCGTTTTTATCACCTTCTTCGTCGTATTATCGCGGTCTACTTTCTCAGCCCCTACACCTTGTGCTTTATGGGTTGTCACACGACCCCGATGGGAGAAGATCTTTTGATACTCGATATATTTTCCAAGAGCTACATGCTACGATGACATTATCAGACTTGGACTTCGGATTTTCCATATTTTAGTGTCAACCCTTTCCAAATGCAACGCTATTGCATATGTCTTTGAGGGAGGGTGTTAGAATAGGTGTTAGAATAGGGACTCTTTTATATTTCCTTATTTGCCTTTTGTATTGCCTTATCTGTATATGGCATGCACCCTTCTACACCCTATATATATGGCCCATTGGGCTTCTTCAATACACACACAATATTCATAACACTTACGACCAGTAGGTGGTCGTAGAATGATGGTCGAAGGAAAAGCTTTTCGACCGGTATTTCATTTTACTAGAAATATACTTGGTCAAGAAATCTTACGACTTACAAGGTGATCGTAGAAGATCTTATGACCACCAGGTGGTCGCAGTACTATTATCGGAAGTAAAACCTTTTCGACTGTTGTTTCATTTGACCATAAATAGACTTGGTTAGGAACGTAATTTCGCTTCAGGTGTAAAGACACACTCGGTTTTCTCGAGCAGGCAATTTAAATAATTTCAATCGACTCTCATAGACATGTCTGTTGGAGCAGTTCCCAAAGAGGTGGCAACTGTTGGGTTGCCACGTCTTTAACTTAGGCACGCTGTTATAAAAACTTACCGTGGGTGAGACTTAGGGTTTTTTACATTTCCCCAAATCGTTTCCACTGTTCATCAAGTTCTTGCGTTTTCTGCCGCCGACCAAATCGTATGACCTCCCGAGACCTTTCCAAATCCAAATCTCCCTTTCTTGAGAAAAATGGCCGGAGCTGCTTCCCATTGAGCCGAATCGGAGATGGACGCAGCCAAGATGAAGGCTTTGGTCATCACTGAGAAGATCTCGAAGAGGGAGTTTGTCAAGTGGATTGAGGCTACTGGGCAACATTGGCCGTCGAGGGAGATTGGGCAGATTTCTGTCTTCTAGATGTACTGTGAGTGTGGCCTTCGATTGCCTGCTCATCCTTTCCTCATACTCGTACTCGAACACTTTGAGGTGGAGTTGATGAACCTCGTTCCCAATTCCATCATGATGTTGGGCATGTTCGTTTACTTGTGCGAGGCCTACCTGGGGATTCCGACCAACTTGGAGTTGTTCTAATACTTCTATGGGATGACCAGGCTAGCGGGAATCACCGGTAGCTATAGTTTGAAGCTCCACGACAGGAACTCGAAGGAGTATATTCAGATGTTCACCCGGTCGTCGTGGCCGGGATGGAAGAAGTGGTGGTTCTACTGGGAGACGACTAGTGAAGACAGCCTCTCTTTCGCCGAAAATGGTGCCGAGAATGGTGCTTCCTGGGATTTGACTCCCAAGGATCTCGGCCGGATCACCCCTTACATTCAAGCCATCAAAGACTTGAAGGAAGAGGGGCTCACCGAATGGCACGTGGTGAAGGATTTCATCACGCGCTGTATTAGCCCTCTGAAGAAGAGGGCTCATCCCATGTGGAGGTACTCGGGGCCGCAAGACCCGACCAGAGATTATGAGAAGGGTAAGTAAATTTCCAATCTTAACCTTCTTTCTGTTGATCTCGAACTTAGCTATTAAAAGTTTACTTACTCCTGCAGATCTCTCACAAGTGAAAATTGACGCTCAAGTCAAGCTCATTTGTGAGAAATCCCCGCCATCCAATGTGGTGGCTCCTCAAATCCTGGCGGTTCTGTCTGTAGAGGACAAGATGGAGCGCCTAAAGGTAATCAAGAATTGATTTCATCTTTAGGATCTTATAGTCGTAGAAAAACTTACGACTAGTTACTGGTCATATGCAGACTTACGACAAGGGAGGCACAAGTTCAAGCTCTGCTGCTCCGACTAGGCCCTTTGCAAAATTTGCTGCAGAGATGGCTGCTACAGAGAAGGCAAGGGCGGCTGAAGCACTTAAACGCAAAGTGCCTAAGATCAAGGTACCCTTCTACTACGACAATAAGACTTTCGCAGTTTCTACCTCCCATGGCTTTGTCAAGCAATAAGAAAAGGAGAACTAGAAGAGTTTTATGTCTTTTGTGAAGGAAATCGTTGTACCAGTAGTGCCTGTGGTCAGGGCAGTGCTGCCCTTGAGGTGGTCGAGACAGGTCTCGGCCATCTGGAGAGCTAGGAGGCTCAAGGAGCGGTAGTGCTCGTTCAAGACCTACGACCAGATGTGGTCGTGGTTGATCCTATTCCTCAACTCGAGTTTCGACCAGTCATGATCGAAGAGAAGAAGTCGAAGAAATCTTCTTTGGGGAAAGTTTCTTCCAAATTCAAGATTAAATCCGTGACACAAAGGTATGTAAAAAGACAAAAGTGTAAGAACAACATATACCTTTTGCTTTTTACCCTTTGACGTGTTTTTTTTTGTGATCTTAGCGCGACTCCTCCAGCCCTCAAGGACGTTCCTGTCGAGGAATCCACTGCTATTTCTCCGGCGGTCGAAGAAATGACAGTGGTGGTGGTCGAAGGGTCGTCCACCGTCAGAGTGGTGGAATAAGTCGTTGCTGCTGAAGCAGCTGCGACCACGGGATTGGTCATAGAGGCCGAAGCGAAAACGGCGCTTGATGCAACAGAGGCATTAGGCCAAGGCGATGGATCGTTGGGCCATCGCGTCGGGAAGGAAGTAGCCGTAGACGTTCCTCCCGGTCGCCAAGAAGGAGTTGTCGTCACCGAACTAGAAGAATAAGAATATGTCAACTTCTTTTCTGGGTTCTTTGGCGGCTTCGCTAGGAACTCGCTTAGATCTCAGAATCGAAGTTCTCCACCCCAAAGATATTCCAAACAGAGGGAATATTTTTGACGACAAGCGTCTCAAAAAGGTGTGGTGGAATCGGTTGAAGAGATCGACGAACTGAAGAACCCTACAAGCGTACTCTCCATGTTTGCTCGAACGAGCATTAACGTAAGTACTTGTCACCTAACATTTATATATGTGGCTTTTCTCGCTTCTCACTGCCTTTCTTTATGCAGACAGCTCTAGAGCAAATTGTCACTATTGTAGAGTACAATCGACAACTTGTGCAGCTGCGATAGGAGAAAGAGGAACTCTACGAGCAGGAAGAGAGATGGTAAGTCACTATTACTCGTAGTTGTTTATGTTTCAACCACTTGCACAGTGTTTATGTGGATTGTCATAGAAGAATTTACGAATAGGTACTAGTCGTAGAAGGACTTACAACCAGGGAATTGTCGTAGAAAAACTTACGACTAGGCACTAGTCGTAGAAGGACTTACAACCAGGGAATTGTCATAGAAAAACTTATGATTAGGTACTGGTCGTAGGAGAACTTATAACTAGAGTATTGTCGTAGAAAAACTTACGACTGCTTGTTCTATACTCATGTCTACTCTTTTCCTCTGTGGGTTCAAGAGCGAAGAGTAGACCTTGGCTGATTCGCTCGACATCGAGAAAGTCAAGACGAAAAAGCTAAAGTGTAACATCCCAAAGTTCTATTACCAAAATAAAAATAAATAAAGATATTATTTTATTGGATTTTCTAGCTGTCAAAGTTCTTTCTTGATTTTCTATAATTTAAAAAGAGTTTTCTTTGTTAAAAGAAAAGAAAAAAACTTAAGTATTTAATTTCTTGGTTTTAAAGTCAAAAAGAAAATTTTTAGAGTTTTCTGGGATTTTATTGGATTTAAAGTGAAAAGCAAAATTTTAATTAATTTCTGGAATTTTAAAAGCTTTTCCCTAATTATTTTAAAGCCAAAATAAATTATGTGCAAAAACTATTACCATCTATAAGTTGAAATTATTTTTATGAAGTTCAAAATAATTCTAGAAATTTTTGTGAATTTTTTTAGAATTTTTGGACTCTATTTGCTATGTTCTAAAAATATTTGATTTATTGCTTAATCTTTATTTCGAAAATAAAAAAAGAAAAAGAAAAGAAAATTCTGTTCGGACTGGTCCGAACATACACCTTGAATTGTTCGTTCTGTCCGTGGCAAACAGTGTTTTGAACCTACCGCGCGGGCACCCATCCCAAGCTGCCACTAGCCCAGCACGCTTAACGTGAAGGCCTCCTCAATGCACAGCCAACTAGCCAGTTTGGTTTCCAATTAACACAACCTTCCTTTATTTCATTTATTCCTTGTTTTCTTCTCTCCTAGCCCATCTTCTTCCTGAATGCATCACTCCTGTCTGCTTTCTTCAAACCGAGCTACTCATGGCAGCAATGGCCGTCGCCACCCTCGCCAGCTCCGGCCACCGCCACCCCTTGCCGTGCCGCCCCCTTCCCCGGCCGCGCCGCCCCTCCCCTTGCTTCCTCGCCGTGCCGACGCCATTAAAACTGAGCCACCCGAGCTCTAACTCCATTAATGGCTGCCGGCCAATCTTTCTCCCTTTTCTCCACACACGGTGCATTAAATTAGATTCCGTTTGAAAGGGAATGTGTGCATTAACCTCACACACGTTACCATACCATCAATTGGACGTTTCCTCATTTGCATCCAATCAATTTGACATATTTCAATCGTTCTTCATTACACTAGAAAATTTCAAATTTTCTCAAGCAAAATCCTGGTGATTCAAACCCCTCCTCCCCTATATAAAGAGAGCACCAGGAGGCCCTCTCCATCCTCAACCCATCCCCAAAACCACTCCTCCCCTCTCCCCCAATTTTGGTCGAATTTTGGAGTTCAATCTCATTTTCATCGGTCAATTGTGCCTCCCACGGTGGAGCCCCGGCATCATCGACCACACTGCTAGCTTCGTCTTGCGACATTCTACGCCGTGCTCACCCTCTCGTCGCCGAAGCACCGCCGCCACCGTGAGCCCAAGTCGCGCCGATGACGTCGTCCGCGCCTCCGGCCATCCGTGCATGTTCCACCACCACCGAGATGAGCACCGGCATCCCCGTCCTCCCCTCTCTCCATTCCACCCCTCGCCGGCTGCCAGAATGCTGTCGTTCGCCGGCAATGTCGCCATCCGAACCTTAGGCCGAAGCCTCTTCCTTTGCGAATTGCGTCGGTGTCGAGTTAGCTCCAGCCACACCGTCTCCACTACTGGTATCGCGATGTCGCACTCTCCGCGGTGCTCCCCTCCCCTCGCCGGCATCGTTGCCAGAGCTCCATGGCCACCACCAACTTTCTCCATGCTTGCTGCCTTTCTGATTCGGCTGAAGTGCTTATAAAGATGAACAATATCAATATATTTAGTCATGCATTGCCCTTTGTACAAGTCCCTTTTAATCTTCCAAAAATTCGTTCTCTCACATGCAAACTCCAAATCCGTTGATTCTTTCTCCTAAATTCATCTACTATTTTCAGTATTTGTTTTGTAATTTTTAGATTTACGCGTCGTCGCCGCCGCCGGCTGACCATGTGCGTTCCACCCCAACCGAGGAGAGCATTCCATTCCCCATGGTTCCCTCTTCATCTCTTCGCAAATCTCACTCGCTAACTCTTCTCCGTTCGCCCGGAACGTCGGCGTCAGCTCGTCGCCCGTCGAAAATCTTCTCCGTCGGACAGTATTGTCATCAAAGGTCATATGGCTCGAAAATCTATACCGTTGAGTTCGCCTCAACGCGTTCAACGTCGTGCTTCTGTTGCCATCACCATGGCCATAAAGCTCTTTCCTTTTTCCCAATCAATCTGAAACCACAATTTCCACATGAATAGTGATTTTCGGAATTCTATTATTTCATGTGATTTTCATCCTTCCGGAAATTCGTTCTTCCTCATATGAACTCCGATTCCATCAATTCAACTTCTTAAATTCATATAAAGTCGATACCTTCCTAGTAGTATTTATTTTATAATTTTTGGATTTTATTTGGATTTTATTTGAATGTTATTTGAATTTGGATCGTTTACGCGTATAGATTTCAATGACTTCGGACAACCGGATTTCGATGCTGTTTGAGAACAACGATTAATCAAGCAAGGCAAGTTATACCTTTGATCATATTTGAATCCCAGTATTTTAAATTATTTAAATTCTGTTTTAAATTATTATTGCATGCGTATTTATATTCAAATAATTTAAATTCTCGTTTTAAGCTTTATAGTTATTCCCAATTCCCTTGTATGACCGATAATTGTCAAGAGAGGTGGTATGGAGAAATATTTCCGAATGCGATATATATTCTAGAGTTAGAATTTGATGTTTGGATAATAAAAGTAGATTGTGGGTAGATGTTTAATGATAAAGAAAGAATGATGATGGATATGGGATTAATGAATATTGAACTACAGAAATAGGTAATTATTGATATTAGACTATTGACGAATATGAATGATAGAACTACACGATTGTTGGATATTGGGTTATAGAATTTGATTGTTATTGAGATTGAATTATAGATACATATATTATTATTGGGCATCGGATTATCGGAGATGGAATTATAGGATTACATAATTGATGAACATGGGATTGTAGATATACATTATGGATGGATATTGAATTATAGAATCACGTGATTATTAGATATTAGATTATATGAATACATGATGACAGGATTAGCAACTCATGATGTTAAACTTTGGTGGATTAGTTGAATCAAGCAGTATGTATAAAACTCTACGGGATTAGTGGGAAGAATTGGTTATATTGGATTATCGGATTATATTAATATTGGATTGTAGGAGTAGATGGTTGTTGCATATTGAACTATAGGACTAAATGATTATTGGACTATAGCCTTACATGACTGTTGGATAATAGGTATACATGACTGTTAGATAATAGAGATATATTATTATCGGATGTTGGATTGTAGAAGTAGAATATTGTTGGAGAATGGATGGACAATGTCGGATTATAGAGATAGGTGATTTATGGATATTGGATTACTGGAAGTTGGATTATAGAAATACAATATTGGAGGTTGACCTACTGACCTTGAAATTGACAATTCTTGAACATTAATCCATCATACCTTGTCGCCCTAGATAAAAACTCTTGTTAATACAATAGTGTTAACAAGATGCTTTTGATTGAAAAACTTTATGCTTAGTCAAAGCTTAGACCAAAAATATTTGATTTGGGGAATTTCAGCCAAAAATCAAATGTTGTTTAAATTGTATCCATAGCATTGGTGTGTTATGAAAGTTTATAAATGACTTTGCAAAAAATGAAATAAAATGATGGTTTGGACTTGGGCAAAATGGATGTTTGGATGGTGCATGTTTATGCACAGGCTCAATCTGGTTAGGGTTGAGGCCCAAGGGTTGTTTTGGAAGTCGCCCAAGTCAATTAAGGGCCGGTCTTCGAGCCGCATCTTGCTAAGCCACATTGTACTACCACATGTCCTGAGAATGGGGAGAGGACCTAGCTAACTAATTTGTAATGTTTCACCGTGGTCGTTCCATCCGGTTGTGTGGGTGGTCTTTTATGACCTACATACATGCATTCCCACCTGGCGCAAGAGGGGGCCTGAACCCGACGGATGGTCAGTCTAAAGGGGGCGAAACCTTAGCGAGGGGGAGACTACGGTGGGATGGAGCATTGTAAAGGCCTTGATACGTGCTCTAGACTGCTTACCTAAGGTAGTGAGCGGTGGCATCGATGGATGCCAAACAAACTAGAGAATTTATGTCTTGTGGGTAAAGTTGTACAACCTCTACAAATTGTTAAGAACTATTCAAATAGCCGTGTCCACGGTCATGGACATGCTTGGCAAAGCCACTCAAAGTTAGACTTTGGTTTTGATTTCAAAATGATTTGACACAAATGATTTTGGATTTCTATCCAAATGGGAATTGGGCAGGAAGCCATGTGATAGGAGAGTATCCTTCACCACTCTTGTGTGAATGTTATCTGACTATAAAACTTGAGAATTTGTAAAATAAATTTTAGTTATAGAATAACTGCTTTGGAACTTAGTACAAGTATTTGAAGAAAACATTGCTTTATGCAAACTCAACCAATAAGCCTTTCGTTGATATATCCTTGCATGCATTACAATCTGTTATTGGGTGTAACTTGCGAGCATGGAAGTTGTGCTCATCCTTACTTGATGCAAATAAATTTCAGAGGAGAAGGACTTTGCTACCGGTGTGGATCTCGACGACTAGGCCGCTACCCCAGTCGATTGCCTGTGGCAGATTAGCTGGACTCCACTACTTCTTCATCTTCCGCTGCGTTTGTTATTTTTGGTTTGTAAGCCTCTTTTATAATAAACTCTGTTGATTATTAATATAATTGTGCGATTTATGGATGTTACCATATCTATTTACTATGTGAACTAGCTACTGATCATGGAACTAGTTCAGAAATGCACAGAGGATTTGGAGTGTTACTCCCAAGTCCGACATAAAGGAAGAGGATGAAGCCTTTCTAAAGAAGCTTCAGGAGGCAAGCTCTGCAATTGAAAAGTTGCAGGGACGAATAAATGGTAAGTGCTGAACTTAAAACCGCTTATGATCTTCTTTTCTTTCTCTAACTCTTATTCCTTTTTCAGAAAAAGAGGTCGAAATGGGGAAGCTCGAAACCGAGGTCAAAGAAAAGACTTTGGTTCTTCACGAGATTTCCCATATCGCCAAAGAAAAAGATCAGGTGGTCAAGTCGTGGGAAGAGCGCTATGCAAAGAGCACTGCCTTTCATGATGATGAAGTCAAGAAGTTAGGTTCTCGACTAGCAGGTAAGCAAGTCTTTACCTGCGACCAGTTTTATTTTCCTTTTGGGGTCATTTTATCTGACTAGTTTTATTATTTTCAGAGCAAACACTACTACAAAACAGGCTATAGTAGACGCCCCATCACAGACGGTTCCTTTGGAACCGCTCGTGTTGGGTCGGGCCGACCGGGTGGCGCGGGCCAACTATCACGAGCGGTATTTTTAGAACCATCTGTGATAGTCATCTATCCTGAGCGGTTCATTAATAGAACTGCTCAGGAATTATCCTGACGGTTCTATTCACAAACCGCTGCGCGATAATCGACCAATCACAAACGGTTCTCAATAAGAACCGCTCAGGATAATACATGATGGTTACGAATAAGAACCGCTCGTGATAATTAGTTATCACACACGGTTCTAGTAAGAACCGTTTGTGATATCTCGCTATCCTCTCGCCAAGACCGCCGCTTGCCCGCCAGACCGCCGCTCTGGAGGCTTCAGGTCATAGACGGTTCTTTAATAGAACTGTCAGGAATGATCCTGAGCGGTTCTATTAAAAACCATCTGTGATAGGTGCTATCACAGACGGTTCTTAACAAGAACCGTCTCTGATTGTTGGGCGGAAAACAAAAATTTAAACATAATTGTTAAGAACCGTCTCTGATTGTTGGGCGGGAAACGAAAATTTAAACATAATGGGCGGGCTGCCAAAACTCGCTTTATATAACCTCCACCTCCTCCTCTGCGGTCTCTCCTCCTCACAGCTCATACCTCCATCTCCTCCTCTGTCGTTTCTCCTCCTCACACCTTGCGCCCCGGCCTCCGCCGAGCTTGTCGCCGGCGGCCTCCTCCAACTCGTCCCGGCCTCATCGTCACCGGCCTCATCCGAACCATCACCCCCGGCCTCCTCCACTCGCCTCGACCTCGTCGTCACGCCTCCCACGACCTCGTCGCCCCGGCCTCCTCCACTTGCCGCCCGGCCTCCCACGACCTCACTCTCTACTCCCCCTTTGCTTTGTGATGTGGATTCTTGAGTTGATGCTACTATGATGTGGGTGATGCTCTTTGTGATGTGTGTAGTTCATGTTGAGTTATTTGGTTTGGGCAAAAATATAGATAGTAGATCGCGCACCGCTCAATAAAATCATCATAACTTTTGCATACGAACTCCGATTGCGGCGTTCTTTGGCTCGTTGGAAAGCTAACGAAAATCCATAAGTCAAGGTCACATTCTCTTCGCGAGGTCTCGAAAAAGTGAAAACCCCAAAAAGGTCGTTTAGGGCCTCTAAACGCCTCCAAGTTTTAGCGGACCGTTTTTTTTTTTTTGCCACGAAAAAGGCTATCACAGACGGTTCTAAACAAGAACCGCTCAGGAAAACTCATCACGAGCGGTTACGAACAAGAACCGCTCGTGAAAATGTCATCACGAGCGGTTTGTAAATTAAACCGTCGGTGATATTCTCGATCACGAGCGGTTTTAATGAAAACCGTGCGTGATAATAGCCTTCACGAGCGGTTTCAACAAAAACCGTGCGTGATAGCATAGCACGTATCACGAGCGGTTTTGAACCGCTCGTGATAACCGCCATTATCACAGACCAACAAATATGGGCGGTTCGAAAGCGAAATGCGTGATGACAGATTCGAACCAAATGTGATGAGGCTTCCTGTAGTAGTGAAACAGTCGAAATAAAATGACTCCGTGATGCTTCGACTCGTAACCAGGAGGAGATGAAGTCGATGAAGGTCAACCTTCAAGACAACATTTCTCTCTTAAACAATATACTCGGTGAGCTACGTGCTGAGGAGATCACTCCTCGTGAAGACACGATGATTTCTCACATGAGTACCATTGGTGAACAAGTCGAGACTTTGCAAGAGTTGGTGACCACTCTGAAGACCAACCAAGCTGATTCGATAAAAGAAGCGGTTGAAGAGGGAATAAGTTTTGTTCTAGCAAAACATAAAGCTCATGACCCTAGTCTTAATCTGCAACCCATCAAAGCTGACTTCGACTCCTCTGAAGTAGAAGCAGAGCGGTTGATGAAAGATATGCAGTCGATCAGCAAGTCATAGAGGAGATGCAAATAGGGTTTCCCTCGTCAGAGCAGTTTATACTAGAAACCTATAAAGACAAGTTTTTGTTATGGATACATATGATCATTTCTTCTTCCTGCAAATCATCTTGTCGAGTAGTTAGTAACTCGTAAGATCATGAATAGAAAAAGAAATTAAGACTAAGAATTGAAGTCATATTAATAACTTTATCCTAGCCCCTGACTATTTTCTCAGTTTATTTAAATAAACTAAGTAAATAGTGTCAAATGGGTTTTCTTAAAAAAGGAAGAGGTTTAGCTAACTTGTAGTTTTTGATCACGATTATCTTTGCACTGGTCGAAAGTGTAGGAACGAGTCGACACTAGGAAGTTCCTTCTAGTGGACAGGACCATGTGCAAAAAGGAAAGGCTTTGACTAGGTGATGTTACCTTCTCCGACCAGATTAATCAAATCAAGAACGGTAACTTGAGTTAGACAAACGTCTAGAGTACCTTAAAAATTCGTTCAACTTATTCTAGTACACTCGGTAGATTCGCTCCGGTAGCAAGAGTTAGAAACAGGACGACACTAGGAAGTTCCTTCTAATGGGCAGGACCACGTGCAGAGAGGAAAGACTTCGGCTAGGTGTTGTATCTTCCTCTGACAAGTTGAAACGAAACGAGTTTACCAAAAGTAGTGAAGCAAATTATAAAAGTGTACTCTTCTTAGAATATTTTTCAAAATGAATGAAGAAATAAACTAATGTACTAAGAGTTGGCTTTGAAAATATTTTGACCATGCGAATTGAACCCGAGCTCTCTGTGTTGGCAGCAAAAAGGGAGGAACGAGTCGACGCTACAAAATTCCTTCTAGTGGGCAGGACCACGTGTAGAAAGAAAAGGCTTCGACTAGGTGATGTTGCCATCATTTCGACCAGTGTAAGGAAAGATTGGGTACTGGTCGTAGAATGACTTACGACCAGGATATTGTCGTAGAAAAACTTACGACTAGGCACTGGTCGTAGGGACATCTACGACCAGGGAATGGTCAAAACATTGTCAAAGCGCTACTCAAAGTAAGACAATAAAGATAGAAAGAACCTGATAATTTATTGTAGGGTTGGTCAGTTGCACATAAAATTGGAGAGAATTTGGCCACCTTCCATTGCTAGTCGTACCGAACCTGGTCGCATAACTTCAACCACTGTGTAAGGACCTTCCCACTTGGGGGAAAGCTTGTTCCGATTAGACTGGGATTGAATTTTCTTCAATACCATGTCACCTACAGTAAAGCTGCGAGGTTGAACCTTACGATCATAGTATTTGTGCAGGGCTTGCTGATAGACTGCTGAATGGATTAAGGCTTGATATCTCTTCTCTTCGAGCAGGTTGATGTCATCCGCTCGAAGTTGTCACTGGATTGACTCGTTGAAAGTTTCGACCCTTATTGACCTGATCTTTAGTTCTGGTGGAAGCATGGCTTCAGCACCGAAAACTAGGAAAAAGGTGTTTACTTTGAGTCCGATTAGCGATCGTATGAAGCGCCCATATCTTGAGGGAAATTCTTGTACCCAAGCCCTCGAGCACTTGATAAGCTGGTCGAAGACTCGAGTTTTAATTCCCTGCATTATTTGGCCATTCGCTCTTTTGACTGCCCCGTTGCTTTGAGGATGGGTAACAGAAATGTAACACAGTTTGGTGCCCAACTCGTCGCAAAATTCTTAGAATTTTGCGCTCGAAAATTGTTTACCATTATCTGTGATTATTCGACTTGGGACCCCAAACCAAGTAATCACGCTTCTCATCATGAACCGCTTTGCTGCTTCCGTTGTTATCCCAATCACAGGTTCGGCTTTGATCCATTTTGTGAACGTATCAATAGCCACAAAAAGGAACTCGAAGCCACCCGGAGCTTTTGGGAACGGTCCAAAGATATTGAGACCCTAGATCGCAAAAGGCCAAGATAGAGGAATTGTTTGTAATGCCTCAGCCAGTTGGTGTATCTGCCTACTATGAAACTGGCGTTGTACATATTTCTTAACCAGCTCTTTGGCATCATAGAGAGCTGTTGGCCAGTAAAAACCTTGTCGAAAGACCTTTCCGACCAGCGTTTTGTAGAAAGCATGAGTTCCACAGATGCTCCCATATATGTCATGAAGGAGGTTTAGTCCTTCTCTCTGTGATATGCATCGTATGAATACCCCTTGAGTGCCTCGTTTATAGAGGACTCTTTCGACCAAAGTATACATTTTGGCCTTTCGGGATAAATGATCTGCCTCGATCGAGATCAACATCGGGTATTGTACCCGTTTGAAGATACTCGTAGATGGAATTCATCTAGGTATCCTCGTATTCTAGAGAGGCTATCTCAATAGGAGTTGTCTCTAGTGTGTTGACCAGAGACGGCTTTTGGAGCTGTTCCAAGAAAACTCCTTTTGGTACTTGCGATCGGGAAGATGCTATATGAGCAAGCTAGTCTGCGAGAAAATTATCCTTACGAGGGATAAATTGTACCTCGAAACCGAAAAAATACTTTTCAAGCTTTTGAACCTCCGATAAGTACCGAGACATAGTCGGGTTAGAGCACTGGTACTTTTTGCCGACTTGATTCATGATTAGTTGAGAGTCTCCTCTCATGAGTAGCTGTCGAATCGCGAGCGCTTTCACGGCTTGTATGTCACCCGGCAAACCTTCATATTCTACCACGTTGTTAGTGGCCTGAAAGTTTAATTGAATATCAAGGTCTCTCCGGTAGGAGATTCCAGGACCACCTCAGCGGCCGAGCCACTTAAAGTAAGCGACTTGTGAAAGTACATCGTCCACTAGTCGTGGGTATCACACTCGGGATACTGAACAAGTTCAGGATTTGTCCATTCGGCGATAAAGTCTGCCAAGATCTGGGATTTAATGGCCATTCGGGACACAAAATGGGATCGAACTCTCCCAGTTCTACTGACCATTTTGCCATGTGTCCCGCTGCTTCCCTGTTTTGGAGGATCACTCCTAAAGGAAACTCAGACGATATAATTATCTTGTGCGCTTGAAAATAATGCCGCAGTTTCCTCGAAGAAATGTGGAGGGCATATAGAAGTTTTTGGACCAGAGGGTAACGCTCCTTAGGCCCATGCAAAACTTCACTTACGTAGTAAACTGGTCGTTGGATGTTTTCATGCTCTCGACCGATCAAGGCCTCGCCTTTGCTGGCGTGGCGACTAGATAAATTAAGAGCGTCTCTTCTGGTTTCGGAGAAACCAAAATAGGAGCACTCGTAAGATACCTCTTGACATCCTCAAAGGCAGCATTTGCCACTTGTCACCACTCGAAACCCTTGCACTTCCTTAGAAGTTTGAAGAAACGTAATCCTTTTTCTCCCAGTCGTGCAATGAAACGACTTAAAGCCGCCATGCATCCTATGAGTTTCTAGACTTCTTTCTTCATGGTCGGAGGGCATATTTGCATGATAGCCTTTATATTTCTGGGATTTGCTTCGATCCCTCGTACAGAGACAAGAAATCCAAGCAATTTTCCTTAAGAGACTTCAAATACACACTTCTTATGATTGAGTTTCAGGCAGTGTTTCCTGAGGTTGTCGAATGTTTCTTACAAGTCGGAAGCATGATTAAGTCACTTGATGCTTTTTATGGCTAGATCGTCAACATAGGCTTCCAAAGTTGGGCCTAGTTGAGGTGAAAAAGTCGATTGCATCAAGTGTTGAAAAGAAGCGCCAACATTTTTTAGACCAAATGGTATTTTAACATAACAAAATGTTCCAAAGGGAGTAATAAATGCGGTCTTTTCTTTATCTTCTAGACACATATTAATCTGATGGTAACTAGAATATGCATATAGAAAACTTAATGTTTCGCAACCAGCAGTAGAATCAACCAACTGATCGATACGAGGTAAAGGGAAATCATCTTTTGGATAAGCTTTATCAAGATCAGTGAAGTCTACACACATTCACCACTTGCTATTAGACTTCCTAACCATTACAGGGTTGGCCAACCACTCTGGATGGTCGACTTCTCTTATAAAGCCTACTTTAAGTAGCTTATCCAATTCTGATCTTATAGCATCGTCGATCAGGGGCAAATCTCCGTCATTTTTGTTTTACGAGTACTTTGTCAGGCCGTAAAGCTAGCCTATGCTCGATCACCTCCCTGGGGACTCCAGGCATGTCAGATGTTTGCCACGCGAAGACATCTGTGTTTGCTGGGAGGAAAGTGACAAGGTTGTCTTCCTATTTGGGGTCGGAAGTATCCCCGGTGCGAACAGTCTTCGAGGGCTTCCCTGGATCCAGATGAACCTCTTTGACATGGTCGTTCGGCTTAGGTGCAGCTTTAGGCATCAACTGCTTGGTCGAAGGCTGCCCCTCGCTTTCTTCTCGAATTGGTATCTGGCCAACCATCTCGAGGGATCGACGGTCACACATATGCGCCATCTTTTTATCACAGTGAATTGTGATTACTCCTTTGGGACCTGGCATCTTAAGATATTGATACCCATAATGAGTAGCCATTAAGAATTTTGCCAAAGTTGGTTGTCCGAGTATGGTGTTATATGCCGTATCGAAATCGGCTATATCAAAGGAGATCATCTCTATCCTGAAATTACTTGGAGAACCAAATGTTAAAGGAAGAGAAACTTGGCCAATAGGTTTGGCCAAAGACTCCAGTACTATACCATGAAAAGAGTATCGTACCAGTCTTACCCTGGTCCTGGGTACTTGCATCTTGTCCAGGGTACTCGTAAACAAGATGTCTAACGAGCTACCACCATCAACCAACACCCGATTTACTCGACAGTTGTTGATGGTGGGCTCGACCACGATCGAAAACCAACCAAGTCGAGTAGAAGGGATCGAGCAATCACTCTTCTCGAAGGAGATGGTGACTTCCGACTACTTCGTCAGGTTATTGACGAGAGGAGGATTAAAAGCGATGTCCTCTGTGATCCTTCTACTACGGACTCCCTACTTAAAAGCTCTGATGACAGAAGAATCAGAAACTTTAGGAATGGAATTTTGAACCTGACTGAAGCATCAAATGAACTAGCGTAGATTCTCGTGGTCGTTTTATCTCATCCTGTACAGGTCGCCCTCCTTCCCAAGGCAATGGTAGGTGCCTTGGAAATTGGCTAGTAGGAGGTCGCAGAGGTGCTGCCATGAATAGATCGACTCGAATAGTTGATTTAATAACCACGATCGAGCAGATCCCTCGAGCGCAGTAGGAAGTCAATTCGGCATTACATGCTCTCCTCCTTCTGCTACTCGGATAGCGGTTGTGTAGATCTAGCAGAATTCAATGGGGTTTTGAGATCCATCATACTTCTCCAGATTCACTGGTCGAAACCGAGGCGACCAGCGAACTGCTCGGAGGTCAGGTGAGAAAGCCCAACATCCGGTAATTACTTCTTGATGCCTTATTTGTGAAAAAAGAGTTGATGTCACCAGGTGATCGTACACGACGATACCTAGTCGTAGGTGGACCCGACTTGTGGTAGGTCTCAACCTTACGAGGGAAATACTCCTCGTATTCCATCTGCTGTTGCAGATTTCTGAGTCGAAGAGGTGAGCGATCACCTCTCTTAGGACCTTGTTGATCATCAGACATTCGAGAAATTCTTCTTCGACTGGAGTGAAGATCAGGAGAGTGTCGTGACCAGTTGTCGCGCCGATCTCCACATGGTGAGTTGTTCGAATGACTAGAAGCTGAAGGAGTCGTACCGCCATGACTTCTGGGTTGATGCCGGTGAGGGTGCTCGAGTCTGGCCATCGTAGTTCTAAGCCTTTGTGCGATCTCTTCAGCGAGGAGGTCGTAGCCAGGCATTTGAGCAAGTTCTCGAGATGGGTTCTCGAGAAGATCATTGATGCGTTGGAGTTCTTGAGCTTCCTCCGACTGATAGTGAATGCACCCAGGCAGATTTCTCTGAGCCGCGATTCTTCTCTGTCGAGTTGTCTCAGGAACGTCCATACCTGGTCCTCGAGTTTGCCTCAATGGAGTGCGAGCATTTTTGACAATCTCCTTCACACTCATCATAGTGTTGACTTTGTTCATCACCGGAGGTGTCCTTGTTATCACCACGAGCGGTCGCAGCGTGTGATCATCGGGGAGCATCCTTAATCCTGTCTCTAGGAGAGTGATCATTATCTGACGGAGGGACGATGATCTCTCGTTGATGATCTCCACTTGTGCTTGAGACCTCCTCGCTTGAGGAGTAGTTGAAATACACCGTCTAGCGACTTGAAGCAAACCCCTCCAGGAAGGGGAATTCCAGGTTATAATCATCTCCGTTCGCAGGTGAGCCCTGCGATGGGATGGTCAAACTCACAAGAAAAGTGTGCTCGATCCCATCCTTTGTCGGGCTAACCGGAGAGAGACGACCACCAGATGCTAATGAAGCACCGAAATGATGGCTTCCAGGACTTGTCGTGCCGGGTCGTACTGTCTTAGATAGACTTGAACATTTGGAGGGGAAACCCTCATCATGCTGTGAGCCTGTCTTGGTACAGTCCTGTTGGTGGTCGAATTGACCCTTGCACTCTGAGGAAGCCGGTTCCACGTTTGGACGTAACGTTGTAGGGGATAAAGATCCCTCCTCAACTCCATCGATGGTATGGTCTCCTAGAGAGTGATCTCTGGAGGCGATATCACCATCGGATGATACAATACTTGGCTCGTAGTCGAAGCCAGTATCCATGCCAATATCTGCGTAATCGGCCAAGTCGAACCAGTTCTCCTCGTTGCACTCTCCTACCATAGAAGCATTAGAGTTAGGAAAAAGCGAAGGAAACCTGATGACTAGGAGATCCCCATGGTCGGTGCCAACTGTCAGTGTTTTAGAATCGATCTTATGTAATGATTATTTGATTCAGGGGGTCTCCAAGACTCAAATCGTGCAGAGAGAATGATACAGGGATTTTTATACAGGTTCAGGCCTTCTTCGGAGAGAATAACAACCATACTCCTGTGTGGATATATTGATTATGTTGGTTACAAATCAAGTTGCCGCTCTTGATTTGATTAATCTGGTCGGAGAGGGTAACATCACCTAGTCAAAGCCTTTCCTTTCTGCACGTTGTCCTGCCCACTAGAAGGAACTTCCTAGTGTCGACTCGTTCCTACTCTTTCGACCAGTACATGATAATTGTGATCGAAAACTATAAGTTAGCTAAACCTCTCTCTCTCTTTTAAGAAAACCCTTTTCACACTATTTACTTAGTTTATCTAAATAAACTAAGCAAATAGTCAGGGGCTAGGATAAAGTTATTAATATGACTTCAATTCTTAGTCTTAATTTCTTTTTCCATTCATTATCTTATGAGTTACTAACTACTCAACAAGATGATTTGCAGGAAAAAGCGGATTTATATATTCATACTAAAAAAACTTGTCTTTACAAGTTCCCTACTACAAACTACTCTGACGAAGGAGATCCTATTTGCATCTCCTCTGTGACCTTCTTGCTGATCAACTGCATCTCTTCAATCAACTGCTCTGCTTCTGCTTTAGAGCAGTCGAAGTCGGTTTCGATTGGATGCAGACTAAGATTGGGGTCATGAGCCTTAAGTTTTGCCAGAGCATAACTTACTGCACCTTCGACCGCCTCCCTTATCAAATTAGCCTGGTTGGTCTTCAGAGTGGTCACCAACTCTTGCAAAGTCCCGACTTGTTCTCCAATAGTACTCGAGTGAGCAATTATCATGTCTTCACGAGGAGTGACCTCCTCAGCACATAGCCCACTAAGTACATAGTTCAAAAGAGAAATGTTGTCTTGAATACTGATCTTCATCGACTTCATCTCCTTCTGATTACGAGTCGAAGCCTCACGGAGTTACTTTATTTTGACTTCTTGCTCTGAAAAGAGTAAGACTAGTTAGACAAAATAACCCTTAAAGGACTAGAAAACCAAATTGGTCACAGGTAAAGAGTTGCTTACCTGCTAGTCGAGAGTCCAGCTTCTTGACTTCATTGTCATGGGAAGTAGTGCTCTTTGCATATCGCTCTTCCCACGACTTGATCTCCTGGTCTTTTTCTTTGGTGATACGGGAAATCTCGTGAACAATTAAGGTCTTTTCTCTATCCTTGATTTCGAGATTCCCCATTTCGACCTCTTTTTCTGAAAGGAAATAAGAGTTAGAAAAAGAAAAGAAGGTCATTATCATAAGCGGTCTTAAGTTCAGAACTTACCGTTTATTTGTCCCTGAACTTTTGAATTGCAGAGTTTGCCTCCTGAAGCTTCTTCAGAAGGGCCTCCTTCTCTTCCTTTAGCTTTTTCGTTTTGACTTTCTTGTAGTCGAACGAATCAGCCAAGGTCTTTTCATCGCTCTTGAACCTACAGAGGATAAGAGTAGACATGAGCACAGAACAAGTGGTCATTTTTTATGACCGTTTTCCTAGTCGTAAGACTTTCTACGACTAGTACCTGGTCGTAAGTTTTTCTACGACCATTCCCTGATCGTAACTCTTTCTACGACCAGTACCTAGTCGTAAGTTTTTCTACAACCATTCTTTAGTCGTAAGTCCTTCTACGACTAGTACCAAATCATAAGTTTTTCTACGATAGTCCCCATGAACACTATGCAAGTGGTCGAAACATAAACGACTACAAATAGTAGTGACTTACCATCTCTCTACCTGCTAGAAGAGTTCTGCTTTCTCCTGTCGTAGCTGCACAAGTTGTCGGTTGTATTCCACAATAGTGATAATTTGTTTTAGAGCTTTCTGCATAAAGAAATATAGTGAGAAGCAAGAAAAGCCACATATGTAAATGTTGGGTGGTAGGTACTTACATTAATGCTCATTCGAGCAAACGAAGAGAATAGTCTTGTAGGGTTCTTCAGTTCATCGATCTCTTAAACTTGGTTTCACCACACCTTTTCGAGACGCTTGTCATCAAAAACATTCCCCCTGTTAGGAATGTCCTTAGGATGGGGAACTCGATTACGAGACTTGAAAGCAGGAGACCCCACAACAAAGCTGGATCATAGAACTCAGAAAAGAAGTTGATGTATTGTTCTTCGTCTAATTCGGTGATGGCAGCTTCTCCTTAGGGACCGGGGGGAACGTCTATGGTAACTTCCTTCCCAGCGCGGTGGTCGGATGATCTGCCACCTTGGTCAGATGCCTCTGCTGCATCATACACCACTTTTGCCTCAGCCTCCAAGATCACTACCGTGGTCACAGTCACTTCGGCAGCAACAGCTTCTTCCACCACATGGACGGTGGACGACCCTTCGACCACTACCACTGTCATTCCTCCGACTGTCGGAGAAATAGCAGTGGGTTCCTCGACAGAAACATCCTTGAGGATTGGAGGAGTCGAGCTAAGATTACAAAAAGGAAAACACGTCAAATTGTAGAAAGCAAAAGGTAAATGATGTTCTTACACTTTTGTCTTTTTACATACCTTCGTTTCCTAGATTTGATCTTGAATCCGGAAGAAACCTTCCCAAAAGAATATTTCTTTACTTCTTTTCTTCAACTACATCTGGTTGAAACTCGAGTTGAGGAATAGGGTCAGCCATGACCACGTCTAGTCATGGGTCTTGAATGAGAATTGCCGCTCCTTGGACCTCCTGATTCTCCGGATGGACCAGACCTGTCTCGACCACCCTATGAGCAAAACTTCCCTCAACTTTAGGCCCTGCTGGCACAGTGGTTTTCTTCACAAAAGACATAAAACTTTTTCAGTTCTCCTTTTCTAATTGCTTGACAAAGCCACGAGAAGCAAAAAACTGCGAAAGTCTTATTGTCGTAGTAGAAGCGCACCTTGGTCTTAGGAGCTTTGTGCTTAAGAGCTTCACCCGCTTCGACCACCTTGGCTTTCTCTGCAGCAGCCATATCTACAACGAATTTCTCAAAAGGTCGATCAAAACAGCTGAACTCGAGCTTGCCCCTTTTTGGTCAATAGTCTTTACAAGTCAACGCTTTTTGGTCGGAGGAGCCTTGACTTGCTCCGCCTCCGTGCCAATAACCATCAATTTGACCTCTTCATCATCTTAACGGTCTTCTATGCCTACTTTCTGCAGAAGTCAGAAAAAAAATTACTAAGCGGTCATAAGTCCTTCTCCGACTAGCTCCTAGTCGTAAGTTTTTCTACGGTAATCCTCTGATCGTAAGTCCTCCTACGACCAGTACCTAGTCGTAAGTTTTTCTACGACAATCCTCTGATCGTAAGTCCTCCTACGACCAGTACCTAGTCGTAAGTTTTTCTACGACAATCCTTTGGTCGTAAGTCCTCCTACGACTAGTACCTATTCGTAAGTTTTTCTACGACAATCCTTTGATCATAAGTTCTCCTATGACCAGAACTTAGTTGTAAGTTTTTCTATGACTATAAGATCCTAAATATAAAATCAATCTTTGATTACCTTTACGTGTTCCATCTTATCCTCTGCAGACAAGGCCGCTAGGATTTGAGGAGCCACCACATTGGGTGGCGGGGATTTCTCACAAACGAGCTTGACTCGAGCATCAATTTCCACTTGTGATAGATCTGCAGGAGTAAATAAAATTTCAATAGTCAAGTTCGAAATCAACAGAAAGAGAACTAAGTTGAAAATTTACTTACCCTTCTCGTAATCTCTAGTCGGGTCTTTTGGCCCCGAGTACCTCCACATGGGATGAGCTCTTTTCTTCAGAGGGCTAATGTGACCCATGATGAAATCCTTCACCACGTGCCATCTGGTGAGCCCCTCCTCCTTTAAGTCTTTGAAGGCTTGAATGTAAGGGGTAATCCGGCCAAGATCCTTGGGAGTCGAATCCTAGGAGAAAATCTTCTCAGCAGCATTCCCAACGAAAGAGAGGCTGTCTTCACTAGTCGTCTCCCAATAGAACCACCTCCTCTTCCATGCCGGCCATGAAGACCAGGTGAACATCTGAATGTACTCCTTTGACTTTCCATTATGGAGCTTCAGATCACAGCTACTAGCGATTCCCGCTATTCTAGTCATCCCGTAGAAATACTAGAATAGCTCTAAATCAGCCGGAATCCCCAGGTAGGCCTCACACAAGTATACAAACACACCTAACATCGTGATGGAATTGGGAACGAGGTTCACCAACTCCACCCCGAGGTGTTCAAGTACGAGTGTGAGGAAAGGGTGAGCAGGCAATCGAAGGCCACACTCACAGTACGCCTAGAAGACGGGAATCTGCCCAATCGCCCCCGACGGCCAATGTTGCCCAGCAGTCTCAATCCACTTCACAAACTCTTTGTTGAGGATCTTCTCGGTGGCGACCAAAGCCTTCATCTTGGCCACATCCATCTCCGATTCTGCCCACTGGGAAGCGGTTCCAACCATCTTTCTCAAGAGAGAGAGATTTGGATTTAAGAAGGTCTCTAGAGGTTGTACGACTTGGTTGGCGGCGAAGAATGTAAGAGCTTGATGAACAATTGGAGTGATTGGGGAAAAGTAAGAACCCTAGAATCACACCCACGGAAAGTTTTTATAACCGCACACTTGAGTTAAAGACGTGGCAACCCAACAGTTACCATCTCTTCGGGAACCGCTCCAACAGACAGGTATATGAGAGTCGATTGAGATTCTTTAATTTGTCTGTTCGAGAAAACCAGTATGTCTTTACACCACAAGAGAAATTACCTTCTTGACCAAGTTTATTTCCAGTTAAATAAAATAACGGTTGGGAAGGTTTTACTTCCGATTAACCATACTACGACCACTTTGTAGTCGTAAGATTTTTCTACGACCACCTTGTAGTTGTAAGATTTCCTACAACCTTCTTGACCAAGTCTATTTCTGGTCAAATGAAATACTGGTCGAAAAGTCTTTCCTTCGACCATTGTTCTACGATCATTTTCTGGTCGTAAGATCATCTACGACACCTTTTTCAAGTAAGTTACTTTCACTTGAAGCTGGGGGACTGGATGACGAGGATTTAATAATCCTCATTTAATTATTTATTTGTAATTCTTATTATGGATAATAATACCATCATATGGTTCTTGAGTATACCCTTAATGTTCATAAGGGAGAAGCTGGAGTCGTAAGACCTTCTACGACTACCCCATAGTTGTAAGTCCTTTTACGACTACATCATGGCTGTAAGTTCTTCTATGACCACCACGTGGTCATAAGTTCTTCTACGACCACCATATAGTCATAAGTCCTTCTACGACTACATCATGGTCGTAAGTTCTTCTATGACCACTATATGGTCATAAGTCCTTCTACGACCAGGTCAGCTATGACCACCCTATAATTGATTGAGTTTGCAGACAAGTAGGCACAATTGATTAGAGCATCTAAACAGTTAGCATACGCTGTTATTCTCTAGAATAATGGAACAATTAAACTCTATGTCCTGATGATAACTGTCTGGCGACGTGGAGATGCTACTGCTCCAGCAATAATCTCCAGCAACTGCTTCATCATCTGAAGCGTTGAGGCGTCCTTTAAGACTAGAGAAACCGCCGCCCACTTCGAGCACTATATAAAGGACAAAATCAATAGACGACAGAGGGGGGAGAAAAAGAAAGGATGCAATCAGGAGCACAAGACATGAGACTTTGGTCTTTCTCTTGATCTGTAACCAGCATACTCAATATAGCCACACAGGAGTAGAGTTGTTATTCTCTCCGGAGAAGGCCCAAACCTATATAAAATCTCTCTGTCGTTCTCTCTACGTGATTTGAGTCTTAGAGACCCCACAATCAAACAATCATTACTTAAGATCGGTTCTAAAACACCGACAATTTTCATAGAGAATTTCCTTTGAAAGATATTAAATATAGAACTAAATAGAAGATACACACCCAAAGAACTAAATTTGCAGGATTCCAGTGACTAAAGTTTTGTTTGTATTTTCATGGAGAATTTATCCTTGGTAACATATTAACTATATAAACAAATAGAAGTTACCCATTGAACTTAAATATAGATATAGATACCTAGTTTCAACTTTTAACTAGTATGCAAGATAGATTGCTCAAGAATTTTGAAGGCTTCAAGCAAGCTAACTAGCAGCTCATTACACCAGAAAACCTCAATTGTATTACTCCAATATGCAACCTTTATTTTTATAAGTAGACTGTAATTGTGCCATATCCCTGATATAAGAAGTATACCCCTTAGGACAAGTTATCACTCAATTTTAAAAAATGTGACAACATATCATGATAGTCTAATCCACTTAAGAAAGAAAACACATATAAGTACAATCCAATGAGTAAGAGGAACCAATATGAAACTACACCCAAAAAAAAGAGTAAAGGAAAAAAAAAGAAAAGGAGAATATTTGACAAGGTGGACTACTCCGTACCATCGCAAAAATCACTCAAGTTGGAAAATATCATCGATGTGTCACTAACATGTGGTCCTAGGCTCAGATGCCAGCCTTAGATTCGTTGGTATTTTTCCAATTATACATCTCCGCAATGGTACAGAGCTAATTTTCTCAATATTTGACAAAAAGAAACATTATACTACAGACGCTACTTACTAATTGTTGTTGGCCAAATCCTTTTATAACAAGAAGATAAGAAACTTACATAACCAGCTCTTAAAAAAGGAGCTCAAGAACAAAATCTACACTACAAACAAAAAGATGTATAATTAGTAGTTCAAGTATAGAATAGGCAAGAGGTAAGGCAAAAGAAACAGCCTTCGACACAAAGATCTAGCATACCAAAAGAATGAGTTACCATAATTCAGCAGAGTTATATAAATGAATGGTAGAAAATTTAGAGTTCTGACAAACAAAGCACATACTTTTCTTGGATTAGCTAGTGTCCATGGTGCATTTCAACATATACCTTTTTTACCGATATTCAACCATCTGATCAGAAATCAAAGCTTGATATAATGAGGCAACCAAAAAATCAAAATTTTCTGCCAAGGTCATATTGACATCAATATCTCCCTTGTCTTCATCTCAACTGATTGATTTTTGATTACACGACTATGGAGGGAGGGGATGGGGTCACAGGGAGGCTTACTTGAGGAGGCGGATGTCGGCGAGGCTGCGTGGGAGGCGGAGGATCTGAGTGAACTTGTGGCGGGGCACGGCGAGGAAGACGCAGAAGATCCCAGCTGTGAAGAGTGGCGTCGGGGAGCAACAGGAACCGGCGGCGTCGGGGAGCAGTAGGAACCGGCAACGATGGGAAGAAGGGCGACGTCGGTGTCGGGGTCAAGGAGAAGGCGCGACTTGGCGGTGACCATCGGTGAGGACGCTTCTAGCGCCGTCGTCGATGTCGGGGGCGGCAACGTTGAGGTCGGGGTCGCTCGGGTGGGGAGGGGAACGGGCGAGAGTAAGGGCGCTCGGGAGGGGAACGGGTGAGTGATGAGTAAGGGCGCAAACCCTACCGGGGCCCTACTAATAAAGGTATATCACAAACAGTTCTATTATGAAACCATCTGTGATACTTATCACAGACGGTTCCATAATATAATCATCTGTGATATGGTCTCATATCACAGACGGTTCTATTTTGAAAACAGTTTGTGTTAAGTATCATAGACAGTCCCATAATAGAACCATCTATGATATGCGACCATATCACAGACAGTTGTATTTTAGAACCGTCTGTGATACATATCACAAACGGTTTGTTGGACTAAACTGCCTATGATACTTCATTCTATAGCTAAAAAAATATTTTGTTTTTTTGCTAGCCCGAGAAATGCTAGCCATGCCCTCTTAAAATAAGAAAGCAGATACAATCATAGATGGAATAATTTCTTAATTACTGAATCAATTACAATGGAATAAATTCTTAATTACATGCCGAGTTTATTAATGTCGAACCCGGGAGCGAAGGATCCCGAATTCTCTGTGTTCATACATTAGTCGGGATAGCTAATGTACACGATCAAACAAAAGTGATAATCAAAACATATCACGCATTTTATTAATATTTATTGAGTTTATTACAAAGGGCACGAGGCCAAATAAAGTAAAAACAATGAGCGAGAATAATAGTAGTAGACCCAGCGATTAGCCACGGGCAATAAATGCGGAAGCGCGACCTAAGCGTCAAGATCCTCACCGTCTGGTAGATATCTTCTCTGAATAAAGATTATTGACAAGAGTGAGCACTACTACCGTGCTGCAAGTTACACCAATATGGAATTGATATGCATGCATAAGGTAGACAAAGGATACTGGCAAGGTTATTTTGCGTAAAGCAGCAGTTTTAATTTAAATAATCATATTAGATTACAAAGCCATTTCATACAATAATCTAAATCACCATTTTAAATGACAATAGTTTATTGTGGATAACCTCCATAAAAGATGATGGATATCCTCCAATCACAATGGCTACCCGCCCAATTTTCCCACAGGACTATCCATCCTGAAATTATCTGTTGAAATCACTTTTAAAACCAAAAACAAAACTAACTCTGAGTGGCTTTGCTAGCATGTCCATGATCATGACGCGCTATTGAATAGTTTCTACTCTGCGAGTTTGTACAACTTTACCCACACGAGATATTATACTCTTTGTGTCGGCCAATCCACGCTTCCTAAGGCGTGTGTGAACAAACATCACAAGGCCGTTACAATGTTCTACCTCAAAGTACTCGTGCGCTAAGGTTTCGCTTCCATTGGTGACCATCCTCAAAACCCCTCTTGCGCCAGATGGGAAAAGCTGTCTACCCAACACCCATACATACAACATAGCACAAATAACTAAGAGGTATTACAAATTATTAAGCGAGTCCTACCCATACAGGACATGTGGTTGTCTGATAAGGCATAACAAAATGCGCTCAAAGACCGGTCCTCAATTGACTTGGGCGTCATTCAATTTAAACCACAGGTCTTAATCTTAACGAGACTAAGCAGTGCATAAACTGCACCCACCATTCATCCTTTTCGCCCAAGTCCAAACCCTTTTGATTTTATTTCTATAAAACCATCTTTACAAATTCTCTATGGTAAAACAATACCATAGTTTTAATTTTCAAACAAATTTTATTGAGTTGGCTAAAATTCTCCCAAAAACATAAATCATGGTCTAAGTATTTGCGAAGCATTTGATTATTAAACATAATAATTTATCTAAAGTGACAAAGGAATGACATGGCAACATCAAAATTTGGCATACAAGGATAATAGGAATAACTAATTATTTAAGCAGAATTTGAAATACTTGAATAAAATTATGCATGCATTTAATAATTTAAAAACTGAATTTAATTAACTTTAAAATAATAGGGGCAAAATGGTCAAAGTATAACTTGCCTTCGTTGCGATCTGGAAAATCTAAGTCTTGAGAAGTATCAAATTCCCAGGAATAAATCAAGTCTAAGCGTGAAAATAAGTCAAATCAAATAGAATTCAAATAAAACTCAAAAATACAAAATAAACCAAGTCTAAATATAATAACTTTGTTTTATTGAGCTAAATAATCAAATTATAAAATTTTAGAAATTTGTTTCACTAAATTTGGAGTTAGGATTCAATTATTATGAATTTTACAAATTTTAACCTAAATTTGAGATTTAAATGAATTCTAAATTCTAAAACAAAACAAAACTGAACTCCAAGTTGAATAATTATATTTTATTTAGTTAGACAATAATTTTCTAAAATTTTAGCAACTTGAATCATCTAATTTGGAGTTATAATGCAAAAGTTATGAATTTTACAAATTTTAAACCAAATCATTATTTAAACAATTTTCTCGAATTATTCTCCTAAAGGAAATTCTAATTATTGCATGATGGCGTCAGCGATGATTTTCCGGATTTAAATGAATTTGAATTAATTTTTCGACAAGTGGGGCCTACATGTCATTGACATGGCTCACATGGACCAAGTCCACTGAGCCTTAGGGCTCGGAGGTGGCGCCGAGTTGGCGTGGGAGGTGGCGTGGCCGTCACGTGGGCTGCCACGTCGGACTCTGAGCTGAGGTGGCGCCGTGTTGGCGCCGAGGTGGCCAGGCCACGTAGGCCGAGTCCGGCGAGGCTCCGGCGACCACCCTCGCCGGCGCTTCTGCGCCATGGCGAGTCGAGGGCGCTATCGAGAAAGGGAGGCGCTGAACACGATGCTTACCAATTTAGCGGCGTGGACCGGAGGCTCGTCGGAGTTGAGGTTTAGCGGCGGCGGCGTCTGGTGTCGGCGGAGAAGGTGATCTGGAGGTCTTGGGCAAAATGGGTGGCGCACCGTGATCGCAATGACGTCGCGAGGTTGTTGGTGGCGGAGATGAGGATCTTGGCGGACAGCGTGACGCCGAATTGAAGAAGATGTAAAACTTGGCGCCGGTGAAATCTCCAAATTCCACAAGGTGAGAGCGGCGGGAGTGAGTGAGTGGCGGCGTTGTCTTTGCGGAGATGGAAGCGCTCGAGGCTCCTTTATAGGGGCAGGCAAAGAGGAGAGCGGAGATCGTGTGCGGCTTCAATGGCGCGAAGTGGAGGTTAAAGAGGGTTAAAGAGAGGAAAAGGCGAAGTGGGCGAGAAAGCGTGGGTTTGAATGCGCGATCGCGCGAAGTAAGGAGGCGTAAATGGCGCGTTTAAGAGCTTCACGAAGGGCGGCAATGGCGGTGGTGCGGTAGCGCTAGAAGAAAGGGAGGAAAAGCAGCGAGTGCGGGTGGTTGGATTCGATCCAAGGGTGCTTGAACAACCCGTGGCGTGTTCAGCGTGAGGCCGTCGATGCATATCGGACGGTTCTTGAGTTGGGAGAGCGGGCAGCGTGTGAGCGAAATGGGCGGAAGCTTTCCCAACACTTGTTTAGGATTTTTAATTGGTTTTCCATTTTAAAAATTCAGATTAATTCATTTAGCTTTAGAATATAGCAAAATACTTCCAATAATTCTAGAAAAATTCACATAAATTCTTAGAGTCATTTTAGACTTAATAAAATTATTTCCAACTTAAACTTGATAATAGATTTTGCAGTTAAATTTATTTTAGCTTTAACTAATTAGGGAAAAGTTTTAAAAATTTGAATTTCCACAAAAATAAATAATTTTAAATTTTCTCTGAAATTGAAATTTTGGGCTGTTACAAACCTTCCCCTTAAAGGAATCTCGACTCGAGATTGATTTAACCGACAAGGAGATGGGGATACTCGCCTTAAGATCTTCCTCTCGTTCCCGGTGGCTTCACTTTACAGGTGGTGGCTCCTTTGGACTTTATATGATCGGATGATCTTGCTCACAGTAACACGCTCATGACGTCTAGAATCTTGATTGGTTGTTCTACATAAGTGAGGTCTTCTTGTAGATTGATACTCTCTAAAAGAGTCGATCCTCGGCACTTTCGAAGGCACTTCTTTAGTTGTGACACATGAAAAGCGTTGTGTCTTTTGAGACAAGGTGGTTGGCGGTTCAAGCGATAAGCGACTTCACCTCTCTTTGCCAAAATTTTGTAAGGACCCACAAATCTGGGTGCGAGTTTTCCTTTGGTTGAAACCTTCTTACTCCCCGAGTGGAGTAACTCTGAGATAAACAAAATCTCCTATTTCAAATGTCAATTCTCTTCTTGATTGTCGGCATAACTTTTCATCGGGTTTGAGCTACTTTGAGCGTTCTCTTATTGCTTTAACCTTGCTTTGGCGTCTTTGATCAATTAGGTCCGAAGAATTGGTGCTCTCCTACTTCATCCCAAAGGGCGGAGTTACGCATTTTCGCCATATAAAGCTTCAAATGGAGACATCTCGTAGACTAGCTTGATAGCTATTGTTGTCTGAGAACTCTGCATAGGGCGATTCTTGTCCCAACTTTTCCATAGTCTAAAAGGCACGAGGCTCGAAGCATGTCTTCAAGAACTTGGTTGACGCGTTACTGTCGACCATCCGTCGAGGGTGATCTGTTTATCTTGAAGTTGAGTCTGGTTCCTAAAGCTTCGTGAAGACTCTTCCAAAATCGGAAGTGGTGGGAACCTCTATCGAGACAATCTTCTTGGGTACACCATGTAAACAAACAATCTTGGCCATATATAATTGGCTAGTTTGCTACTCGATAGGTGGTCTTATTTGGAATGAAATGGGCCACTTTGGTCAATCGGTCAATTATCACCCAAATGGAATCACATCTGTTTGGGTCCTAGGAAGTCGATAATGAAATCCATACCAATTTCTTCCCACTTCCATTCAGAATTGGTAATGGTTGCAACAAACCGGCGGGTCTTTGATGTTCGCCTTAACTTCGTTGACATACATCTGCAGGCAACAAATTCAGCGATTTCTCGCTTCATCTTGACCCACCAATACTTCTCCTTCAGATCTGGTACATTTTGGTACTTAGGGATGAATGGAGTAGGGTGATTCATGTGCTTCTTTCAGAATTGGTGTTTTAATTCCTGGCGATTAGGCACACATATGCGATTTCGAACCACCTTGTTCCTTGCTCATCTTGAGAGAATCACGGGGCTTTGCCTCTTCTCATATTCTTTTGATTTCTTTGATGTCTTCGTCTTCTAACTGTTTTCTCTAATCGACTCTGAAGAGTGGGTTGAACTTCCAAAGCATTGACACATCCTTGATTGACAATCTCGATTTAGATGTTTGAGTTCTTCATACAATTACGGTGATTCTTACGAACCAAAATGGTATTGCAATCGCCTTTCTACTCGGGGCATCTGCAACTACATTTGCTTTACCCGGATGATAATGAATTCCAAGGTCGTAATCTTTTATCGGCTCTAGCCATCTTCGTTTATGCGAGGTTGAGTTCGATTGAGTAAAATGTATTTGAGACTCTTATGATCTGTGAAAATCTCACGGTGGTTACCAATGAGATAATCTGCTTGATTTTGAGCATGCACAATCTTTGCTAACTCAAGATCATGAGTCGGATAATTTCCTTCGTGTGGTCTTAAGCGGCGAGATGCATAAGCCACTACTTTGCCTTCTTGCATAAGTACACATCCTAGTCCTTGGCGGGATGCGTCGCGAAAGATTTCAAAGTCCTTATGAATATCGGCGATACTAACACCAGTGCGAGACACTAATCTCTTCTTGAGTTCACGGAAACTCTTTTCACGAGGCCTTTGTCCATTCAAACTTTTCTCCTTTTTGAAGTTGAGTCATGGGTCTCGCTATCTTGGAGAACCCTTCAATAAATCTGCGGTAATACCCGCTAATCCAAGAAACTTCTCACCTCTGTGACAGACTTGGGTTGTTTCCAACCCATTCTGCTTCAACTTTGGTTTGGATCTCTGCGACTCCTCCTGTGACACAATATGTCCAAGGAATGCCACTTGACTTAGCCAAAATTCGCACTTGCTAAATTTGGCATAAAGTGATTCTCTCGAGTTTTCCCAAAATTATTACGAGATGATCCTCGTGTTCTTCTTCATTCTTTGAATAAATGAGAATATCATCGATGAACACAACCACAAACTTATCCAGAATTCCATGAACACTTTGTTCATCATATTCATAAATGGCGAGGCGTTTGTCAAACCAAAGCGACATCCTTTGTAAATTCATCTGACCCATATCTGGTTGTGAATGCGGTCTTGAATGTCTTCAGTGCGATCTTGATTGGTGATAGCGGATCTCAAGTCAATCTTGAAAATACACTTGCTCCCTTTAATTGATCAAGCGGATCATCGATCCTAGGTAGCGGTACTTATTCTTGATTGTCACTTCATTAAGTGATCGTAATCACACACATTCTCATACTATTGTCTTTCTTCTTGACAAATATCTGGCGCTCCCCAAGGTGATGAGCTTGGCAGTATATAACCTTCTGTTTTAGTTCCATTATCATTTCTTCATCTCTGCCAACTCATTGGTAGGCATTCTGTAGGGTCGCTTTGAGATTGGGGCGGTCCACAGGACTAAGTCAATTATAAATACTACGTCCTGTCGGGTGGCATCTTGGAGTAGTTCATCGGGAAAAACATCAGGAAATTCTTGTACCTTTGGTATATCTTCAAGCTTTAACTCTTTCAAAATTTGGTTAGAATTGATCTTCCTCGGTACTAGTCTTGGGCTTGAATTCAAGCGAGATTCCTTGCTCATTGGTAAGAGCAATAGACCTATTAGCACAATTTATTTGTCCTTGATTCTTGGCTAGCTGATCCATTCCAAGGATTACATCAAATTTTGAGAATCTTGGGACTATCAAATCTGCTAGGAAGGTTACTCAGGATATTTCAAGGGTAAGGTTTGGGCAAAGATAAGCGGTTCTCATTTCTAAGCCCGGGAGTGAATTATCATAGGGTTATCTAAAGAGAGATAGGTAACCTATGTTTTCCCACAAATTCATTGGAAACAAAAGAGTGCGATGCTCAGGAATCAAATAGGACTAATCTTTGATCTTGAATTATTTGAAGCGTACCAAGGGCGACATCGGTGCTACTTGAGCTTCCTCTGCTGATAGCGTGGTTCACACGTCCCTTCGATATCTTGAACAGCGGCTTTTGATTGCCGCCGATGTTGGAACTCTGGTCTTGGCCTAGTAGGTGGTGCGCCTTGCGACTTCTTAGGGCATCTGTTAGCATAATGCCCCATCTCGTTCTTGATGAAACAGTCACTCCAGCTGCGATGGAATCGGATTCTTCTGCTGAGGCCGACCTCCAGTTGAGTTGCTCGAAGGCTTTGAAGTATTAGGCGTTGTGTTGGTCTTTGGAGCTCGAGTGTGGAAGATGAAATCCTCCATTTGTGGTGGTGAGGTGTGTAAGCGAGGCTTGGGTTGTCCTCGACATTGTACTACGGCGGCCATCCTCGCTTGCGGTTCTCCATCTGCAGATGTTTGGCCTCTGGCGAAAAGCTTTATTCACTAGCTGCTGGAAGTCGGTGTAGTCATTGGAGACCAGCTGGACTAAGCCCGCACAAACTCCTCCCAAGAGATAGTCTGCGCATCGGCATGGGAGATGTTGTAGTTATCCCACCATTACGATGCGGGACCGGTGGTGGTGAGAGGCAAGCAGGACTCTCTCACGATCGAGTACTGCGAGGATATCCGGCTTCTTCCCGATAGCACGGATCCGATCATCGGCATCCATCGGCTCTGTCTTCTTTGGAGAAAGTCGGTTGGCGATACGCATGAATTACGCCATGGTCAATCTTTGTGCGGTGGAGGTGGTGGTGGTGCTTGGTGGTCTTTGCTTGGTTGTTGTTAATGGTGAGCTAGCGAGTCTATCGGATGTGTCGATTGGCCATCATCTGGCGCCAATCGGGCCCTTGGTAGTGGAGGAGGTGGTTCTTTGGGCGGGGTTTTCTGTGTCTGCGTTTGGATTTCCTTGGCCTTGGCGCTACTGCTTGCAGATGCGTGTGGTAACCATCTGTGGAATCTTCTAAAGACTCGAATAGAGTATAGAAATAAAGTTCTAAGGGAATAATATTTTTAACAGCCCAAGAACAAACAAGCACAAGACAAAAGAACCAAATTTTGCCAAAAATAGTCCTTTTATTATTTTATTTTATTGTTTGATTATGGCTATCACAAGAGACATCGATGACTCATAATTAGCATCTAACGATCATATTATGAGATCTTGCTAAGGTGTAAGAGGGTATAATCGGCTGCAAGTACTACCCTCTCTGCCTTGTAGGTAGCCAGCTCTTCTTCTGCGACTTTCAACCTTTCTTACGCATCTAGCGGTACATTACGAGTATTCGCAGTTCATCGAGTGTTTAGTAGGCATAATCCATTGCCTTAGACAGTCCACTTGGTGAGTAAGTTCGGGAGAGTCCTCGTTCTCGGTGAGCGAAAGGTACTATCAAGCAGTCGGAATGTGCATGGGGTGGTAGTGGAACTCGGAGTCTTCAAAATGATTGTTGTAAATATGGCGGAGGCGACGTGTTGCTTCTCTAGGCTGCGTCTGAAGTCCATCGGTGAAATTATCGCGTCTCATTAGGCGTCGAAGATGTGGTGGTTTGTGTTTGGTTGAAGATTGGCGTGAGGACTACTTCAAGTCTCCAACGCTCTTGGTTTCCGCTTTATACATGTACCCTTGATAAGTTGGTCTCTGGTTGTAGCCTAGGTGTTGCATCATCTTCCATAGGAGTCGGCCCGATGTCGTGAAAATTCCATGGGAAATCCGGGTTGGTTGTTGACCATCTACAATTTAGAGAATAAGATGAGTTGATAACCATTTTAAAAAGAAGTGTTGAGAAGACTCTTGGATAGACTCAAAATATTTTTAATTTTTGAGAAATAAATCCTTAAGGCGATTCTAAGGCCCGACCTACGATCGATATGGCTCGATACCACTTTTGTCGAACCGGGAGCGAAGGATCCCGAATTCTCTGTGTTCATACATTAGTCGGGATAGCTAATGTACACAGTCAAACAAAAGTGATAATCAAAACATATCACGCATTTTATTAATATTTATTGAGTTTATTACAAAGGGCACGAGGCCAAATAAAGTAAAACACGGTGAGCGAATAATAGTAGTAGACCCAGCGATTAGCCACGAGCAATAAATGCAGAAGCCTGACCTAAGCGTCAAGATCCTCACCGTCTGGTAGATATCTTCTCTGAATAAAGATTATTGACAAGAGTGAGCACTACTACCGTGCTGCAAGTTACACCAATATGGAATTGATATGCATGCATAAGGTAGACAAAGGATCTTGGCAAGGTTATTTTATGCGTAAAGCGGCGGTTTTAATTTAAATAATCATATTAGATTACAAAGCCATTTCATACAATAATCTAAATCACCATTTTAAATGACAATAGTTTATTGTGGATAACCTCCATAAAAGATGATGGATATCCTCCAATCACAATGGCTACCATGAATTTTCCCAGGACTATCCATCACGAAATTATCTGTTGAAATCACTTTTAAAACCAAAAACAAAACTAACTCTGAGTGGCTTTGCTAGCATGTCCATGACCATGACGCGCTATTGAATAGTTTCTACTCTGCGAGTTTGTACAACTTTACCCACACGAGATATTATACTCTTTGTGTCGGCCAATCCACGCTTCTAAGGCGTGTGTGAACAAACATCACAAGGCCGTTACAATGTTCTACCTCAAAGTACTCGTGCGCTAAGGTTTAGCTTCCATTGGGTGACCATCCTCAAAACCCCTCTTGCGCCGGATGGGAAAAGCTGTCTGCCGACACCCATACATACAACATAGCACAAATAACTAAGAGGTATTACAAATTATTAAGCGAGTCCTGCCCATACAGGACATGTGGTTGTCTGATAAGGCATAACAAAATGCGCTCAAAGCCGGTCCTCAATTGACTTGGCGTCATTCAATTTAAACCACAGGTCTTAATCTTAACAGACTAAGCAGGTGCATAAAACTGCACCCACCATTCATCCTTTTAGCCCAAGTCCAAACCCTTTTGATTTTATTTCTATAAAACCATCTTTACAAATTCTCTATGGTAAAACAATACCATAGTTTTAATTTTCAACAAATTTTATTGAGTTGGCTAAAATTCTCCCAAAAACATAAATCATGGTCTAAGTATTTGCGAAGCATTTGATTATTAAACATAATAATTTATCTAAAGTGACAAAGGAATGACATGGCAACATCAAAATTTGACATACAAGGATAATAGGAATAACTAATTATTTAAGCAGAATTTGAAATACTTGAATAAAATTATGCATGCATTTAATAATTTAAAAACTGAATTTAATTAACTTTAAAATAATAGGGGCAAAATGGTCAAAGTATAACTTGCCTTCGTTGCGATCTGGAAAATCTAAGTCTTGAGAAGTATCAAATTCCAGGAATAAATGAAGTCTAAGCGTGAAAATAAGTCAAATCAAATAGAATTCAAATAAAACTCAAAAATACAAAATAAACCAAGTCTAAATATAATAACTTTGTTTTATTGAGCTAAATAATCAAATTATAAAATTTTAGAAATTTGTTTCACTAAATTTGGAGTTAGGATTCAATTATTATGAATTTTACAAATTTTAACCTAAATTTGAGATTTAAATGAATTCTAAATTCTAAAACAAAACAAAACTGAACTCCAAGTTGAATAATTATATTTTATTTAGTTAGACAATAATTTTCTAAAATTTTAGCAACTTGAATCATCTAATTTGGAGTTATAATGCAAAAGTTATGAATTTTACAAATTTTAAACCAAATCATTATTTAAACAATTTTCTCGAATTATTCTCCTAAAGGAAATTCTAATTATTGCGCATGATGACGTCAGCGATGATTTTCCGGATTTAAATGAATTTGAATTAATTTTTCGACGGTGGGGCCTACATGTCATTGACATGGCTCACATGGACCAAGTCCACTGAGCCTTAGGGCTCGGAGGTGGCTGAGTTGGCGTGGGAGGTGGCGTGGCGATCCACGCTGGCCGCCACGTCGGACTCTGGTGAGGTGGCGCCGTGTTGGCGCCGAGGTGGCCGAGCCACGTGGGCCGAGTCCGTGAGGCTCGGCGACCACCCTCGCCCGGCGCTTCTGGCGCCATGGCGGTCTTGGCGCTTATCGAGAGAGGGGAGAATGAACACGATGCTTACCAATTTAGCGGCGCGTGACCGGAGGCTCGTCGGAGTTGAGGTTTAGCGGCGGCAGCGTCTGGTGTCGGCGGAGAAGGTGATCTGGAGGTCTTGGGCAAAATGGGTGGCGCACCGTGATCGCAATGACGTCTTGAAATTTGTTGGTGGCGGAGATGAGGATCTTGGCGGCAGCGTAGACGCCGGAATTGAAGAAGATGTAAACTTGGCACGGGTGAAATCTCCAAATTCCACAAGGTGAGAGCGGCGGGAGTGAGTGAGTGGCGGCGTTGTCTTGCGGAGATGGAGGCGCTCGAGGCTCCTTTATAGGGGCAGGCGGCGAGAGGCGGAGATCGTGTGCGGCTTCAATGGCGGCGGCGAAGTGGAGGTTAAAGAGGGTTAAAGAGAGGGAAAGCAGGCGAAGTGGGCGAGAAAGCGTGGGTTTGAATCGCGCGATCGCGAAGTAGGAGGCGTAAATGGCGCGTTTAAGAGCTTCACGAAGGCGGCAATGGCGGCGGTGTGGAGCGCTAGAGAAGAAAGGAGGAAAGCAGCGAGTGCGGGTGGTTGGATTCGATCCAAGGGTGCGAACAACCAAGTGGCGTGTTCAGCGTGAGGGCCGTCGATGCATATCGGACGGTTGTTGAGATTGGGAGAAGCGGGCGTGCTTGGCGTGTGAGCGAAATGGGCGGAAGCTTTATTAACCTTTTTAGGGATTTTAATTGGTTTTCCATTTTAAAAATTCAGATTAATTCATTTAGCTTTAGAATATAGCAAAATACTTCCAATAATTCTAGAAAAATTCACATAAATTCTTAGAGTCATTTTAGACTTAATAAAATTATTTCCAACTTAAACTTGATAATAGATTTTGCAGTTAAATTTATTTTAGCTTTAACTAATTAGGGAAAAGTTTTAAAAATTTCAGAATTTCCACAAAAATAAATAATTTTAAATTTTCTCTGAAATTGAAATTTTGAGGCTGTTACAATTAATTACAATGGAATAAATTCTTAATTAAAAAATAGCCCTTACATGATGGAATAAGCTTCCTCGGCGGGTTCTTCTCGAAGCCTAATTAAAAATAGCCTCTTCAAATTGATTGTACTCTTTCTCATCGACATTCTCAACGTGCAATACTTCTTTTAACTGAAGAACTACATGGTAGTTCTTATTTCTTCAGATCTGGGTTCTTTCCTCCTTGTATCCATACATTTGAGTCCCTGACGCCAATGTCGACCTTCACCATGCAAGTTTGACCCAATTGCAAAAATAGGGAATCTTAAAAATGAAGGAATATCATTATGAACCCAAGAGCTCAACATTGAATTGCTCGCGCATCTACCACCTTTCACGGACTATACTCTTCCTATCTGGTACATGTCGCAAACCCATTTATGTCATATTCTTGCCATGTCATAATTGTAAATTTTGGCCCTTTTGCCAACCATCATGACATATCATCTTGATGATCGAATGACCTTTAACCAGCAATTAAGCTCTTATGATACAAATAACACCTAGATTCATTGGCGTACCATGATTGCCGCGATATGCAGGACACTTGATCATGTGTTGCAAACCTTGTGGGATAAAATTGCTTTCCTTAATTACTCCCCTCATGACGAGATAGATGCACATTTGTTGTCATCAATGACATTGGTTGCATAACCTTCGATGAGACTTCATACCAGGATTAATTTCAAATCGGGCATATGGCGAAACAAGTTTCTTCATGCTAGATGGAAGTAACGAAGGAATACATTTCAAGAACATTTCACCACCATGCAAGCTCGAGCAAGCCTTATGATTCATTTCTTGTTCATAAAATACTTCTAATTACTACGAGAAACATTTGGATATGAGTGTAGCAAATCGCCATAGAAACAAGTTTCTTCATGCTAGCGGGGAAGATTCATTTCTTTCAGCCTTGGATAGAGTGTAGCAAGCTGGGGGGAAGGTACGTTTGGCCTTTATCGGTCTCTTTTGGTGCTAACTCAATCCTTATGTTCATATCAACCAAGTCAGGCCGTGCGTTGACACCATCCTTTGTTTTTCACGAATGTTCATTAAGAGACCAATCAAGCTATGACATACATTCTTCTTCACGTGCATGATGTCGATGCAGTTATGAACTTCTAAGTGATCACAATAAGGTAAGTCCCAAAAAAATTTATCGTTTCTTCTAGATATTCTTCTGACGGGTCCTCAATATACGTCCCTTTCCAAGCACAACATCAATATCCTTAACATATCATAGACATCTTTCCCTCTAAAAGCCCTTGGAGTTGAACCGTTCTCCTTATTTCCATCAAATTGTTTCTTCATCTTGCGATACGGGTGATACTTGGGAAGGAATAGACGGTGACGCATGTACACAGTTTTGCACAAGTTGTTCAGCCACACACTCTCGGTATCATCTAAGCAATGCAGACAAGCTTTGGTTCCTTTTGTAGTAAACCCCGACAGGTTACCAAGAGTAGGAAAATTACTGATGGTGCAGAACAATATGGCGTGTAAAGTGAAGTTCTCTTGTTTGTACGTATCACATACCTATACCCTTTCGTTTCAAAGTGTCACAAGATCTTCCAGCAATGGTGCTAGGTACACATCAATATCGTTCCCAGGTTGCTTCGGCCCTTGGATAAGTAGTGACATAAAAATGTACTTCCGCTTCATACATAGCAAAGGAAGAAGGTTATACATATATAGATTCACGGGCTAGGTGCTATGTCGGCTGCTCATGTTACCGAAATGATTCATTCTATCTTTACTCAACCCAAACTTTATATTCCTCGGTTTCGCACCGAAGTCTTTGAAGCTCTTATCAAAGTTTCTCCACTGGGCAGAATCAGTAGGGTGTCTTATCTTTCCATCTTTCTTACGCTCCTCCGAATGCGAACATAGCAATCTTGCCTCCTTTCAGTTCGCAAATAAACACTTCAAACGGAGAATTACAGGCAGATACCACAATACCTTAGTAGGAGGTCCTTACTTCACCTCGATGCCCTCGCCATCATCAGAGTGATTCTTAGGCTTGTATCGGGATGCTTTGCAGACCAGACATACATGTATGTCTTCATACTCTTTACGGTAGAAGATACAATCGTTTAGACATGCATGTATTCCTTCTACTTCTATTCCCAATGGACAAAAAACCTTCTTGGCTTGGTAGGTGGTTCTGGGCAACACGTTTCCCTTCGGAAGGATGTCCGCTAGGAGACCTAACAATACCATGAAACTCTTGTTGGACCAACCATTGTTTTCCTTCAATTTCAGCAGTTCAAGCACAGATGAAAATCTTGTGTGTTCTGGCTTGCAGCCCGAGAACATATGTTTCCCCGAGTCCTCCATTAAGCCATCGAATTTACCAAACTCTCTCTCCCTATAGCTCCTTTTTGCATCACGTAATATCTGATCCAGATTGTCATCGTGCGACCTATCCTCATGGAAAGCACAATCCACATCCGGCATATCGTTGTCTTCCTCGACGATGTTACTACCTTCCAGTATAATCTGCTCTTCATCGTGACTAGTCCAACAAGTATACTCCTCTTTGAAACCTCTTCGAATCAAGTGCACTTCAATCTGCGCTGGGCTGGTAAACAACTTCAGATTATCGCAATCAATACGTGGACAGTACATAAATTTTATCCCCTTCTTCAACATATCCTACTCGGCAGCTCTTCTAAAAGTAGATACACCATCAATGTACTCTTCACTCACACGGTTCTCAATATATATAAAAGTAGACAAGGAGTAGTGAGCCTATTCCTTAATTTCAATAAACTACCAAGCTAGATCTAAACCTAGCTATTATCTCTCTAGATTATAATGCATATAATTAGAAGCAAATACTAACCTTAGATCACCAAGAACAAATAGATCTATAAACACACATGCAAATCTGCAGAATTTCTTTCACCAAACGCCCTAAAGCCGGCCGCCTCCTTCACAGACATATATCACTACAGATAGATCTGTAATATCCTGTTTAACTAAATAAGTAATTCAAAATTAGAAGAGATAATTAAGAGTAAACTATCATAATTTTAGTGGATTAGCGAGAGTAGTGGGCCGTCGGCCCATATCCTAAGTGGGGGAAGCCCGGATCTAAATGGAGAGAGCTAGGGGTGAACCCTAGCCTCCCTCCTGCTGCCCCAGATTGCAAGCCGCCACTTTCTTCAACTTCTACCCTGCGCAACATGCATCTATTTTTTCCCTGTGCAGCCAGCCACCATTTTCTTCTACCCTGCACAGCATGCATCTATTTTTCCCTATGCAGCCGGCCGCCTTTTCTTCTACCCTACGCAGCCCATGCGTGATGCTCCTTGCTGTTGTGCCTCCTACATGCGTGCAAGACCTTGTTGCTGGCCATTACTACCGCTAGATCTACCTATCTGCATGTTGGACTTTGTATGCCTAATCTGCATGCTTGATGCTCTAATATTCCATCGCCAGAGAGAGAAAGGCAAAGAGAGAGAGGATGTTGCATGGTGCATGTGGCGATGGATGCTGCTGGCGACTGTGTGCGACCAAGGAAAATCAGCAAGGAAAAACAGCAAGGAAATGAGGAAGAAGGGAGAAAGGAAAGGGAAGGGAGATCGTGGGGGGTAGTTCATCGTCTTCCTGTGTTCTTCAAGGGTAACGAAGATCCTCCCTCGCTGTATGTTTCGTATTTGAAGCGAGTATGAATTCGTTAGTAGATCGGTTGTTTAGATCCCATTCTGTCCAGAAGTTTTAACGGTGGTTTTCATGTCCTTAGAAGCAGATTTTGTGGATCCCATCTCTTAGAGATAGTTGGGTTATGTCCTTAGCTTTCTGTGGCCGCCAAGAATGCCCAATTCCGATTAACGGTCAGCGAGATATGATTTTTATAGTGTTGCTGTCCTGCTAATTTGTCAGCATCCTGACAGTTTGTAGAAATCTGGGTTAAGCGATTAGCTAAAGAAGAAATTAGAGGATCTTGATATAACGAAAAATGTAGGTAATTTCCATAGCTTTCCAGAAAGCTAAATAACATGAGATTTGTACACTCGCACTAAAAAGGTATGGTGGTTTTAGTGTACTGTCCAGAGAACCCGACGTGACATTGATGTCTTTTAAATTGGCTTGGTAGGGGTAATATATGGCCGATTAAGAAGGGCCCCTCAACTAGGTTTAGTTGGGGAATTTAATTAGCTTTCCATAAAGTCCAAGAACACCTTATTTGGACCCTTGTAGTGAAAGTTATGGATTTTAGAAGTTGGCTGTCCACAGAGGGGACAGATCGGTCGTTAGAAGTTGGAAGTTTGGAAGGCGCTTGATAGTTTAGCGAGTTCGTGTGTGCTATTAAATATGTATTTGGTCCAGTATGATTGTCTTAGCATGGTTTATAATTATATTCAGGTGGGGGATTGGTCCCACAGGCAGCGCCCTCTTCACGTCCACCGTTCCCGCACGGTTGAGGCAAGTATCCTGATTGTAGCATAATTACGATTGTTTGATTGTGATTGCTTGCGTATTAATCATAGTAGGTAGCCATGCATGGATGATAGTGTGATGAATATGAATAAAACTTGGTGAATGCATGTTTATGGCTAAAGATTACCTATGTATGTTGTTAATGCCCTACATTATTTGAGGTCTGAGATTTTGGTATGTACTTGTTGATTCATATGTTATTGAAAGATAGAGTCCTAGTACATACCCATATTGAGCATACGAGACTTGGTCACGTGGTGACCAAGTATATCTGATTGAGTCCCGTCATGTAAATGGCGGGCTTGTAATCCCACATTCATGGAATGTGGGCATTGAATAGAGGTCCCCATCATGAAGATGATGGGATGTGGTCCCTATACTTGTGAAGTATAGGCTCTTGGTCCCTGTGCCGGAGGGCACGAGCAAGGGAATATCATCGGCGGTTGTATACCCGCATTACCGATAAAATACGAAAAGAGAAAAAGAAAATGATGCATTGCATATTCGCATTACATAAGCATGGGAGTTGTCTTTAGTGTAATGCTTCTTTTGGTATGTTGACGCTATAACTGTGAGCTTAGTGTTCCGTTATTGATACTTGCTGAGTCTTTGGCCTCACTCTTGCTTTGTTGTGTTTTTAGGTACCACTAGCAAAAATGGCATGCATGGGAGGGAGTAGTCTTGCATGGATGCACTCACTACCACACGTCTTAAAAGAAGAATATCATTTAGTTTATATTTTAATAATAAGCAAACTGATTGAGAATTAGTTGTGGCTTTGGTTGGATGTTTTGGATTAATTGTAATGGGGAGAGTAGCAAATTTTGATTATGCTTATTAATGCTTTAGCGGAATCGATTATCTTGCATGTTTGAATGAATTTGGATGTTGAGATATTATTCTTGATATATTTAATTCTTTGGGACCTCTGTATAGTTAACTATACAAAGGAGGTTCTGCAGAAATTTGTTAAAAGGTCTTAGCTTAGATTTGTTTAATTTTATTTTAGTAGCATTCGGGCTCAATGTTGAAATTTGGGTTATTCTGATTAGTATCAAAGTGAAATTTGTAGGTCAGTGGTATTGAATTATTAAACTTGACACACTAAGCACGATTATGTGGGATTGGGTTATTGCATTGCATTTACGCTTCCGTTATGTTGTATTGATGATTCCTGTTATGAGATGATCTAATATATCTATATTATAATATTATAGTTATTATGTGTGGCGGTAACCCATGTTGAGAGATTGAGGCCGTGGTTATGGCCCTGGGCTTTACCAAGCTACACCACCGTTCGCAGTATGAGAATAGTGAGTATCTTTAGAAGAGTTGTTCTCTTCCTTGAACTTGAATTTGGTCAACTCTTATCTAGTTGTGATTGATGAGTTTCTCTTAGGTTATTAGTTTATTACGGATGATGGGTTGCTTTGAAAATGATTGATATGTTTCCTTTGGCTTAATTTGTCTCGTACAGCAATCATTGTTTTCCCAACCGATGAGTTATTCTTGTGGCTGATGAACTTGGTTGATTGTCAAGTTTGACCTTTATATTGGAGTTTTGTCTTTCTCATCGGAAAACATGACCCATTTATTCGCTTGACATTTTTGGCTAATGAAATTTTCTTTTTGAAAGTCTTTTAGTACGTGGAGGCTTTGACTCAATGTAACTCTCTTGGGTATTTTGAGTGATAAAGATTAATGGATCTCTTTTATGAAAGAAGATGTTAAACCTTTTAGCGATGTTTTGTCTTGGTTAAGTGAGAGGTTATAATCAAAGCAATTAATGGATATGATATGGGTTATCAGGTCAGGTCTGTAGTGTGTGCATGATCGATCCTAATTAAGATCCTTGAAAGAAAAGTTGATTAAATTGAAAGTGTCTTGTAGTAGTTCTCGATGAGTTGTGCTTAAGAGTATAGTTATACATAATTGTAATCAATAGAGTTAATAGGAGGTGTAGAACATTGATAAAATTGAGTTGATCATTAAGAGTGATACATTTGGTAAACTTCTTTGGTAAATTGGATTAACAGGTCTCAATGGATTAATCTAACCGTTTGGGATGGTTAAGTTCAAAAGGAGTTAGATTATTGTCTTAGTGGATATTAATCTTGGAGTAACCTCTTGGTGGATACTTAGTGATTATAAGTAATTGCTAGGTGCGATTAATGTCTAAAAGTTTGGTGTTGAACATCACTAAGAGATAAACTAATGGGATTTAATGGTTGAACAATGTTTACATGATGGTAGAATTATCAGATAATAGTATGTATTTGATGAAAGGGTTTTGGGAATAACCTTTTTAAATTGTGTAGTAGTTTCCCTCTAAAATAAAGTGGAATGTTGACTCCGTGTGTATAAATGGATATGTGACTGTAAATAGCAGTAGGACCCCTTTTTGCGTACGTGATATATACAATTGTCAATTGTCAATGATAGTTGAAGTGGGTGTTGAGTAGCACAAATGGTTGAATGGATGAATGAATAAGTGGTATCTGAAAGCGTGCATGGCAAAGTTGTTATTTGATAGCATGATCTTGTTAAAAGATGTTTGTCTCAATCTTGTGGCTGGTGTTTCTTTTGGAGGGGTTTATGATGGTATAAGAGGCTATGATGATTTTCGCTAAGAGTGTGTTATGTTATTATTAGTGTGATTGTCAGTAAGGGATTATGATGGTACTGTTGAACGTTTTGTATAAAAGAATTTGATCGCTCGTGTGATGTTGATTAAATGAAAAGTTTCTAGTTTTGCGTTGTGATCTTTCAAACCTCATGTTGATGTGGTAGCTGAAATTGTTTTGAGCAAAGTGACGTGCTGAGAGGTTTCATTAGTTCCTAAGTGGTTTTTATGTTGTGGTCTTCAAATCACTTCTTGTTGGAGTTGGCATGGTGATGCTGTAACCAACGAAAGTCATTTTCTTTGTTAAAAGTAAGAGTGAAGTAGAAGTATTTGAGATTGAAGTCAAGTTTTGTAACTTGCAGTTTATCGATTTTTGCCTAAACTTTCTATTTTGCCCAACAAACCTGGTCGTAAGTGATGAGGACCTGGTCGTAGATCATATTGCATTAAGGTTCCTCCGATATAACTTGTGTGTATTCGAGAATCGCTATGTTTTGCTAGGAACCGCTAACAACTGTGGTCAGAAAGGGTTTCCGAGTCACAACCGATTACGCATAAACCTAACGGGTCACACACTTAATGGGTTGGAACAAACCAGTAAGGATACGATTCGTCAAACATGTTCGGATAGGATTCATCACGAGCACTACATAAGGAGATGCTTGAGGCTGTGGCGAGAGGAGAGTTACTCCACCGAAACCCTAGCAGCCATCTTCCTGAGAGCTCGGCCGTGCGACTTGATGCTAGCACACTGGCGTACGGTTGTTCCTTCCCTGGACGAGTGGATACTGTAGAGGCGCTACTGTGGTTGCTATTGCGCTTGAGGACGATCCGCGATCTTCATAAGAAATTGCAAAGGTTGCCGAAGGAGACGTTCGACTCGCGAGGACGCTGGCCGATCAACTACAACCACTGCATCGATGTGCTCGACGCTAGATGGTCGACTATGACCACTACATCGACGCACTCTACGTTGGACCAGGCTACTCCAACTCTTCTTCCGCTGCTCTGCGCGTCTGGTGGTAACGATCTGTGATCTTCTACTTGCATGGCTTCCTGGTTTACCCGGTAGAATTTTTGAATTGTTAGCTATCATAGCCTACCCGTATCCCTTCAATGGTATCAAAGCCATCCTGTGCAGTTTTTGATCTAGATCGGTCGCATATACTTGATATGTGGTAGTAGTAGATTGGATCTATTACTAGTCGGGTTTGGTGACCTAGATCGGTTCATATAGATGGAATGATCTAGGCCCTAGTCGATAAGATCGATTGGTTTTCAGTGGTAGTACATGGGATTACAAGGAGGTATGAGCTAAAAGGACTAGATGATTTATTGCGCATGTCCACGACCACGCTGCACAACACTCCTACCGGTCGAAATTCCACCATCGGAGTATGCCGCAGTGTGTAGTCGTATCAAGGCAATGATCGGATTGGTTCGGAATAGGGTTAATATGATTAGTCCGATGATTTCCAAGGCTCAATTACGTGAATAAGATTCATGTTCCAAAAAAATTTTCCGAGGGGCGCTGCCCCTTCGAACCCCACCCGCTAACCGGCTAGTGGGACCGCCGTGCTGGGTAATTGTACCACGCGTTATAGGTAGTATGTGTTCATATCCCCCGATAGAATTGGATTCCATGCATAAATTGTTTTTGCAGGGATTGATGTGTATAGTATGACCTATGATGTATGAGATGCATGTATGTGTGTAATGTTCATGACCTGCGTGTCATGCATATTGCAGCCCAAGGCTATCTATATTTGTATAACGGCCTGCTGTGTCGACTTGTGATGCTTCTTCACTCCGTGTAATTTATTACTAATGCTATTAGGAGTAATGGCTTAGTGGGAGTACTTGGAGGAATTGACCACTTGGAGACATGGCGAACAGGAAGCACGACGATGGAGATCACCATGTGGAAGGGTCATACTATATCACAGTGCAATTTGATTGTCTGTGAATGCCTTTAAATTCCTGTTTATTTATTTCTATGCATGTTATTTAATTGCTTTAAATGCTTTTAACATGGTAGAAGTAAAATTTGCTCACATAATATAAAGTTAAATTGATGCCCTCCCAATTAGCTGCACCATCCAAAGTCATGTATTTTAATGGTAGGTCTTGCTAAAGCAGAGTGCCATTATTATTCCTTGACTAGATGGGTTTGTGTCGGAGACTTACAAGCATGGCATTGGTTTAACTTGACAAGGTCATCATAACGGTTATGGACCTTGGGGCATAGGGTTGAGTGCTTGCCGTCTTGGGAGCATAGAATCTTGCCCAACAACAAGAGTCATATAGAGATATGATTAGCAAAGGGTTGCTTACCAAATTCACTAATCTTCTAGCAGTGACGCCAAAGCGCACTAGTAGATTAACTGATTGTGGGTCTTGAATCACTAATTGTCATAAGAGGGATATGGTATTTAGTGGGAGTATCTTTATTAAATTGTTTAATAGAAGTTACTTTTCTTGAACATATGTCTTAGCTTTGCATATTTTATGTTGTAGATCATGGCACCATCTGCTGTACCTACATCCAATTTTGCATTACGTTTGATACTTGATAATGAAAAACTGAATGGAACAAATTTTGTGGACTGGTCCCACAACCTAAGAATTGTTCTTAGGCAAGATAAAAAGGAACAAGTTCTAGAGGAACCAATTCCAGATGTGTCTGCTGAAAATGCTGCTGCTACTCTTAAAACCGCCTATAAAAAGGCATGTGATGAATCCCTTGATGTTAGCTGTCTCATGCTTGCTGCGATAAACTCAGACCTTCAGAAGTAGTTTGAGAACATCGAGGCCTACGATATGATCGTGGTGCTCAAAGGCATGTTTGAGACACAAGTAAGAACTGAGAGATATGAGATCTCAAAGAAATTGTTTGGGAGCAAGCTAGCTGAGGATAGTCCGGTGAACCCACATGTAATCAAGATGGTTGGTTACACACAGAGCTTGGAAAAACTTGGTTTTCCACTTAGTCAAGAGTTGGCTACAGATTTGATTCTTGCTTCGCTACCTACAAGCTATGGACAGTTCATTCTGAACTTCCATATGATGCTTAAGACTGCAGATGACAGCATTAAAAAAAGCAACAGTCATGTGATGATTGATGAGGACATCGACCCTAAGGATACAACCACGACTTTGAGAAGACCTACGACCGGTTCTGCAGGGTCTACGACCAGCTCTGTAGGGTCTACGACCACTTCCAGAAGACCTACGACCAGCTTTGCAGGGTTTACGACCACTTCCAGAAGACCTACGACTAGCTCTGTAGGGTCTACGACCACTTCCAGAAGACCTACGACCAGCTTTGTAGGGTTTACGACCACTTCCAGAAGACCTACGACTAGCTCTACAGGGTCTACGACTACTTCCAGAAGACCTACGACCAACTCTGCAGGGTCTACGACCACTTCAAGAAGACCTACAACTACTACTTCAACTCAATCTTCCACAGTTGGACTTGCGGTCTCTACTTCAACTCAATCTTCCACAGTTGGACTTGCGGCCCTTTGCAATACCATTTATCCAATTGGACCACGCTACTTCTACTCCTACAAGCGAGCTATGTCTACATGCCTGGCGTTGCATTTATACCATGGTCTTTGCGTCACCAATTATTGGCCCACTAGCTATGTAATATATGGGGTGACTTGGCCCATAAGGCCCATGTGATGGCCGACCACCCTAGGGGCTGACTATTCACGTGAACGTTCCCCCCTATATATGTGCGGCCATATACAGTTTAGGGTTGGGTTTTCTTAGATTATTACGCCACTTTGCGGTTTAGCGCTTGTTCGGTTTGAGGAACCCCACTTGTGAACTTCATCTATATTCGCAATATAATTGATTGCATCTACCTTGTTCTTGTGAGTTGCTTGATTGCTTGCGAGGAATCATAACCCTCGTGGTAAGGTCGATCGCGTGCAAGCGTGGTTGATAACGACAGTCGTGCGGGTGTAGCGAATTGCGAGGTGACGATCTGCTGGTCGGAAGCCTCAAAGCGTCAACGTCCTCACGACGAACTCAATCGAACCTATCGGAAGATCGGGCCACCGTGATTCATCAAGTGGTATCAGAGCACCAGGTTGCCCGTTAGGTAATCTCATTGATCCCTTTTTGTTAGTTGTTTTTCATCACCTAGAGTCCAGAAAATTGCCCCACAAAAAGTTTTAGATCTTAGTTCTTCTGCTGTCCAAACCACTCTGTGCCTTTCGCAGTTGTGTTTTCAGTTTTCGCGTTGTTGAATTCGAGTCCATCGTCGGTGTCTTTGTTCTTTGGTCTAGTCGTCATGATCTAGTTTCTAGCGTCGAGTCTTTCTGCATTTACGGTCATCGTGTATCTCGGCTTGCCCTTGGTTGCATCCGTTGTTTTGTCTACTATAGCGAGATCGTGTCATCACCCTCATCCGACCACGCACTCGGTTTCGACTTCCCACCAACTTGAGTTCGACCACGATGGGATACAACCACCCCTTGGGTTCGACCACCCGGTTGGATTCGACCACCTCTTCGGATTCGACCCCCCCAAGTCGGATTCGACCACCATCCTCCGATACAACCACCTCCTCGGGTTCGACCACCCAGTCGGATTCGACCACCCACTCGGATTCGGTCACCTCTTCGAGTTCGACCACCTCCTCGGATTCGACCACCTCTTCGAGTTCGATCACCTACTTGAGTTCGACCACCTCCTCGGGTTCGACTGCCTAGTCGGCTCGACCACCTCCTCAGATCCGACCACCTACCCTTTCGACCACCTAGCCAAAGTTCAGAGAGAGAGAGAGAGTATCTTTTTATTACCTTTATACCCCTGCTCTCCGGAAAAAGTTTGTGACCTATATATATCCCCAGACCCAGAAGAGGGTTTTGAAGAGTTGTGAGTCAAGGTCACTTTCGCAAAAAAAAAAAAAAAAAAAGAACCCTCGGTTGGGTTTGCGATAAAAAAAAAAAAGAAGAAGCAAAAAAAAAGAAAGAAAAAGAAAAAAAAGAAGAACGAAAAAGACCACCCGGTTGGCTCACGACCACCCTCATTTGGTCTCGACCACCCTCTCGTGGCTCACGACAATCCATAGTTGGTCCACGACCACCCACGGGAGAAATCGGTTGCCTTGCGAATTTTGTTCTATTGTGCTTGTATTTGACTTGCTCGAGCTAGTTCTAGGCAGCGTTTGGGCGACAAGCGTGGCGAGTACCGTGGACTTTGATTCAGCTTTGCTAATCTGTTTTCATTCTTGCTATTCCTTGCTACAAAATTTTACTGTCAGAGCTCCACATACTTTCGGCCCTCGATTTGGATCCTCGCGATTCGCCATTCGCCATGATCGTACATCCCACCTTCTCCGATCATACCACTGCTGCAATTGGTAAGAAATTCATAAGAGCTTGGTAAGGCGGCTTGAGTGTGTGATCCCACCTCCCACCACCTAGTAGTTGATAGGGATAATATCTTTGTGTTGTCTTTTGTCTTTTACTAACCATGGCGGTGAGGAATTGGATGCGCAAGAGTGTGTTTTGAGGAAGAGCTCACGAGGGTGTTGGATGAGCACCGCCACACTATTAATGACGACATTGATAGGAAGTTTGCGAAACAAGCGCTACTGCGACAACTCAATGATAGTATCGCAATGCTCAACACACGCATTGATGGTTTGGCCAATCAACCACCGAACAATGGGCGTGTGGGTCCTCATAGTGCAGCCCATGACCGTGAGTTTGACAATGGAAATGAGATGCACAACCACGGCGCCTTTGATGCACGACAAGCGGAACCGGTTGAACTTCAACCGTCAAGGTATGAGAGGTAATAACATTCAGCAACATAATGCGTGTTAATGATGATCCATATGCTAAAGTCAAGTTCACTATACCATCTTTTGTGGGTGCTTATGATCTGAAACATATCTAGATTGGGAGTTGACGGTAGAGAAGAAATTTAATGCTCACTTAGTTCCTGAAGTGCATAGAGTTCGACAAGCCACAAGTGAATTTAAAAACTTCGCCATCATTTGGTGGAATAGGGTATGCAATGATGGATTAGCGCCTACTACTTGGGATGCTCTAAAGGTTGCTATGTGTAATAGATTTGTTCCACCTTCTTTTAAACGTGATTTGCTTAAGAAATTGCAGCGCTTAAACCAAGGCAATAGATCTGTAGAAGAATATTATCAGGAGCTACAAATTAGTATGTTACGTTGTGACATTATTGAGGATGAAGAGGCTGCGATGGCACGTTTTTATGGAGGATTAACACGTGAAATTCAGGACATAGTTGATTACAAAGAATATGATAGTATCCCTAGATTGTTTCAACTTGCACGCTTGGCAGAAAAGGAATTGCAGGGACGGCGCGAGAGGCCAAGGAACAATTTTGGAAGCACGTCTACACCAAGAACAACGCGGGTCAAGGTCAAGCAGCCCCACCTTCGGCTACGGTCTGCTGCCCCCTCCTCGAGTAGGCGCGTTCAGAACACCACCGACACCATCACATGCACCCGAGGTGTAAATCTACTAGTGTGCAGCCCCGCCAAGAGTTCTTCTTGGTTGCTTCCACGGGCGTCTGTTGGGATTATTTGCCCATTGCAAGGGAATGGGCCACGTCATGAGGGATCGCCCAAGTCGTGAGCATACCTTGCCCACTGCAGATGGAGGTTATGTAAGTGCTAGTGATATTGAGGATGAATATGTACTTGCGGCTAACATTGCGGTGGAGGAGACGAAATGAGACAATGATCTTGATGATGTAGAGGAACAAGTAGGCTGCTTTGTTGACTTTGGGAATCATATGAGCCTTGTTGCACAAGTCTTTGGCGCACAAGTGGAGAAAGCGGAGCAAAATCAGCGGCACAACTTGTTTCAAACCAGATTTCTCGTAAAAGACAGAGCTGCAGAGTAATCATTGATGGAGGGAGCTGCAATAACCTTGCAAGTTCCGAGATGGTTAAGAAGTTTGGCTTGGCCACACAGCCACACCCACGTCCCTACTACATCCAATGGTTCAATTCGTGTGGTAAGTTAAAGGTAAACCAAGTTGTGAGAGTGCAATTTTCAGCTGGTAATTACAAAGATAGTTCCGACTTTGATGTAGTGCCTATGCAAGCATGCTCTTTGTTGCTCGGTAGGCCTTGGATATATGATAATGATGTTTTGCACCATGGTAGAGCTAATACCTACTCATTCTCACATAGGGTAAGAAGATTAAGTTGTTGCCTTTGACACTTTGAAATTGTGAAAGATGAAGTAGGCGTGCTAAAATGAACGAAACACCAATGAACATGATTCGAAAATCAACAAGTAGCAAAACGTGTTTTCCCACCTAAAGGGAGAAAGTGGCACCTAATGCTAGTTAGGGGATTAAATTGAAGGGTGTGTTATGCTTGCCACTAAATCTGAACTTCTTGAAATTTGTGAAATTTACAAAGGGTCTCCGTATCCATTAGAAGAAATGCATGTTTCTTTGCCTCTGTTGCTACTAACCTTTTGCGGAGAGTGATGACTTTGGGAAGCGACCGAGTCGAGGGCGACTCAAATTCAAGAAGGGAGGATGATGAGGACATCGACCCTAAGGATACAACCACGACTTTGAGAAGACCTCGACCGGTTCTGCGGGGTCTCGACCAGCTCTGTAGGGTCTCGACCACTTCGAAGACCTCGACCAGCTTTGCGGGGTTTACGACCACTTCGAAGACCTCGACCAGCTCTGTAGGGTCTCGACCACTTCGAAGACCTCGACCAGCTTTGGGGTTTACGACCACTTCCGAAGACCTCGACCAGCTCTACAGGGTCTCGACCACTTCGGAAGACCTCGACGACAGCTCTGCGCAGGTCTCGACCACTTCAAGAAGACCTACAACTACTACTTCAACTCAATCTTCCATAGTTGGACTTGCGGTCTCTACTTCAACTCAATCTTCCACAGTTGGACTTGCGGCCCTTTGCAATACCATTTATCCAATTGGACCACGCTACTTCTACTCCTACAAGCCGAGCTATGTCTACATGCCCTGGCTGCAGCATTTATATACCATGGTCTTTGCGTCACCAATTATTAGCCCACTAGCTATGTAATATATGGGTTGACTTGGCCCATAAGGCCCATGTGATGGCCGACCACCCTAGGGGCTGCTTTGTTCACGTGAACGCCCCCCCTATATATGTGCAGCGGTATACAGTTTAGGGTTGGGTTTTCTTAGATTATTCTCGCCACTTTGCGGTTTAGCGCTTGTTCGGTTTGAGAACCCCACTTGTGAACTTCATCTATATTCGCAATATAATTGATTGCATCTACCTTGTTCTTGTGAGTTGCTTCGATTGCTTGCGGGAATCATAACCCTCGTGGTAAGGTCGATCGCGTGCAAGCGTGGTTGATAACGACAGTCGTGCGGGTGTAGCGAATTGCGAGGTGACGATCTGCTGGTCGGAAGCCTCAAAAGCGTCAACGTCCTCACGACGAACTCAATCGAACCTATCGGAAGATCGGGCCACCGTGATTCATCAATGATGCTGCAAAAGTGTACAAGCTTCAAGAAGAAGACTAAGACTTGGGTCAAAGGTAAGGGCAGGACTAAAGTTTCGGATGAGATCCAAACTAACAAGCCTAAGTCCAAGACTAAGTCTGACCAGACTCAAGAGAATGAATGCTTTTACTGCAAGGAGCCAGGCCATTGGAAAAGGAACTGCAAGAAATACCTGCTGATTTGAAAAAGAATGGTGAAACTAAACCTTCCACTTCAGGTATTAATGTTATAGATGTTTTTCTTGCTGACTCTTCTGTTAACTCTTGGGTATTTGATACCAGATCGGTTGCTCATATTTGCGATTCAATGTAGAGTCTAACAAGGAGTAGGAGAATTTCAAGGGGCGAGATGGATCTTCGCGTCAGGAATAAAGTAAGGGTTGTTGCATTAGCCGTCGGGACTTTACCATTACTTTTGCTCTCAGGATTTATTATGGAATTAAATAAATGTTATTATGTTCCAGCCATAAGTAAAAACATCATCTCTGCCTCATATTTGATGGCAGAGGGTTATAAGTTCATTATTGAGGACAATGGTTGTTCCATGTTTTTGAATGAGATGTTTTATGGCTATGCTCCTATTTTGAATGGGTTGTTTATTTTAAATCTTGATGATGCACCCATCTATAATATTAATACAAAGAGGCTTCAGCCTAATGATATGAATTCCACTTTCATTTGGCATTGTCGTTTGGGTCACATAAGTGAGAAACGCATAAAGAAGCTCCATGATGATGGAATTCTAAACTCATTTGATTTGGAATCATTTGAAACGTGCGAATCTTGTCTGCTCGGAAAGATGACCAAGACACCTTTCACTAGTCGGAATGAGAAATCTTTATGAACTGATTGTGGAGGTGAATTTTTGAGCCATGAATTTGGTGATCATTTGAAACAATGTGGAATTATTCCACAGCTTACACCACTGGGCACTCCACAATGGAATGGGGTGTCCAAGCAGTGTAATCGGACCTTGTTGAACATGGTTCGGTCGATGATGAGCCAATTGAATCTGCCATTGTCTTTTTGGGGTTACGCCCTAGAAACTGTCGCTTTCACTTTAAATAGGGTATCATCTAAATCAGTAGATAAGATACCATATGAGATATAGACTGGAAAGAGTCCTAGTTTGTCTTTTCTAAAGATTTAGGGATGTGATGTCTATGTTAAACATTTGACGTCTCATAAACTCACACCCAAGTCAGATAAATGCTTCTTTATAAGATATCCTAGGGAAACCAAAGGATACTATTTCTACAACCGAGAAGAGGGCAAAGTTTTTGTTGCCCGAAATGGTGTCTTTTTGGAGAAAGTGTTTCTTTCAAAAGGAGTCAGTGGAAGAAAGATGCAACTCAAAGAAATTCGGGAAACGTCTGAAAGTGTTTCAACTCCTACTGAACCTCTACAGGATGAACAAAATATTGTTGAACCTGTAGATCAGGCATCAGCCCCACATAGATCCAAAAGGCCGCATCAATTGCCTATAAGGTATGGGCATGATGTATTATTATTGAATCATGACGAGCCTAAGACTTTTGAGAAAGCAATGATGGACCTAGACTCTGAGAAATGGCTTGGAGCCATGAAATCTGAGATAGACTCCATGAGTGACAATTAGGTTTGGAACCTGGTTGATCCACTTGATGGTGTCAAAACCATTGAGTGCAAATGGATCTATAAGAAAAAGATTGACATAGATGGAAATATTCACATTCATAAAGCTTGGCTAGTCGCAAAAGGGTTTCGACAAGTTCAAGGGGTTGACTACGATGAGACTTTCTCACCAATAGCAATGCTTAAATCTATATGGATCATTCTAGCTATTGCTACATATTTCGACTATGAGATATGGCAAATGGATGTCAAAACGGCTTTCTTTAATGGAAACCTAGATGAGGATGTGTACATGACACAACCTGAAGGTTTTGTCGATCCAAAGAATGCTAGTAAAGTATGCAAACTTCAAAAGTCCATTTATGGGTTGAAGCAAGCATCTTGAAGTTGGAATATACATTTTGATGCAGAGATTAAAAGGTTTGGTTTCATCAAGAATAAAGAAGAACCTTGTGTTTACATGAAGGTTAGTGGGAGCACGCTTGTTGTTCTAATCTTATATGTGGATGACATATTATTGATTGGTAATGACATTCCTATGCTGGAATCCGTTAAGGCAACATTGAAAAATAGTTTTTCTATGAAGGACCTAGGAGAGGCAGCATATATCTTAGGGACAAAGATCTATAGAGATAGATCAAGAAGGCTAATTGGATTAAGCCAAAGTACTTATATTGACAAGATGTTGATTCGGTTCAACATAAAGGATGCCAAGAAAGGGTTCTTGCCTATGTCACATGGCATAAGTCTTAGCAAGAATCAGTGTCCTTCGACAACTGATGAGCGAGACCGTATGAATGGTATTCCATATGCTTCAGCTATTGGATCTATCATGTACGCCATGATATGTACTCGACCAGATGTATCATATGCTCTAAGTGTTATGAGTAGATACCAAGCTGATCCCCGTGAAGGTCACTGGACAGCTGTGAAAAACATTCTTAAGTACTTGAGAAGGACTAAGGATATGTTCTTAGTTTATGGTGGTGATGACGAGCTCGTTGTAAATGGTTACACCGATGCAAGCTTCCAAACCAACAAAGATGATTGTTGTTCGCAATCTGGTTTTGTATTCATTTTGAATGGAGGAGCAGTGAGCTGGACAAGTTTCAAGCCAGAAACGGTTGCTGATTCTATGCCAGAGGCCGAGTACATTGTTGCTTTTGGAGCTGCGAAAGAAGGTGTTTGGATAAGGAACTTCATTGTTGAATTGGGTGTGGTTCCGAGTGCCTTGAGCCCAATGGATCTCTATTGTCACAACAATGGAGCCATTGCGCAGGCTAAGGAGCCTAGATTATTATATTTCAGTATGTTCATAACATTGGATAATATGTTATCTTGTTCCTAGAATAATATCGTTAATATTTATTATCAAGTATGTGACTTGATTATGAAACTCTATATTTCTGCGATGATTATTCTTAAACGTTCCCTGGTCGGAAACATATGAGAACACATATGAATAGACTAGCATATGTATTAGTTGATGACTATGTTTCACAGGTCATGGATATGGAGATACCAAACCAATAATATGGACACATGTTAGAGAACATGGTTTTGGATAAGACCCACCTTGAGACACTATTGAGATTGTTATGGTTTTATGTGTCGTTAGTTGGTCTCAAGCAATGATGTTGTATAATCCTTAGAACTGAGATCAGCATGGTTTCCTACATGTGTAATAGTACTCTTAGGGGTTGCCAAACACTACTCCGTAACTGGGTAGTTATAGAGGTAGCTTTCGGGTATACTATGAAACATGCGGAGGAATGTGACTGGTCGAATATGGGATTTGCCCCTCCTAACATAACAGGAGAGATGTCTCTAGGCCCCTCGTTGTGGTCGGATAAAGTAAGTGCATGGCCATGCCACTAGTGGTCGAAGTGTTCGACCACGTGAAGTTACCCGACACTCGATCGAGAAAGTATTGAACAGTCCATGGATGACACAACATCTCACTTGGAGTTCAACCAGATATCGTGAGGCAAAGGGAGAATACACGAGTAGGTCGCTTAGATTCGATCGATTCTGGTAGTCGTCGTGGAGATCTGAGCTGGTCGTAGGCTGGTCGAGCGTGATCACAGAGTGGTCGTAACACTGGTCGTAAGGAGTTCTGGCTAGTGCGTGACCAAATCTGAACCGTGTCAGTATAGAGATAGGACACAGTCGTAAGTGATGAGGACCTGGTCGTAGATCATATTGCATTAAGGTTCGTCCGATATAACTTATGTGTATTTGGGAATCGCTATGTTCTGCTAGGAACCGCTAACGACTTGTGGTCGGAAAGGATTTCCGAGTCACAACCGATTACGCATAAACCTAACGGGTTACACACTTAACGGGTTGGAACAAACCAGTACGGATACGATTCGTCAAACGTGTTCGGATAGGATTCATCACGAGCACTATATAAGGAGATGCTTGAGGCTGTGGCGAGAGGAGAGTTACTCCACCGAAACCCTAGCAGCTATCTTCCTGAGAGCTCGGCTGTGCGACTTGGTGCTAGCACACCGGCGTATGGTTGTTCCTTCCCTGGACGTGTGGATACCGTAGAGGCGCTACTGTGGTTGCTGTTGCGCTTGAGGACGATCCGCGATCTTCATAAGAAACTGCAGAGGTTGCCGGAGGAGACATTCGACTCGCGAGGACGCTGGCCAATCAACTACGACCACTGCATCGACGTGCTCAACGTTGGATGATCGACTACGACCACTACATCGACGCGCTCTACGTTAGACCAGGCTGCTTCAACTCTTCTTCCGCTGCTCTGCGCGTCTAGTGGTAACGATTTGTGATCTTCTACTTGCATGGCTTCTGGTTTATGCGGTAGAATTTTTGAATTGTTAGCTATCGTAGCCTACCCGTATCCCAACAGTTACATGTACAAAAATGTGTATGTGTACAGACTGATGTTTTGCCCCATCCAAACCACATCCCATGTAAGCCAACCAAGCATAAAGAACCGGCATCAATTGTTATAAATAGTGCGGTTTTAGCAAACAATCAAAGATAATTCCAGCATAATAAATAGCAAATAAAGCATAATTCTAGCTGCAAATAATTGACCAACATGACATATAAAAGAAAACTACAAGGATCAATTATATAGCCTTTCGGCCACCAGAGGAACAAGATTGCTAATCAATATGATTAGATTAATCTCCACAGAAAGAATATGAATTACTAGAGATAATATGACATCAGTAAGCAACTCTATTAGAGCTCAAGACTGAACTAGATATCTTAACAAATTTCAGTTCAAGACTTTTATCATCATTGAGCAGATAATCCGAGCCCACTATCACCACTTTGAAATATCTCTCAATACCAATTCCAGATATGAACTAGTACAGCACATATATCCACAAAGTGGTGCACAAAATATTTTCAGGAATACTCACAGATTCAGTGGTACTCAAAACCACCAAGATGCAACTAGGCAAGGCCCCTCTTTGTATTTCGGAACCCACCGAAGAACAAAGCCGAGGGACAAGAAGATTTGCTGCACAAGATCTCCAAGATGTTGCTTCAGCAGAAGGCAACACACAGAGTATCAGAAATAAGATCAAACCACACTTCTTCCACTGGTTTTCAGATCCAGAGAGTTCCCTTAGTAAACTAGCTCCTCAAGACCAATCAACGAAAGGGCGCAAGAAGAACCAACGGGAAGAGCAAGGATCAGATTCTAACTCAATACTCCAGGAAACTCCAAAACCCAAAACCAATCGGAAAGGAAGCAGATTGAATCAAGATTAGAGAGAAACTACTTGTTCTTCGGGCCTCAAACCACATCTGGGTCGGAGCCGAGCGCAAGGAGGCACAGAGGTAGCCGGGGGAGGTTGGAAGAGGGGAAGGCAGCGTCGTCACCGTAGTTGTGGCACGACAATGACACTGCACAAGACACTCTTATCATACGAGTGTCTTGTGTAGTGCACTGTGCTGTCACAACCCGCTAACGCGCTCATTCGAGTGTCCCCCGAAGAACCTCGGACTATTGAATCAAGAAGAAATGGGCCTATAGGCTCTCTTCCCTTGCTTGAGGGGTCTCGGCCTAGTCGACTTTGTAGGACCGGAAAGGCGACTAGAGGGGGGTGAATAGGAGCACGCCTAATTTTTCACCTCGTTTAGATTCAACACCAGGTTCACTTCAATAGCTATGAGAGCTATGAAGATCAACACTCTCAAGAACAGCAGAAGACTTGTGTTGAATCCAAACCAAAATCCCCAAAGCAAGGAACAAAAGGACCAAACCCTAATATGGAAATCGGTCAGACCGCCGGCAAAACTTCAGTTAGACCGACTGGCGGTTTGACCGGTGTTATAGGATCGGACCAAGCCGCTCGACCGTAAAGCAGTCTGACACTGACCCAAAACCAAAATGAAAATCGGTCTAACTTTTGATCTACACGGTCAAACTTGACCAAATTTGGAACACACCTTCCTAAGGATATTAGGAACCTATTCCAAACAGAGATTGAGTAGATCCACGTCAAAGTTTCGACCTTTTTCCATTCTACCGAAGGAAGGTGAGTAGATCCACGTCAAAGTTTCGACCTTTTTCCATTCTACCGAAGGAAGGTTCAAAAAAGGGTAAAAACGAAAACCTGATCTAAACCTTGCTCGTGGGAGATTGATGATCTAGGTGATCTTAGATATGTTCCCACATGTCACAGCAAGGTAGAAGAGGGCACGAAATCAACCAAAAAGCAATAGATCGAAAAAACCCTTCAAAATCTCAAATATAGAGCAAAAACACAAAAGAGACTCATCTTTGAGAAATCATCGATAGATTGATCTGAGGTTGAGAGGGTTTACAGCCACTCCATCCATGGAGGACAAAACTCAATCCATGAGCACACAACTCAACACAACTCTCTAAAACCCTAAGCCTCTTCTCTTTCTCTAATGCCCTAACACCAAACTAGGGTTTACAAAATGAAGTCCTTAGTGGCTGTATCACAGCAGCCACCCCTATTTATATGGAGGCCTAGCATCTAGAGAGTTAACCCTAATGGGCTCCCGTTAAGGCCCAACACAAACGGGTCACACACGCACGTATTTTAAAGCGGCATCTTCAACTTCTTCTTGACCTAAACCGCTTCTCCACACACCGTCTCGCGCCGCGGTTTAGCCCAAGGTCACAAAGGCGGTATTTGGTGAAATTACCAAAATACCCCTTCTCGATCTTTTTCGAAGACCGAGTTCGAACTGCGCGAAACACATCCATGCTTCGCCACGTGTAGGTTGATCCAGTGGCTCTCATCGTGTCGGCAGGTCTCTCCCGTCCAGATCCCACCAGAACCTCCATGGCACTTGCACCGACCCCCGCACCGCTTGATCAACTAGTCGCACCGAACTGCCCGTTCGGTCATCCTTGTCCATTCTGTGTCACGCTTGAGTCCATTGACCTCACCCGGCATCCTTGATCGTTCTAGACCTCAGATCTCCAAGCTTAGTCCCGATCCTCCTCGCTGTTGACCGTCGTTGACCTCCAAGCAACCTGCACACCAATAGACAAGCAAATCGAAACCGGGAACAAGTTCTTCACAACTTGACCCACGTTAGTGAAAACATGCAACATGTAACACTTATGCACTGAAGCCCATGCCCTTAAGCTAACCCAACAAGTATCGCCAAACAACTCGACGAATCAAGTCAAAATCGGTCAAACCGCCGTTGTGGCGGTCGATATACAGGACTCGGCCAGAATTTCGCCGGGCTTGGCGGTCGACCGCCAAACAACTCCGACAGACAGATTCTTTCTTAAAGCGCTTGAATCGACAAACCACAAATGCCATTGCCAATTGTATCATCATCCTAAGATCATGCACATATCCCCGTGATATCCACAATCTCCCCCTTGATGAACACATTGGTAATTTCTCAGAAAATGTAGTTTTGAGGTTTGAAAATGAAAATACTCGACGTTTTCGCGCAAAGGCACAACTTGGTCCAAATGCAAGAAAAAGCAAAGGAAATGACCAAGCTGGCTCCAAAATAGCATAGGTAAGTGAGATAAGACAAAAGAAGACAACAAGGCTTCAATTTCTAGAGAATAGCGAAAAATCTCACTTAGGTCCATATGAAAGAACAATTGTTCTATTTGACCTTCGATCATCGTGAGTCTTCAAGAATTGCAATTCAAATTCAGAAAAGGCAATAAGACCAAAAGAATGCAATTGAGATGCTCCCACTCACTATGATCACCAAATTTCCAGAAAATCCATTCTCTCCCTATGACTCCAAAAAGCTCTAAAACAACATTTTTACCAATCTTTCTCCCCCTTTGACAATGAATTCATCAAGGTGCATGGAAGAAGATAGAGCATGAATAGAATGGAATGGCTGCAGCTTTTCAATTTTTTAGTTTTTCAGTTTTTGTTTAATTTTTAGCAAAAAGGAGCCATGAAGATTATCCAAGAAGATTGTAAAAGTATTACACCAAGCCATATTATGTGAAGAAGCGATGTTCAATCATGGCAAAACATGTACAGCAAAGCTAAGGCCAAAATAGCAATAATCTGATATTAAATGAATTGATAGCATGACAAGGTGCTCAAGATCATAGTTTCACTAAAGATATTCAAAAATGAGTCAAGCCATGTCTATAAGCAAAATGGAGACCAGAAACTAGAAATTGAGTCAATTTTGAGCATTATGAGTTCAATTTTGAATCAATTGGCTCAAGCATTTAGAATTTAGCACTTTGAACACTTTGCTAAAAATGATTTGTTTTATCTTAGTAAAGCAAGTCCTGGACTAGTAGCCATCCACAACTGCCTCCTAAGCTTCAACCAATTGTCAATTTGTTTTCTTAGCATTGTGCTAGATCTCAAGCCTTGCCACGACCATCCCAAGCAAGAAGCTTAAGAGAGTGGTCTAGGTCATCCAAATCTCCCCCTGAGTTCATGCCTAGCGCAATGGCAAGCCATCTCATGAGAAAGAATTGGTGAGATCAGTTTTTTCGCACAGTAAAACTCATTTTTCATTTGCTTGACTTAAGAATTATCATAGCTCAAGTTACAACTCAAAATAAGTTCAAAACTCAATTAGGCCTATATGACATGGCATGAATCATGAGAGGATCACTACAGCAAAACTAGTCACAAGATCCAACAAGTCATATTTTGATTCAGTTTGCTCACAGATAATAAAGCTAGCATGACAAAAGCTAAGCTATACAAGAAAAGCCATAAAATAATTCTAGCAAACTAGCAAAAGACATGGCAGGGTATAAAGTATGAAATCATGTCATACATGGATAATAATCAAAGCTCCACAAGTTTATATTACAATGCAGGTTGCTGAAATTTAAAATGCATTAAGGCACAATGAATGCAAAAAGAGCAAACTCCCCCTCAAAACAGGCCAAGAGGACTAATAACTCCCAACTCTCTCCGTAAAGAAGCAAAACGAGAAGAATCAAGAGCTTTAGTGAAAATATCTGCAACCTGCTGCTCGGACTCTACAAAGTGAAGCACAACATCACCCTTCTCAACATGGTCTCTAAGGAAATGATATCGAATGTCAATGTGCTTAGTCCTAGAATGTTGCACTGGGTTTTTGGCAATGTTTATGGCACTAGTGTTGTCACAGAAAAGAGGAACACTATCCAAAGGCAACCCATAGTCCCGAAGAGTAGATAAGATCCAGAGAACCTGAGAGCAACTACTGGCTGCAGCTACATACTCGGCCTCGGTAGTGGACTGTGTAACAGAGGACTATTTCCTAGATGACCAAGAGATAAGAGATGTGCCTAAGAAATGACAAGTTCCTGAAGTACTCTTCCTATCCACTCTACACCCCGCAAAATCAGCATCAGAAAAAGCTCGAATAGAGAGGGCAGAGTCAGAAGAATACCAAAGTCCAAAGTCAAGAGTGTCCTGCAGGTACCTGAAAATGCGACGCACTACTTGACAATGAGAGGCACGAGGGGAAGCCTGAAATCGAACGCACAGACACACAGCAAACTGTATGTCTGGCCTCGATGCCGTGAGGTAGAGAAGAGAGCCAATCATGTTGTGGTACTCCTTCTGGCCCACGGGCTTTCCATCCTCATCAGGGTCCAACACGGTGGACGTAGCAATGGGAGTAGACATTGGCCTACTGCTTCCCATGTCGAAGCACCGAAGAAGGTCCTTTGTGTACTTACTTTGATGAATGAAGGTACCTTCTTTCAGTTGCTTGACTTGAAGACCAAGGAAGAAGGTCAATTCGCCCATCATGCTCATCTCGAACTCCCTGCTCATAGAGTCTGAATATCTGGACACCAAAGCATGAGAGGAACCACCGAATATAATGTCATCCACATAAATCTGAACCAACAAAAGTCACTGCTATGCTTGAGAGTGAACAAGGTTTTATCTACCATTCCCATTTTAAAATCATTTTTAAGCAAAAACTCTTAAGCCTATCATACCAAGCTCTAGGGGCTTGCTTCAGTCCATACAAAGCTTTGGAGAGTTTAAAAACATGATTTGGGAACTTGTGATTTTCAAAACTAGGAGGTTGCTTGACAAAGACCTCCTCTTCTATGAAACCATTCAGGAAAGCACTTTTGACATCCATTTGAAATAGCTTGAAGCCCTTGGATGCCGCAAATGCTAGCAAAATACGAATGGCTTCTAATCTAGCTACAGGAGCAAAGGTCTCTTCAATGTCTAAGCCTTCTACCTGGGAATAACCTTGAGCTACAAGCCTATCCTTGTTGCGAACTACCAACCCATCCTCACTTTGCTTATTTTTGAAAACCCATTTTGTTCCAATTACATTATGATTAGGTGGAGGTTCAACTAAGGTCCAAACTTTGTTTCTTTCAAAATTTTCAAGCTCTTCATGCATGGCATTGACCCAAGAGGAATAAGATAAAGCATGGGTGACATCTCGGGGTTCAAAAGAAGCGACAAAAGCAAAATTTGCATGAGAATCAGGAGAAATAAACCTGGAGCGAGTGACTTGCTCATGGAGATCCCCAATGATCTGCTCAGGTGGATGCTCCTCAGGAACTGTGGAGGTAGGAGCAGAGCTACTCAGGTCGTCGGTGAAGGTAGGAGGAGGCTGTTCAGCTAAAACTGGAGAAGTAGAAGCAGGCTCTCCAACCATCTCAGATTTCACTGGAGGATGGATTGGGTCCTCATCCTCAGAGTCATCGTCGACGAAGATGCTTTCTCGAATATCAGGAACCTGTGTACCTGCAGCATCGCGTCTAGTACTAAGACTAGCCTCAACAAAAGTGACTTCGTAAGTCTCAATAATTTTGTTAGTGTCAAAATTAAATACACGATAACCACAAGAATGAGCAGGATATCCAAGTAATATGCCATCAGAACATCTAGATTCAAATTTATCAATGTTGCCATCTTTAAGAATGAAGCACTTGCAACCAAAAATCTTGAAATGAGATACTTTGGGCTTATGACCAAATCTAAGCTCAAAAGAAGTCTTGCCAATCACAGATCTCAAGAATACCCTATTAGAGATATAACAAGCAGTAGAGATCGCCTCAGCCCAAAACCTCCTAGGTGTAGAATGCTCATCTAGCATGGTCCTGGCCATCTCTACAAGGGTCCTATTCTTTCTCTCTACAACACCATTCTGATGGGGAACTCTGGGTGAAGAGAACTGGTGCTCAATTCCCCTATCGGTGCAGAAGGTGGCAAAGGAATAATTCTTGAATTCTGTCTCATTGTCACTCCTAATGGCTCTCAAAGCTCTAGGAAGATCAACAGCTAATCTAAGGACCAATTCTCCAAAATAGCCAAAAGCCTCGTCCTTAGAAACCAGAAAATAAACCCATGAATACCTGGAGTAATCATCCACAATTACAAGCACATACCATTTCCCACCGGCAGACTAAACTCTAGAATGACCAACAGTATCTAAGTGCAAGAGCTGACCAGGTCCATCTGTCATTACTAAGGTAAGAGGTAGATGAGAAGCAGAAACCATCTTACCATGTCAACAGGGTGAGCAAACAAGGACTATAACAGCCTTCAGCCTAGGCAAACCTCTAATCAGGTCCTTGCAACTGACTCTAGTTAAGTGATCGAAGCCTATGTGTCCAAGCCTATGATGCCACAACACTAAATCATGGGAATCAGAAGCCACAAGACACCTAAGGCTGGAAGCAGAAGAGATACTGAAATTAGCACAAAAGATCTTCTCAAACCTAGAGATCTCAAAGACAAGCACACCCGAGGAGTCTAGAACTTTACACTCACCACTCTTAAACCTCACTTCTAGACCATCATCAAGAAGCTGAGAAATAGATAGCAGATTATACCTCAGCTTACTTACCAAAGCGACGTCCTTAAGCATGAAGTTGTTGTTGACGCCAAGACCGTACTTGGTCATTACTATCACGGTCCAGAGAAGCATCTCCAAATGTGATCAATTCATTGCGGATGTATGCGTGAGAGAGGAGAACCATCTAGAATCTCCAGTCATGTGTCGAGAACACCCGGAGTCAACAAGCCATATGTCCTCCTTCCTCGCACGACGGACCTACAAAGCACGAACAGGAAACATATGTGCCTCAGTACTGGGGTTAATGATAAAGGACTTGGGAATCTAGTACTAAGTCACACGATGCTTGGGCAAAGCAGTAGAAGCAGCAGTGAAATGGTTAGAATTAAAATCATAAGAATGCACACGATAACCACCTAGACCTCTCCGAATCGACCTACGAAAAGGTCGGTACTCCCCCTGTCTAGATGCTACCCGTGGTCTCTCCTCACGATATCCTAACCCAAAGCGCTGCCTAGAGCCACCAAAGGAGTCAAAGAAGTCATCTACAAACCTGGCCCTATGTCTAGTAGGAAAGACAGGCTGCCTGGCTCTAAAGACTACAGCAGGTGAAGGAACTCCTCTAATGGTTCTCAAAGCACTCATCCTCTTCTTCCACTCAATCTTGGCTCTACGGAAGCAGAACTCAACGATATGGTCATCCTTCTTGCAGAAGGTGCAATGGTACTTGACCTTTTGAGGGTCGACCGATGAAGCGAAGCACTGCCTTGCTAGAAAGAGTTTGGGCAAAACCCGCAGATCTAAAGACAATCTTAGATGGCTCAGGGGGTTCTACCTCAAACAAGCCACTCTCAACAACTCTCGCAATCTTAGGTGAATGGTTCTTGGAATGCTCTAGGGGATTAAAACCTAGGCCACTATTCTTCACACTCACCTTAGATTTATCGAGGATCAAGTTGAGGTTCTTCTTCCCACTAGAAAATCACTCAAGGGTCTTTTTGAGGTAATCATTCTCTTTGGCTAGTTCCTCACATGATGCATACTGATTTGAATTGATTACCTTATTATATCTCTTCTTAAGAAGAGCTAGCTCAACTTTCAATGATTCACAAGACACACATGAGGTATTCTTATTCCTATCCACTTGCTCTTTAAATTTGACTCTAAATGTCTCTTGTATCTTATCTAAATTTTTTCCAACTTCAATGCAGAATGCACAAGAGCTAGAGCCAACTATTTTCTTGGAAGCAATCATGGACATAGATTTTTTCAATTTTAGCTTTCTCTTCTAGTGTCTTGTTTAGAGCTTCATTTTCAATTATGAGCTTAAGACAATTTTCACATGATGCAGATTTAGAGCAATGATCATTTCAGTCATTTCTTTCATTTTAGCCTTATTAATCTCACAATAAGAGCAAGTGTGACTAGCATCAAATTTCATCAATTCTTTTGTAGCGCTATCCAATTTTAATTCAAGCAAAGCACAATTTGAGCAAGGTAAAGGAATAGCATCTACAGCAATCACATCTAAAGCAATAGCATTCATGCAAGTAGGACTAGACTTGAGAGAATCTAGTTCATCAAAAGCATCTTTCAGTTGACTAGCAATAGAGGAATGAGCAGATTTCAGATTTGCTAGTTCATTAAGCAAGCTAGAGCAAGAATCACAATCATCAGCAAGATTAATGGATTTAAGCCTAACAACTTCTAGGTTCAAGTCATCAATCATGGTATCCTGTTTCTTAATCATTTTTGCTTGCTTATTCAGTTTTTGTTCAGCAAGGACCAAAGCACGTTTCATATCAGCAAGTGAGGACGTACCTCATCGGGATCGCTGAAAGGGTCGTCGTCATTGGAGGAGTCGACGTCATGGCTGTCCCGAGCCATGAAGCACATACAGGTGAAGTCCTGGGCCTTCTTCTTGCCATTAGAGTCATCGTCGTCGTCCTCTGTCTCCGAGTCCACATCGCTCATATCAACACTCTCAAGAGCGGCAAGGACCTGGCTGACGAACTTGCGATAGTTGGGCTTCTTGTGACACACTGAATTTATTTTAGAATCTTTTTGGAATTTTCAAAATAAAAAGAACCATTTTGTTTTGATGAGAATTCAAAGCTTAACCTGGAATTTCATAATGAATTTAAGTTGACTAACTCAAACTACAACTAAAGTTCCTTATTGGTTTATTGAGTTATTGGAGCTTTGCTGGTCTTTCCTTCTCTATCCATCTTTTACCCACCTCTGGCCTAGACCTCCCTTTGTCCGGGATCTAATGGCCCAGACCTCTCCTTCGTTTGGATCCAAGGGTCCGGACCTCCTTGGTGATGTCCTCCCCGGGTCCAGACCTCCTTAGGACTAGACCTCCCAAACGCTTAGACCTCCCCGAGACCCATTTCTCTCTCTCGGGTCCTCTCTGGCTCGCAACCTCCCTACGTCTGTGCCACACTTATGTGCATTTGAACTCCTTTGGAACCCTGTGAAGCTTTCCATGTTTTCTTGAATATCCTTCGTTGTTTGAAGCATTGAAACCTTCTCTGGAGGTTCCCATTGATACCAGCCCCAGTAGTACCGCGTGCTTGGTGGTACTACCGCTTCTAAGACCTCCTCTTTGTTCACTTGGACCTCCCCTTACATTTATTTGACCTCACCGTGTCCTTCAGGACCTCCCCATGTCCTCTAGGACCTCCCCTTATCTTTATTGGACCTCCCTGTGTCCTCTGGACCTCCCGGGTCCTCCAGACCTCCTCCTTCAAGATCTGGACCGCTAAGACCTCCCTTGGAGATCTTAACTATCCTGCAACCTCCTCCTGCACATCGGGACCGTTAAGACCTCCCCTTGGAGATCTTAATTGTCCGCATTCTCCTCCTTAGGATCTGGGCCGTCAAGACCTCCCTTTGGAAATCTTGGCCGTCCTGCATCCCTCTTTGGTAGATCCGATCGTTAGGACCTCCCTTGGAAATCCTAACCGCTCGGACCTCCTCTCGATTGGATCCTACGGTTTTAGACCTCCCTTGCGGGTGAGGACCTCCTCCTTGCCCTTGTGGACCTCCTCTGGTGCATTTGATCTTGACCGTTGGACCTCCCCTTTGGAGATCCAACCGTCAGGACCTCCCTTGCGGGTGAGGACCTCCTCCTTGCCCTTGTGGACCTCCTCTGGTGCACTTGATCTTGGCCGTTTGGACCTTCCCTTTTTTAGATCTCCTCTTGTTCACCACAAGACCTCCTCAGGTCATAGCAGGACCTCCTTGGTAGGTCTTGACTGCCCCACTGGGCAGTCAACACACCCAGTTTTCTTTACCTTTGACTAAGTCCTTTGGGCAAGGAAGTCTCCGTAGCATTTAATGCATGTTGTATCACATTAAATGTCCTCACCTTTGCAGTACTCATGTCATACCGATTGTCACATTCCTTGCCTACTCCCTTGTCCTATTTACCAACTCTTGTTGACTCTATCCTGAGTCATGTGCATTGGCTTTCCCCTATATATAGTTTGGGAGAGCCCTCCTTTACCACTTTCTTCCTCATTTCTACTCCCTGTCTCAACCGAGCCACCATAGACCTCCTCACTCAAGTCTCTGGACCTCCTCCAACAGGTCTCTAGACATCCTCTCTGGAGCCCTAAGACCTCTCCAGCGAGCTCCTTGGACCTCCTCTTTACCTCCCAGCTTCTCTGTTGGTTTTGTATCTAAGTTTATTTGGTGTTCTTTGAAATCTTGTTTGAGCTTTGTTTGAGTATTTGGTTTTTCACGTGTAGATTGCCCAGACTGTGGGGAGCCTGAGTTCAGTGAGGGAGAGGAAGCAGCTCGAGATCTTGAGCAAGGCAAGTTACACTCTTGAGCATGTTGCACCCATTACTTCAAATTATTTATGTTGTTTTCAAAAGTGTATGCATGCTTACTTTACTAAATATTTCAATGCCTATCTTTTAATCCATAGTTAAACCTACTATTTGGTATGACCTCTATCCATGATTGAATTAACCTCATTGTCACCTTAGATAAAAAAAAACTGGTTCTTGCAATAGTGAGGACCCAAAGCTCTTGAAAAATGAAATGCTTAGCAATGCTTAGACCAAGATCTTGATTTGGGGAGTTTTGACCAAAAATACCAATTAATCAAATGCTTTGAGCCGTGGCATTGGTGTGCCATGGAGATTTCGCCATGACATTGGTGTGTCATGGATGTTTTATTCATGCCCATGGCATTGGTGTGCCATGGGATTGTAAAGCAAAGTAACGGAAAATGGTTTTGACTTGGGCTAAGTTGGTTGTATGGTTGGTGCATGTCTATGCACGGGGTCGTGGTGATCCGATGCCCTGTGGTTGAGGTTTGTCGCCCCTGTGGTTGAGGTTTGTCGCCCAAGTCTGCTAAGGACCGGTCTTTGAGACACCACTTGCTAAGCCTATAATGGGCTATGCCAAACTTGTGCAACCACATGTCTCAAAGATGGGGCGTGGGACTGCTAATTAATTTGCAAAGCTCTACCATAGTTTGCCCCGCAGACGCTGTGGGTTTGTCATGTTATGACTAGTTGTAGTCCCACCCGGCCAAGAGGGGCTTAAACCCATGGATGGAAAGTCCAATGGGAGCGAAACCTTAGAGTGGGTGGGTGTGGTGGAGTAATGCATTGTAAAGACCTTGTCATGTACTCTAGACCTCTCACCAAAGGAAGTGTGAGGTGGCATCGACGGATGCCAAGCAAACTAGAGAATTCATGTCATGTGGGTAAAGTGTGCAACCTCTGTAGAGTGTAAATCTATTCGAATAGCCGTGTCCACGGTCATGGACATGCTGGCAATGTCACTCAAAGTTAGCTTTTGGTTTGGTTTTCAAAAGGTTATGAAAATGGTTTTGGTGGCTTAACCAAAACTAGGTTTGGGCGGGAAGCCTTGTGTAGGAGGGTATCCTTCACCATTTCAATGATGAATGTATCCAACTGAAAATGGATCTGTAAAACTGAATTTTAATTATTGTAACCTGCCTTGAAACTTAATACTTGTAATTGAAATAAAATTGGCTTTATGCAAATTAATCCTACTATGATGTCCTTTGATATACCCTTATGCATGTCATTCTGTTAATTGACGGGTGTAACTTGCGAGCACGGTTGTTGTGCTCACTCTTGCTTGATTCATATATTGAGCAGATGAAGACTTCTTTGATGATGAAGATGACCAGCTCAATTAGGCCGCGCCCTCCAGCCAATCACCTGTGGTGTAATGGGTGGACATTGTCTTTTGTTCTCCGCTGCGTTTGTGTGCTACCTGTTGCTGGAGTTGTAAGTAACCCTTGTAATCAAACCTCCTTTTGCTGTTAATAAAGTCTTGTGGATGTTGATGTTATCACTTGTTTGCTGTGAGAACCAGTCGATGATCTCTGGGGGCTGGTTTGGATCACAGAGGACTTTAGGCTTGCCCTAAGCCCCACGACCTCCTCGGGGTGGTTCCCTTCGGACCTCCCTCGAGTGGAGACGTGGAGTTTTGGGGAGGTCTGAGGTCCAAAGGACCTCAAGGGTCGAACCTCCTGCACTCTCGAGTGGTCCTCTCGGACCTCCGGGAGGTCTGCTTGGTCCCACCGGATGTCCTCTCGGGATGTCCTAGGAAGTCCTTTTATGACCTCCCAGAGGTCCCGAGGACCTCTCGAACGCTGGGGGCTCCTCTTCGATCTCCCGGGAGGTCCCGAGGACCTCCCGTGTGCCTCGGGCCGAGTCGTTACACTTCTTGCCTTTTGTGTCTTTAGCTTGAGGACGCCTCCGAGAGTCCTTCTCCATCTTGCCCTTCAGCTTGGGGCACTTAGAGCGAATGTGGTTCGACTCACCACACTCAAAACAAGTGATAGGGCCACCTCTCCTCCTGTTCCTCACCTTGTTGTATACTCGAAAATTTTGTGGATAGGAGGGCTAGGTCATCCTCGGGTAGCTTCTTTAGTCGCCATCACTCGAGAGAATGCAAAGCAGACAAGGAAAAACCAGATGAGCCAAAATCCAATGAATCAAAAGAACTACCCTTAGATGGGTCGACCACCAAAGCCATCGACTCTGTCTTGGGGAGACGCGAGATAAAGTCAATCTCATGCGTCTTCAACCTGGAGTAGAGCTTATCCATGGTAAGCTCACTCATGACAGTGTTGTCTGTAACATCCCAAATGTATAATTAGGGTTAATCAAGTATAATTATATGTGTAGAAATTAAAACTTTTTCTCACATCTTGAAAAACCCTAAAATCTTATGTAATTATTGTCCAAGAGTTGTGTAATTCAAAAACACAAAGCTCTTGTTGACCAAAAATCAAACTCATTCTCCAATTATCTTAAATCTTGTGTCAAACATTTGGAATATATTTTTCCTTGGTCCCAAAAACTGATATGGGACCCTTTCAAAAATATCATGAGTTATAGCACTTGTTGATAAACTTTGGAGGCAAAATGAATCATTAAACAACCTTAATAAATTTCCTGAGAAAAATGCATTGCATAATAACCTCTGGAAATTTTATTACAGGTTCATCTTAATGTCAGTAAGCTCCAGTTAAAATTTCATCAAATTTGGAGTTCATTTGCTAGCCCAAACAATTTGGCAAAGTCTCATTTGTAGAAACAAAATTTAAAACCTCAGACTGTTCCTTGGGCTAGCTATGTTCAAAGTGGTCCAATTTCAACCATGTCTGCACCTCACAGACCTCATCTCCACCTTGATCAGTCGTAGTTGTTGGATCTACATCCAACCGCCACGACCTCCTCTCAGTCAACCTTGCTTAGGACCTCCCACCTCCCAAGCGTTACGGCCGTAAGACCTCTCTTTGCATTTAGTTGAGGTGAGTGGCTGGATTTACATCCATGACCACGACCTCCTCCTCAAACGTTCTCGATTAAGACCTCCCCACCTCATCAGTCACGGCCACTGGATCAAAGATCCACGGTCATGACCTCCACGTGCGTTAAATCCCAAAGACCTCCCGCCTTGTTGAGGTCTTGGCCCTTGATTAAGATCCAACAGGCCTCGACCTCCCATGGTTATCCAACCTCAAAAACCACCTTCCACCTTGGCGAGGTCATCATTTGTTGATTTACATCCAACCGCTCGACCTCCCTTGTACTCACTTGAGGTCGAGCTGTTGGATTTACATCCAAAGGCCACGACCTCCTCAAAAAAATATTACAAGGTCCTCCCGCTTGATGAGGTCCATGCCCTGGATTTGCATCCAAAGGCCATGACCTCCCCTCGCCTCTTATGTTCGCGTGCAGTTAAGTCCCAACCGAGGTCCGCACTGTTGGATGGAGATCCAACGCTTTGGACCTCTGCCCATTTCCTCACGTGCGTTTTCACGTTAAGGAGATCGGAGGCCACGACCTCCTCACCTTGATCGTGTGGTGGGACCTCCTCCCACCACTTAAAACATAACGGTTCAAAATAGGATCCGATGGTTAGGACCTCTCCGTGTCTTATCCAACGGCCATAAAGTCCTCCCCTGTTCTTCTCCTTCCTCTGGCGGCGGCAAACTCGAGCGGCAATTAATGCGTGTCGACCTTGGGGTACACTTCATCACTTTTTGTCGACCAAGATTTAATGCAGTCGACTTTAGCCTCTCGGGTCAAGCCCGAGCCTCGCCCCTTGTCGCCCCCATGTCTTGTCCACCTCATGGACCAGCCCAGTGGGCTAAGCTCACCATGGAGCTTAGCCCCTCATCACCTTCAATCAGGTTATAAAGTACCCTTGAAGCCTCCCTTGGCTTCCTTTGCACCTAATTGACCTCGGCCTTGCACTTTGTGCGTGGTCGAGCTCCTCCTCCACTAACACTCACTCACCTCACTAGTGGTCGCCATTGTTGATGTCCTTGGAGCTTCTCGGTAGCTCAAGGGTTCCAAAGTGGCTCCCTCTTCCACCCTCGCTCATTTTGTGCTCCCCAAACCTCCGAAGTTAACCCTAACTTAGTTTGTTTGGCGCTTTTGAGAGGAGGACAAAGTCGGGCTTGAAGTGGAGCTTTGGTAGTGGAGCCCTGTCTTCCCCAACTCCGGCCACCACCTCCACGACCTCCCGAAGACCTTAGGACCACCGGGTAAACCCTGTTAGTCCTTTAGATCTTCGGCACCCTTATGAATGATCTCGCGGAGCTTTTCTTGGCACAAGCTTGATTGTCGCATGAGCTCGTTTTTGCATTTTCGTATTGTGGCCGTGCGGGGCGTATTGGTCCTCTCGGCTCGCCGGCGCTCAAGGCCGTCATTGCCGTTGAGAGAGGTCCGTTGGAGTGCGCATGGTTATTGTAACCCGCGGTACCATTGATCTCGCCGGCGAGCTCTACATCGCCGGCGAGGATCACTTCTTCACGCTTCGGGATTTTGTCGGATGTCCCGGCGTGTCATTGTCGTTTTAGGACATAACCGCCGTTTTAAATGCCCAATCATCGCAATCATTGGCGTCTTTAACGCCATTAACCCGCCCCTTTGCGGCGCATTAAAACCCTCGCGGACCTCCTCGTGGTCTGCGGCGCGTTAATGCCCTGTCCAAACATGTGCGTCGCGCGAAGCTGCGGGATGTCGGACCTCCTCCGAGGAGATGCGGAGCGCCCAAGACCTCCTTGGCGCAATCTTAGCCGCCTGCACCTCCCCGGAGGTGCTGGACGCTGAGGACCTCCTCTGGGACCTCCTCGAGGTCATCTCCCGTTGAGGACCTCCCTTTAGATCTGGTCCGCTCAGGACCTCCCCCTGTTGTGGTCCGTTGGATCTCCCATCTCGGCCACGACCTCCCCTCACCTCGCAAGATGCGTGGTTAGGAGGTCCAGACCTCTGGACCTCCCATGTGCGTGTGTTGTTCTCTTGGGAGGTCTCGAGCCGTTAGATCTGTGATCTGTGGCTCACGACCTCCCATGTCTTTGTGAGTGTTGAAATGCCAGTAAAGTCTTAATAATAAACAGAATAAGGTATAAACTTTAAAATTTCATATCTTTTTCTTCTTAAATCCAAATGAGGTCATTCAAGTTGTGTTAGCTCTATCTTGAACTTGACTTTAATCTAAAAATGATTATAAGTTGAGTTCAGCTCCAGAGCACAGTTAGCCACTAGATTTTAAAACTCCTTTTAAATATACATTCAAATTAATGCTTAGCTTGTAAAATTCATAACTACTGCTCTGTAGGTTGTTTTTGAGTGAGACCAACTTTGTTGGTTTCCTCTATTAATGAACTCACTAAGAAAATTAGTTTTGAGCATGTTGCTGTTAGAAAAATGAGGACTTGTGCATTATAATTTTGTTCAAGTTCTTGTTTTTGAAAAATTATAGAAAGTGCATAATAGCTCCAAATGAGATGAACTCAATTGTGTTATTCATCTCATGAGGTGCTGGTTTTGCAGTAAAAATTTCAGCCTCACCACTGTTCTAGAAAATGTTGCCTCATAATTAAATTAGTGAATAGTGCAGTTTGGTATTTTTAGGGCTGAGCAGAATTGTTTTGCTCATATCTTTTGCATTAAGAATCCAAATCCATTGGTTCTTGTTGCAAAATCTCCTAAAATCACCCTCTTGCTGCTGTAGAAATTTCAAAGTATTTGGAGTTCTTTTGCTGTGTTGTCTTTGTTGTCTTTCGTCGTTCTTATCGGTTCTTTATCGCTTTTCCGTTAGGGTTTCGACATTTGTGGTGATCCCGAAAGTGACCCTCCGCAACAAAGTGACCAGCAACAAGGCAAGCAGTTTGACCATCTCCCATCATGTCCCATTACTTTAAAGCTTACTACTTTGTTTTACTTCTATGTATGCATGCTACTTTGTGTTAAATGTCGCTAGCTTTCCTATAGTTGCATAATCTGTAGGAATTGTTATCCTCTACTACCAATGAGCCTAGGTTATTCGCTGTGGTTTGAGCTCGTTGGATGAGCTCTTATCACTTAGTAGTTGCGCTTAAAACTGCTTAGACATGCTTAGCTATCGGTAGTAATGGGCGATCATCGACATAGTCGATGGTCTTGATCACACAAGTATAATTATTCCTCCTATATGTCCAGCACTTGTGCTTTGATTAATTTGTAAAATCAAAAACTGAAAATAAAATGTCGATTTAGACTTGGGCATATTGGATGGATGGTGCGGTTTTGGAATGTGGTGGTATGCCGGGTCCCTAAGGACCGAGTACTTGGGTCACTAAGCCAGCGCTTTTTATGCTAACCACACGAGGGGATATGGGACCTCTCTTGACTAAGTACTTTGGGAGGTGTTAATTATGAGCTGGTTGGTGGGTATGTTTTAATAAAATCTGTGTGTGTGGTGTTGGGAGGAGCATTGGCGCACCGGTTAGGCTGTCTAATGTGTCTTGTCCCCGTGGGTTCTTGGCTCGTAATTAGCATCGCCCATTGGAAATGTCTCGTAGGACTTAGCGTCTTAGGCACACCAAAGGTAGTGTGCCTAAAGGAAAGGCGATGCAGCGTGTGGGTACATTGGTACACCCTGCAGGATAAAACTATTGAATAGCCTCGCCCTAGGTTATGGACATGCTTGGTAAGGTCGTTCAAGACTAGTCTCAACCTTTTAATTAAAACTTGATGGGTTGGTATGAGCGGGAGTTCATGTTATTGTTGTGGTGACTAAGGGTTAGTCACTTCGTGTTTGTTCTTGTTGTTGTTATTATGTTATTATCGCGTTGTATTTCAACAATTAAAAATGCTTTATCAAATTGCCTTCAATCTATTATGTTATTGCAAATGAAACTTGCTTTGTGCTAAAATGAGTCCAAAGCCTCATCCACTTAAATAAAGCTTGCATGTAGCTAAATTATAGTTACGTTATCTTACGTCGGTCTTGCGAGTACAATAAACAAGTTATTGTACTCATTTGCTTTGCTTAACAAATTTGTTGCAGAGATCTGAGGTGAGCTCCAAGAGCCTTACTTACGTGCCACGTGTTGCGCTTTCTTGACGACTAGCTTGGCGGTCGGTCGAGATGCCTAGGGTTAAGGCACACCGATTGGCTTTGTGTTATAGCCATCTTTATGGCACTTTTGCTTCATTGTTATCTTTTTATTTGTTGCTATTTGGCCTAAGGGCCTCTCTTTTGTAATAGCTATTCCATTTTAATATTAACTTCGGTTTGTTGCTTATGTACTATGTGTTGTATGGAATTGATATACTCTTTTGTTGTGAGGTATGTATCTTGATTCAGGGAGTATACATTTCTCGAGACCGGTTTATTTGGTTGATAATACTAGGGTCAATTGGATGACTAAGTATTATGAGCCTAATAAACATCGGGGTCTCACAAAAGTTGGTATCAGAGCCGTTATGACCGTAGTAACGCAAGCTTGGTCGTTCTTAGGATATTTTGAAAACCTATTTTCAAAGCATCAAATGAGTTTTGAAAGCTTAGGTAAATTCTCGGATTTTATTCCTTACCTATCTTAGCTTTCTCTTCTCATCCCACTCTAATTTGAGTTTTAAAAGTTGTTTTCCTCTCTTCCTTCTACAAAATAGTTGTATCGATTAACACTTGGGTTTTGGGAGAACCAATGAGATTGGCAAATTGAAGTGTGAGCTGCCCACTACAAGGTTTTGAAGTTCGAGTCGGTGATTCGACAAGGAGCTTGGATGCTGAAACACGGACAGCAAGCATCAAATTTCAGGACAGCGGTCTCAAAGGTGTCTAATTAGGATAGATAATGAGAGGCTAATCAACTAAAACTTGTGGGAATAAAAGGGTAAGATGTGATACTAGTTAGCTAAGTATCTAACACTTATTTCGCTGCCTTAACCTTGCTCTTTAGCAGCATTAGCTCTCACTTTACAATCTGAATTTTAATCTTCTCGATCAATTACTCGTTCATTCAATACGGGTTAGTTGCGTTGAGAAGTTGAGCTTTGCTTTTGGTGTTTCTTGGCTGTTTTTGGAGTCTTTTAGAAGCTTGTTAAAGTTTAATTACCCGCTGCTTTGGCTTTCGTTTAGGGTGATCTCCATTCCCCTAGTCGATCGCTTTTGCTTTCTTTAAGGCTTAATTTTTCGGGTCTAGTTGCTAACCAAAAATTCGTTGTAACAGGATGGCCGGACGCACTCGTAGCGGCCAAGGCGGCCACTGGTCCGGACGAGGCTTCCTCCTCCTCCGACCATGGCCGAGGTTCTTCTTCAGATAGAGCGCAACCGCGCGGATGACCGGAGAGTTCTATCGACGCCATCGCTGCAACACCTCTGCACTTTCCGGAGCTTCAGATGCGGGCGAGGAATGCCCATCACCGCGTGGAGGACTCGCGGAGTTTCTTCGTACTCGGCCCCTACCTTTTCCGGCCTCGAGGACCCTTTGGATGCAGACGATTGGCTTGCCTCGGTGGAGCGTAAGCCAGATCGCGCAGCGTGCGAGGAGCACGAGAAGGCGCTGCTCGCGATCGCACGGTTGGAGGGTGCGGCTTTGTCATGGTGGGAGAACTTTCGCCATGCAGCCCGTGGATCACACCGTCTCTTGGGAGGAGTTCCGTCTTGCCTTCCGTCGGGCTCACATCCTGCCGGCTTGATGGAGATCAAGAAGGGAGTTTCTTCTTGCGCTCAAGCAAGGCGTAGCTTCGACCATGGAGTATGTATACGAAGTTCAATCATCCGCTCGTTATGCTCCCCGAGGATGTAACCTACCGATATGGCCAAGTGCCAAGTTCAGCGTGGCTTGTCCGAGGAGTGAAGGACAAGCTATCCATTGTCGACTTCACGATTTTCGGTCCTTGGTCGACAAGGCCATCGTCGTGAGCATGCGGCTCGAGAGCTTATGGACTCCCGCATAGCGCAAGTGGGAGGCCCATAAGTCATCTAGGGCTAGTTCCTCCGCCCCGCTTGGCGGTCTCGAGGTACCACTCTCACTCTTGGCGCCCGAGGTCACCTCCGCCTTTCGCCCTTCGCAGCCGTGTCGATCCACGCACTGCGAAGTCAGAGCGCCCCCGCAACCCGGCCGGCCGGGTCACATGTTTCTCATGCAACCAAAAGGGCATTATGCGAACCAATGCCCTAAGAAGGCAGGCGACCCCTCGCCCTAATGGAGGACGCGGGTCGAGGTGGTGCATCTCAGACGAAGATCGTCCCGCCTACCCAAGGCGTGGGTAGTGGTCGCGTCAACGCCATCACCGCAGAGGAGGCTCGGGAGGCACCCGACGTCGTGCTAGGTACACTTTTCGTTAACTCTCACCTCTCATCGTCTTGTTTGATTCAGAGCATCTCATTCCTTTGTTTCGAGTCTTTTGCTCTTGTTGGAGAGCTTCTTTCCTCTCCATTGTCGGTCCCTTACTCATTCGCTCTCTGGTTGGAGTTGAGAGCCGAGATTGAGTGTAGGATGTCCCTATCGAGATCGGCGAGGGTTCTTAGCAAACCTTATCCTTCTCCATTCAATGAGTCTAGATGTGATTCTTGGCATGGATTGGTTGTCTCAAAGACATGGGACAAATCGATTGCGCCAGAAGCTCATCTCTCTGTCTAGTTCTTCCCGGTGGCGGGTTTGCTTCTCAACCGGTCGCTAGATCCTCATCTCTTCGCGCTTGAAGCCCGCTCTAGATATTAGCGAAGTCCCAACAGTTTGTGACTTTGTTGATGTCTTTCCGCGATCTTCCAGGATGCCGCCTGCTCGAGACCTCGAGTTTGTCATCGAGTTGGCTCCGGTGCATCGCCCCTATCTCAAAGAGGCCTTCTGGGATGCCACCGAACGAGTTGGTGGAGTTGAAGAAGCGATTAATGAGCTGCAAGAGAAGGGTTTCATTCGCCTAGCTCATCTCCTTGGGGTTGTCCAAATAATCTTCGTAAAGAAGAAGGGCGGTACTTTACGCATGTGCGCTGATTACCGCCCACTTAATGAAGTGATGAAGAACAAGTATCCATTGCCCGCAAGATCGACGATCTCTTCGATCAATTAACCGGAGCTCGAGTTTTCTCCAAGATTGATTCGAGAGTGGGATATCATCGAGTTCGGATTCGCCCGAGGATATTCCAAAGACGGCTTTCTACTCGCTACGGCTTGTACGAGTATGCTGTCATGTCATTCGCTTAACCAATGCTCCTGCTTTGTTCATGAATCTCATGAATTCGGTATTCATGGAGTATTTGGATAAGTTTGTCGTGGTCTTCATCGATGATATTCTTATCTATTCCAAGAACGATGAGGAACATGATCAAGATCGAGGCTTGTGTTAGGCAAGTTACGTGAGCACCGGTGACGCGAAGTTCAAGTGTGCATTCGGTTGAAGGAAGTGGCTTTCTTAGGCCATATTCTTTCGGCGCAGAGGCGAGCTGCTGATCCTAGCAAGGTCAGCGATGTTCTTTCATGGAGTCACCTATTTCGGTCACCGATGTGCGGAGTTTTCTCGGCTTAGCGGGATATTATCGCCGCTTTATCGAGAACTTCTCCAAGATCATGGCCGATGACGGAGTTGCTCAAGAAGGACAAGAAGTTTGTGTGGTCCGCTGAGTGTGAGGAAAGTTTCCAATACTCAAAAGCGTTTGACCACCGCTCCGTTCTTGTTCTTCCCGATATCCATCAAGCTTCGATATCTTTTGCGATGCTTCTCGTCGAGGCCTTGGTTGTGTCCTTATGCAAGAAGGCAAGGTAGTGGCCTATGCATCAAGGCAATTGAGACCTCATGAACTCAACTACCCTACTCATGATTTGGAGTTGGCTTCGTGATTCATGCACTTAAGATTTGGCGACATTACCTAATCAGAATCGTTGTGAGGTGTATTCGGATCACAAGAGCCTAAAGTATTTGTTCACCCAACCCGACTGAACCTCGTGCAAAGGAGATGGTTGGAGTTGATCAAGGATTATGATATGGGTATTCACTACCATCAGGGCAAGGCGAATGTCGCTGCCGATGCGCTTAGTCATAAAGCGCATTGTAATGCCTTAGTGCTCAAGGAGCATTAGCCTCTCTTCTCGAAGCATTCCAAACGTCTCAACTTGGAGATAGTTGAGCATGGATCTCTCGCTTGCCATGGTTGTGCAACCAACCTTGGTGGATCGGATCAAGTCCGCCGCCAGATCGGATGTTGGAGTGGGCCACATCAAGGCAAATGTCAAGGCGGAACGACCAAGTGCTTTTCGAGGATGAGCACGGTGTTGTGAGGTTGCAACGCCTTGTGGTTCCAAAGGACATGGAGTTGCGGAATTTGATCCTCCATGAAGCCCATGATTCGCCATTATCCATTCATCCGGGGCCACAAAGATGTATCGGGATCTCCGCCAGAGATTTTGGTGGACCCGAATGAAGAGGGAAATGCGAAGTTCGTTCTCGAAAGTCGCGACGATGTCGTCGTGTCAAGGCCGAGCATCGGCGTCAGCGAGGCTGCTTGACCTTTGCCAATTCTCGAGTGGAAGTGGGATTCGATCGAATGGATTTCATCACGGTCTACCCACATCCCGAAGAAGAATGATGCCATTTGGGTCGTCATCGATCGATTGACTAAGGTGGCACATTTTCTTCCGTCAAAGACCGACCGGGTAGGTCTTTTGGCGAGCTCTACATCGCCCAGATCGTGAGTTTGCACGGTGTGTCAAGACGATTGTGTCGGATCGTGGATCCTTTTCACGCCTCGTTTTGGCATAGCTTGCAAGAGGCTATGGGCACTCATCTTGCTTTTAGCACGACATTTCACCCTCAAGCGATGGTCGACCGAGAGGTCAACCAAGTTTTGGAAGACATGCTTCGTGCTTGTGTCCTTTCTATGGGAAGCATTGGGAGAAATGCTTGCCATTCGCCGAAGTTTTCTTATAACAACGACTTTGAGCCGGTCTCGGCATGGCACCATTTGAGGCCTTATACGGAGAAAGTGTAGGACCCGTTGAACTGGTCGAGAGACCGGTGAGAGACCTCTCTTTGGCGGACTCAATCAATGAGGCGAGCGCCAAGTCCGGCTTATTCGTGGCGTTTGCGCCTGCTCAATCCAGCAAAAGAGCTATGCGGATCGCCGTCGGCGTGAGTTACGTTTTGAGCCTAATGACTTTGTTTATCTCAAAGTCTCTCCTTTGAAGGGCCATCAACGTTTGGCGTCAAGGGCAAGTTGGCTCCTCGATATATCGGTCCCTACCGCGTTATCGAGAAGAAGGAGCTATTGCCTATAAGTTGGAGTTGCCAACGGCTACTTGAGGGGTACATGATGTTTTCATGTGTCCCGGCTTAAGAAGTGCCTCCGTGTTCCAACCGAGGAAGCTCCGTTGGAAACTCTCGATGTCCAACCCGATTTGACCTATCGCGAGCACCCTGTTCGCGTACTCGATGAGTCTGAACGAAGGACAAGGAATAAGACCATCAAGTTCCTTAAAGTTCGTTGGTCAAACCATTACGAGGATGAGGCTACTTGGGAAAGAGAAGATCGTCTGCGTGCGGACTATCCATCTTTCTTTATCGAGTGAGCCAAATCTCGGGGCAGATTTCGTAAGGGGGAGATTTTGTAACATCCCAAATGTATAATTAGGGTTAATCAAGTATAATTATATGTGTAGAAATTAAAACTTTTTCTCACATCTTGAAAACCCTAAAATCTTATGTAATTATTGTCCAAGAGTTGTGTAATTCAAAAACACAAAGCTCTTGTTGACCAAAAATCAAACTCATTCTCCAATTATCTTAAATCTTGTGTCAAACATTTGGAATATATTTTCCTTGGTCCCAAAACTGATATGGGACCCTTCAAAAAATATCATGAGTTATAGCACTTGTTGATAAACTTTGGAGGCAAAATGAATCATTAAACAACCTTAATAAATTTCTGAGAAAAATGCATTGCATAATAACCTCTGGAAATTTTATTACAGGAGGTTCATCTTAATGTCAGTAAGCTCCAGTTAAAATTTCATCAAATTTGGAGTTCATTTGCTAGCCCAAACAATTTGGCAAAGTCTCATTTGTAGAAACAAAATTTAAAACCCTTTTGTTGCCTTGGGCTAGCCATGTTCAAAATGGTCAGCCCAACCATGTCTGCACCTCAAGAGACCTCATCTCCACCTTGATCAGTGTCGTGGTGTTGGATCTACATCCAACCGCCACGACCTCCTCTCAGTCAACCTTGCTTAGGACCTCCCACCTCCCCCGCGTTACAGTAGTAAGACCTCTCTTTGCATTTAGTTGAGGTCGAGCCGTTGGATTTACATCCAACAAACCACGACCTCCTCCTCAAACGTTCTCGATTAAGACCTCCCCACCTCATCAGGTCCTGACCTTTGGATCAAAGATCCACGGTCATGACCTCCCATGCGTTAAATCCCAAAGACCTCCCGCTTTGTTGAGGTCTTGGCCCTGGATTAAGATCCAACCGCCACGACCTCCCATGGTTATCAACCTCAAAAACCACCTTCCACCTTGGCGAGGTCATCGAGTTGTTGGATTTACATCCAACCGCTCCTGACCTCCCTTTGTACTCACTTGAGGTCGTAGCCGTTGGATTTACATCCAAAGGCCACGACCTCCTCTGAAAAATATTACAGCAAGGTCCTCCCGCCTTGATGAGGTCCATGCCCTTGGATTTGCATCCAAAGGCCATGACCTCCCCCTCAATCTCTTATGTTGGCGTGCGGTTAAGTCCCAAGCGGAGGTCCGCTGCGTTGGATGGAGATCAACGCTTTGGACCTCTGTCCATTTCCTCACGTCGTTTTCACGTTAAGGAGATCGGAGGCCACGACCTCCTCGCCCTTGATCGTGTGGTGGGACCTCCTCCCACCACTTAAAACATAACGGTTCAAAATAGGATCCGATGGTTAGGACCTCTCCCAGGTCTTATCCAACGGCCATAAAGTCCTCCCCTGTTCTTCTCCTTCCTCTGGCGCGCGGGCAAACTCTGAGCAGCGCAATTAATGCGTGTCGACCTTGGGGTACACTTCATGACTCTTTCTTGACCGCATTTAATGCTTGGTCGACTTTTAGCCTCTCGAGTCAAGCAGAGCCACGCCCCTTGTCACCCCCATGTCTTGTCCACCTCATGGACCGGCCGTGGGCTAAGCTCACCATGGAGCTTAGCCCCACTCATCACCTTCAATCAGGTTATAAAGTACCCTTGAAGCCTCCTTGGCTTCCTTTGCACCTAATTGACCTCGGCCTTGCACTTTGTGCGTGGTGAGCTCCTCCTCCACTAACACTCACTCACCTCACTAGTGGTGCCATTGTTGATGTCCTTGGAGCTTCTCGGTAGCTCAAGGGTTCGATGGCTCCCTCTTCCACCCTCGTTCATTTTGTGCTCCCCAAACCTCTGGAAGTTAACCCTAACTTAGTTTGTTTGGGCGCCAGAGGAGGACAAAGTCGGGCTTGAAGGCTGGAGCTTTGGCCGTGGAGCCCTGTCTTCCCCAACTCAGGCCACCACCTCCACGACCTCCCGGCACCTTAGGACCACCAGGTAAACCCTGTTAGTCCTTTAGATCTTGGCACCCTTATGAATGATCTCGCGGAGCTTTTCTTGGCACAAGCTTGATTGTCATGTGAGCTCGTTTTGCATTTTCGTATTGTGGCCGTAAGGGGCGTATTGGTCCTCTCCGGCTCGCGCCGGCGTTCAAGGCCGTCATTGCCGTTGAGAGGAGGTCCGTTGAGTGCGCATGGTTATTGCGAACCGCGGTACCATGGATCTCGCGGCGAGCTCTACATCGCCGAGGATCACTTCTTCACGCTCGGGATTTTGTCGGATGTCCCGGCGTGTCATTGTCGTTTTAGGACATAATTCGCCGCTTTAAATGCCCAATCATCGCAATCATTGGCGTCTTAACCGCCATTAACCCCGCCCCCTTTGCGCATTAAAACCCCTCGCGCGGACCTCCTCGTGGTCCGCGCGCGACATGCCCCGTCCAAACATGTGCGCAAGCGCTGAGCTGCAGGGATGTCGGACCTCCTCCAGGAGATCTCGGGCGTCCAAGACCTCCTTGGCGCAATCTTAGCCGTCCTGCACCTCCCTGGAGGTGCAGGGCGCTGAGGACCTCCTCTGGGACCTCCTCGAGGTCATCTCCCGTTGAGGACCTCCCTTTAGATCTGGTCCGTTCAGGACCTCCCTTCCTGTTGTGGTCCGTTGGATCTCCCATCTACGGCCACGACCTCCCTCACCTCGGCAAGATGTGCGTGGTTAGGAGGTCCAGACCTCTGGACCTCCCATGTGCGTGTGTGTTGTTCTCTTGGGAGGTGCGAGCCGTTAGATCTGTGATCTGTGGCTCACGACCTCCCATGTCTTTGTGAGTGTTGAAATGCCGGTAAAGTCTTAATAATAAGCGAGAATAAGGTATAAACTTTAAAATTTCATATCTTTTTCTTCTTAAATCCAAATGAGGTCATTCAAGTTGTGTTAGCTCTATCTTGAACTTGACTTTAATCTAAAAATGATTATAAGTTGAGTTCAGCTCCAGAGCACAGATTAGCCACTAGATTTTAAAACTCCTTTTAAATATACATTCAAATTAATGCTTAGCTTGTAAAATTCATAACTACTGCTCTGTAGGTTGTTTTTGAGTGAGACCAACTTTGTTGGTTTCCTCTATTAATGAACTCACTAAGAAAATTAGTTTTGAGCATGTTGCTGTTAGAAAAATGAGGACTTGTGCATTATAATTTTGTTCAAGTTCTTGTTTTTGAAAAATTATAGAAAGTGCATAATAGCTCCAAATGAGATGAACTCAATTGTGTTATTCATCTCATGAGGTGCTGGTTTTGCAGTAAAATTTCAGCCTCACCACTGTTCTAGAAAATGTTGCCTCATAATTAAATTAGTGAATAGTGCAGTTTGGTATTTTTAGGGCTGAGCAGAATTGTTTTGCTCATATCTTTTGCATTAAGAATCCAAATCCATTGGTTCTTGTTGCAAAATCTCCTAAAAATCACCCTCTTGCTGCTGTAGAAATTTCAAAGTATTTGGAGTTCTTTTGCTGTGTTGTCTTTGTTGTCTTTCGTCGTTCTTATCGGTTCTTTATCGCTTTTCCGTTAGGTTTCGACATTTGTGGTGATCCCGAAAGTGACCCTCCGCAACAAAGTGACCAGCAACAAGGCAAGCAGTTTGACCATCTCCCATCATGTCCCATTACTTTAAAGCTTACTACTTTGTTTTACTTCTATGTATGCATGCTACTTTGTGTTAAATGTCGCTAGCTTTCCTATAGTTGCATAATCTGTAGGAATTGTTATCCTCTACTACCAATGAGCCTAGGTTATTCGCTGTGGTTTGAGCTCGTTGGATGAGCTCTTATCACTTAGTAGTTGCGTTTAAAACTGCTTAGACATGCTTAGCTATCGGTAGTAATGGGCGATCATCGACATAGTCGATGGTCTTGATCACACAAGTATAATTATTCCTCCTATATGTCCAGCACTTGTGCTTTGATTAATTGTAAAATCAAAAACTGAAAATAAAATGTCGATTTAGACTTGGGCATATTGGATGGATGGTGCGGTTTTGGAATGTGGTGGTATGCGGGTCCCTAAGGCCGAGTACTTGGGTCACTAAGCCAAGCGCTTTTGCGTGCTAACCACACGGGGATATGGGACCTCTCTTGACTAAGTACTTTGGGAGGTGTTAATTATGAGCTGGTTGGTGGGTATGTTTTAATAAAATCTGTGTGTGTGGTGTTGGGAGGAGCATTGGCGGACCGGTTAGGCTGTCTAATGTGTCTTGTCCCCGTGGGTTCTTGCTCGTAATTAGCATCGTCCATTGGAAATGTCTCGTAGGACTTAGCCGTCTTGGCACACCAAAGGTAGTGTGCCTAAAGGAAAAGCGATGCAGGCGTGTGGGTACATTGGTACACCCTACTGAGGATAAAACTATTGAATAGCCTCGTCTAGGTTATGGACATGCTTGGTAAGGTCGTTCAAGACTAGTCTCAACCTTTTAATTAAAACTTGATGGGTTGGTATGAGCAGGGAGTTCATGCTATTGTTGTGGTGACTAAGGGTTAGTCACTTCAGTTTGTTCTTGTTGTTGTTATTATGTTATTATCGCGTTGTATTTCAACAATTAAAAATGCTTTATCAAATTGCCTTCAATCTATTATGTTATTGCAAATGAAACTTGCTTTGTGCTAAAATGAGTCCAAAGCCTCATCCACTTAAATAAAGCTTGCATGTAGCTAAATTATAGTTACTGTTATCTTACGTCGGTCTTGCGAGTACAATAAACAAGTTATTGTACTCATTTGCTTCTTAACAAATTTGTTCTGAGGGCGGAGGTGAGCTCAAGAGCCTTACTTACGTGCCACGTGTTGCAGTTTCTTGACGACTAGCTTGGCGGTCGGTCGAGATGCCTAGGGGTTAAGCACCTTGATTGGCTTTGTGTTATAGCCATCTTTATGGCACTTTTGCTTCATTGTTATCTTTTTATTTGTTGCTTTTTGGCCTAAGGGCCTCTCTTTTGTAATAGCTATTCCATTTTAATATTAACTCGGTTTGTTGCTTATGTACTATGTGTTGTATGGAATTGATATACTCTTTTGTTGTGAGTATGTATCTTGCATTACAGGAGTATACATTTCTCGAACCGGGTTTATTTGGTTGATAATACTAGGGTCAATTGGATGACTAAGTATTATGAGCCTAATAAACATCGAGAGTCTCATTGTCATTGATGGATGTGATCTTCATCCCCCCAAACCTTCACATCAAGAGCACCCAAAAACTGGCGTGCATTCTCAGACTCAGTGAAAACAAGATCTACTGCATGTAGGTCATGAAGAATCTTGGAAAACCTCCCTCACATCTCACCTAAAGACTCACCAGGCCTTTGCTCAATCTTTGAGTATTCTTTCTTGAGCTGGTCCTGTTTCACTTCCTGGATCGCAGTAGAGCCCTCGTGGTAATCACAAAGGATCCTCCAAATCTCGTGAGCAGACCTCAAATGAGCCACGCACTCAAACTCAGATCGACTAAGACCTTGGATCAGAAAGTTCCGAGTCTTGCTATTAGCCTCAACATCTAGAGTGATCACATCGTCATTGGCTGGCACGACATATGGATTTTTGACTTTAAGCCAAATAGCGTGCCCTTGAGCCTCGATGTAGGCATGCATGCGTGCTTTCGATAAGCAAAATCAACTCCATCAAAGCAATTGGTTTGGTTGAATACTTATCGGTCACCATGGCTCCAAAAGCAGGTTAAGATCTATGAGAAGAGCTAACGGGTTACGATACCACTTGTAGGACGGAAAAGCGACTAGAGGGGTGAATAGGAGCTTCGCCTAATTTTTCACCTCGTTTAGATTCAACACCGAGTTCACTTCAATAGCTATGAGAGCTATGAAGATCAACACTCTCAAACGGCGACTTGCGTTGAATCCAAACCAAAATCCCCAAGCAAGAAACAAAGGACCAAACCCTAATCGGAAATCAATCGGACCGAATGGCAAAACTTGGTCGGGCCGTGGCGGTTTGGCCGGCGTTATAGGATCGGTCGACCGCTCGACGAAGCAGTCAGGAACGGCCCAAAACCAAAAGCGAAAATCGGTCTAACTTTTGATCTACATGGCCAAACTTGACCAAATTTGGAACACACCTTCCTAAGGATATTAGGAACCTATTCCAGAGATTGAGTACATCACGTCAAAGTTTGACCTTTTCCATTCTCCGAAGGAAGGTTCAAAACCGAGCAAAAGCAAAACGATCTAAACCTTGCTCGTGGGAGATTGATGATCTGGTAATCTTAGATATGTTCCGCATGTCACGACAAGGTAGAAGAGACACGAAATCAACCAAAAAGCAATAGATCGAAAAAACCCTTCAAAATCTCAAATATAGAGCAAAAACACAAAGAGACTCATCTTTGAGAAATCATCGATAGATTGATCGAGGTTGAGAGGGTTTCTGACCACTCCATCCATGGAGGACAAAACTCAATCCATGAGCACACAACTCAACACAACTCTCTAAAACCCTAAGCCTCTTCTCTTTCTCTAATGCCTAACACCAAACTAGGGTTTACAAAATGAAGTCCTTAGTGGTACTGTATCACAGCTGACCACCCCTATTTATATGGAGGCCTAGCATCTAGAGAGTTAACCCTAATGGGCTCCGTTAAGGCCCAACACAAGCAGGTCACACTGCATACGCATTTTAAGCGGCGTCTTCAAATTCTTCTTGACCTAAACGCTTCTCCACACCTTGTCTCGCGCATTGAGTTTAGCCCAAGGTCACAAAAGCGGTGTTGGTGAAATTACCAAAATACCCTTCTCGATCTTCGAAGCCGAGTTTGAAAGCTGCGCAAAAACACATCCATGCCGCCACATGTAAGTTGATCGGCGGCTCTCATCGTGTCGGCATGTCTCTCCGTCTGAATCCCACGAACCGCCATGGCACTTGCAAACCCGCGCAGCTTGATCAACCGATCGCGCCGAGCGCCCGTTCGGTCATCCTTATCCATTACGTACTTGCGGCAGGTCCATTGACCACGCAGGCATCCTTGATCGTTACGGACCTTAGCTCCAAGCTTAGTCCGATCCTCTCGGTATTGACCGTCGTTGACCTCCAAACCTTTGCACCAATAGACAAACAAATCGAATCTGGGAATAAGTTCTTCACAACTTGACCCCGTTAGTGAAAACATGCAACATGCAACACATATGCTGCCGAAGCCCATGCCCTTAAGCTAACCCAACAAGCATCGCCAAACAATGGCGAATCAAGTCAAAATCGATTGAGACCCAATACTTTACGGCGGTCTGACCGCATACAGGACTCGGCCAATTTTGCCGGGCTTGGCGGCTTTGAGCCCAAAATACTGGTCTGACGCCCTTGACAACTGACGAACATATTCTTTCTGCAGCAGCAGATCGACAAACCACAAATGCCATTACCAATTGTATCATCATCCTAAGATCATGCACATATCCCCATGATATCCACAGACTTGGTGTAACATCCCAAAACATGGTTTATATTTCAAGTGTATAAAAAATGAGGAGAATTTAAAACTTTTGAACATCCATTGGTTTTCTAGAGCATTTGCATATTTTCTTTGCTTTTGAAATAAAAAAAACATACAACTCAAATCGAAGATTCCAAAAGAAAATAGAAATAAAATTTGTGATCATCATCTGGAAATAATTTATTAAAATAATATAATATTTATCATGAATTAATATAGTTTTTCCAAATTTTTGGGACTGGTTTGAACCTAAGAAAATTCAAACACATCTCAATGACCTATTCTAAGTTTGAATTTAAAATAATCAATACATCTTGCAGTGTGTTTTCAGGTTTTATATGGGTACTATAACATCCCAAGAACCCCTCAGAATTATTTCAAGATTTTAGGAATTTTATTTATATTTTTAAGACCCTAGTCAAAGTAGAACCAATTTAAATTGTCTCGGTCAAACTTTAGGCTCAAACCTAACCTGACTAACCTTTGTTCCTCAGGCAGAGCTAAGTGACTCGGCCGAACCAACTAACCTGCGCGCCGTGAACCGTCAGGAATTAAAATCAGCGATCCAGTTGAGTGTGATCGGACCGTCAGAACCTAAATCACGTCGAGCGTCGTCTGATTTGAGTTCATCTCGACCATCCGTCGAGGCTAGAGGCTGATGGTGACCCAACCCTTTTTACCTATGTCTCTGGCGAGTGGGGCCCAACCGCATGTTTTCTTCTCCAGTGGCAGCTTCTTCTCTGCGCGGCCTTCTGTCAGGCCTCACCTCGCCCGGCCTCCTCCGTCTCTCACCGTCGGTCTTGGTGGAGCCACCTTGCCGGCGCCTTGTTGCATTGCCCGACAACCAGCAGTTGCTTTCGGCTCTCCGTCCTGTAGAAATCGTGGGAAAACGCCATGGAAAAAAGAAATGGAGCTCGGGTTCTCACGAGGAACTCCGTCCTTCTCACCCCCATTTAAGCCTATCGTTGGCGCTTCACCTCCCTCTCATCGGTCCCTGCCTCCTCCTCCATTTCTCTTCCTCAAATCAACGAGCTCAAGGCGAAGCCATGGCAACCTTGCCAAGGGCGCCGTTCCGTTCGGCGATCTCAGCCACCCCAGCCGCGTCACACGCCTTCGCCTCGGCGGCAAATCCCCTCGGTCAATTTGGAGAAATCGCCACTAAGGGCGTGCTTCTTCTTCTCGACTCGGCCGAATCCATACCACCGCCCGCATCTCCTCGGTGAGCCCAAGCTTAATTCCTCCGCCATGAGCATCCTCTAGTTTCCTTTACCTCTCCCCATCACTCACCCATCTCTATTTCTCCCTAGGTCGCTGCCACCATTGGACCTCCCATGCCACGTGGGTTGCCTTGCCCAATACCAACTCCGACCACCTCGTCTCGGCCGAGCCACTCCATCGTGCTCACAGAATCGGTATGCCCATGCTTCCTCTATTTTTGCTCCAACTCCAACCTCTTGGTTGCCCTCCTTTCACCCCCACGGTAGGCCCTTTCTTTGTCGCCCCGCGCCTGAGCCACTTGAGCCATGCCGTCGCCACCCCTAGCTCGGTAGCCTCCAGACAACCCATTTTGTTGGCCGTATTCACCTTGCGCCCATTTCGGCTTGGCGATGAGCTAGGACCGAGCATGAAGTTTCCTCTTGTGTTGCCTCCTGTTCTTCATCTCTGTATTTAACTCTCACTAAAGTAGAGCCACCGGTAAGAACCATGAAATACATTTGCTTTTAGACATTTTGACTAATTGTTAAATAACTCAAACCAAATTAGTGATTGGTTAAGTGATTCTGTGGGGCCTTGTGTTTGTCGAGAACCCCAATTTGAAAGTGTTTTGTTGTAGGTACATGAGCGATGGCGAATTTTCTCGGAGTTGTCCTTGGGGCCTTTGATATTGTTAGTCACGATAGATAGAGTTTCTTTTAAATTCTATTAGTTTGACAATTATCTAACAACTTGACCAACCAATCTGAAAACAAATATGAATAAATAATTTATAAGGAGACTAGTTGTCGAGCCTGATTGGAAGCCTTTGATAGAATGAATGATCGAGAGAAAGGTAATTGGGTGAAAATTGCTTTGTCGGTGAGCCTCTTGTAAAACTAAGCGGTTAAATCTTGCCAAATTTTTTATGAATGTCAAGTAGGCCACTCTTGGGAGTTATCAAATCTGAAGTTGAGTTTAATGGGAGTCTAATTATGGCATACGCATGGAGGGACTTTTCTTTGTTATAGGTGCTTAAGCAAAGAGAAGATTTTAGAAGAAAAGTTGTATTTTCAGTGAAATCACTTGTTAGCTCAGCCTTCTTCTGTTAACCAATTTGATGATTTGTCATTTTAACTACTCTAGGGAACTATCTTAGTAAAGTTTGAGTGTTGTATGAAGTTGGGTCAGAAGCTTTTAAGTTCTGATAGATGTCTTGAACAAAGAGGATAATCTGAAGTTAGTTGTGTCAATAGGCTAATGGATTAGTTATCTGATAGTTGGAAAGGTTAGTGATTCAAATAGGCCTTTTATCTATCAGCATCTATCTAAATTGAAAACCGATTTTGAGTCATTAATTAGGGAGAAGCTTAGTTATCAGAGTAGTAAAAACCTTTAGATATCCTTTTGAGCAGAGAAGGTGATTAATAGAAGAAATTAATTGGTAGTGGAACCCTCTTGCAAAACCTTATGTCTTTTGCTAGCAAAACTTTGTGAATATCAATTAGATAACTCTAGTAAGCTAGCAAATCTGAGGATTGAATTTAAAGGAAGATAAATTGATAGCATTTATTTCAGAAAAACATGTTGTTGTAAGATATGTAAACAGTAATCTGGAAAAATCAAAAGTGTCAAAAGTCTAATAGCATGATTAATTCTGTGAGATAGAGTTAACTCTAGTGCCTAAGCTTATGGATTAGAAGATATAAATTATTAGCATTTAGCATCTAATCTATAAGAGTAGCAATGAACCTTGAGTTAAGAATTGAAGTAGTGGTTATTAAGCAGCGATAGACCTTATGCCATAATCTTAACTTCAAAAAATTCATAACTAATTCATAAAAACTCCAAATGAGATGAACTAAGTTATTTTGGTCTTATATTTTTATTCACTATTTATCTATGTAATCCTTGTATCCACTACTACTCTACAAATTTTCACCAATTAATTAATTTCGAATGAATAGTGTGATTGGATTTAATTTGATTTTCCTAAAATCTGAGATTCAAACTACTACAACTCTCACATACTAAATCGAATTGGAATAATTCTTTCACCTAAATTCGTCTAAAATCATGATCTACCTACTGTGAAATTTTCATGCATTTTGGATGACTTTGAATTTTGGATATATTTGGTGTTATGTGTTCTTATTAAGCTTTAAATTGAGCGTTAGATTGCGAAGATTCGAGTGAGTTCAATTGTGATCCTCAACAGCAGCAAGAAAGTTATCTTCAACAAGGCAAAGCCCCCGATCATATTGATCCTATTACTTTCGTTACAAAATATCTTGTTTTCAACTTGTATGTATGCATGTTCTACTTGAATGATTATTTTTAGTTAGAGGTAGTTATCCTAGTAGATGCATGAGCTGTAGCAAATGTTTATCCTTGCCACTAACCTAAGTTATTATTCGCTGATGTTAGTGCTCGGTGGATGTTATAGAGTCTATACATGTGTATGTGAATTGATGTAGTCATGCTTAGCTTCGATAGAATTGGCGGTTATCAACTTAGTCGATAACTTTGATCATACAAATCATTTTATTACACTATGTCCAGCACCTTGTGCTAGATTACTTTGAAAACTAAAAGTGTAAATGAAATGATTTAGACTTGGGCAAGTGGTTGGATGGTGTGATATCGGGTGTGTGAATGTCTTGCCTAGGTCAACAAGGATTGAACATCTTGTTTCACAAAACCAAGCATAATTGCATGCTAACCACATGAGAGGCATATGGAACCTCTCTTGACTTAGTACTTTGGCGTGTGTTAGTTAAGATTCGCGGGAGGTTGTGTGTGTTGTGTTGAAAAGGATTTATTCCATGTGTGTGTTGGGCGTGTGAGATGGGTTTTGGTATTAAGTCCAAGTTCCCTACCCGGAGCATCGGTAAGTTCTCTCTCTGCCGATGACTCCGTCACAACATATAGGGGTTTCCATTCCCATATGGGCGATTAAATAGTTAATACACAATATCGGAAGCGTCTCGTGGGACTTAGCCTTCTTGAGCATACCAGCGGAAGTGTGCTTTATCCGGTGGCAAAAGCTGATGCAGGCGTGTGGATACATTGGTACACCTGCAGGGTATAAACTATTTGAATAGCCACATCCTAGGTTATGGACACGCTTGGGATTGGATTTGCAAGAGTTAGACTCAACATTTTGGAATTTTTAACTTAAAACTTGTTGAATTGGTATTAGAATGGTCTCATGCTATGTTTGTGAGCTCTTGGGCAGCCATCTATTGTCATTTAGATGTTGTCTAATATTGTTTATCCGCTGGTATTTAAAGTTATTAAAATATTTGCTTACTTGCCATTTCAATCTATTACTTGTACTTCAAATCAAAGATTACTTTATCTTTGGCTTGCTTAGTGTAGTAGCCTTCCTTTTACGGGAATGCATCTATATATTCTTTTGCTTGTAAGTTTTGTGAGTACAACTTTGTACTCATTTGCATTGATTTAATTGTTGTAGAGGTTGATCCCCAAGGGTTAACTATTGTGAGACCAATTTCGACTTTGACTTGACGACTAGCTTGGCGGCTGGTCGATTGCCTTGTGGGTAAGGGCACACGGTCGGTTTTCTTTAGTGCCATCTTATGGCTATGTTTCACTGCACCCTTAGTACTTTTGTTTATGCTATTTGGCGGTTGCGTATGTATAATGGAGATGTTATGACTTTATTGTAACCTTTTGTGACTTTGGTAATGATCTATTGTTGTATGGAATTGATATTGATATTATTTTGTGAGCGGTATCGTATCTACGCTCCTAGGAGGTATACCATACATCGGCGGGATATTTGGTTTGTAATGCTTGGACCAATGGATGGTTAAGTATTACAAGTTAAATACCCAGACTCGACTTGGTCACCGTAGCCTCGATTAAGTAGACTAAGTGATGGGAAGCCTCTTGGAGATGTACAACATCGTTGTAGAGGACCATGTCGATGGTGATAAACTTCATTTGGAAGTGGGAGATCACCGGGAAGACATGGTGGGGAGGATGTCAAGATGGCGGAAGGTGGCCATCATCTGCTCGGCAAATCCTTGGATAGAGGAGTAAAGACCTTGTTGAAGCAGTGTTCTTCTCTGACATCCACCAATGTGCGGTGGGAGAGTGCTCGTGCAGTCTGGCTAGAGTAGACCATCAATGCCGTGACAAGGAAGCGAAGAGAGCCATTTACGCTTTTTAGAAGTAGTAGAGTTATATGTGGGGATGATCATCTTCGATGGCGGATGATCCTTTTATAAAGCGAGGAATAAATTCGTGGCGTGAGGCGAAGAGGCGCATCGAGTCGTAGTGGCATTGATGCGACAAAAGACGCGTCGGCGACAAAAAACTCATCGAGGCGGCGAAGAAACTCATCGGGGGCGTATCGATATTATCCGCAGGCGGTTATAATTAAAAATCATCTGTGAAATGCGCAATTATCACAGATGGTTCGTGTTTAGAACCATCGTGATACTTCTAAACAATTTTCAATGTGAACCATCGTGATATTACCTCTTCATAGAAGCGGTTTTAAGCGCGACTAATGTAACACACTCTGATTTTCAATATGAACCATCGTGATTGCATATATCTGAGCGGTTTTGGTCAACCGTTTTGATGAGGCATCTAGTATTAGCCTTTTTGTAGTAGTGAAGATCACAGATTATTACCACGGGCGTGCGGTCTGCGGAAAAACGATTGGGCGATGCGGTCCAGCGAAGCAGCGTCGATGTAGTGGTCGTAGTCAATCCTCAACGTTCCGATGTCGTCGACTCCTCCGACAACCAATTGCTTTCCTTGAGAAGTCGTGGATCGTCCTCAAGCGCCGCGACAACGCGATGGCGTCTCTCGGTATCCACCGTCCGGGGAAGAAACCGTCTGTTGGTGTGCTAGCACCAAATCGCCGCGGAAGCCTCTCTGAAGAAGATGGCGGCTAGGAATTGGAGGAGCAACTCCGTCAACTTCGTATATCGTATATACTATATGCATTACGTGAATCTCCTCTGCCTCATAGCTTCGTATCCCATGACCTCAAGCATCTCCTTATCGGTGCCGTGCGGATCCTATCCGAACACGTTTGACAAATCGTGTCCGTCTTGGTTTGTTCCAACCCGTTAAGTGTGTGACCCATTAGGTTCATGCGTAGTCGGTTGTAACTCGGAAACTCCTTTCCAATCACGAGTCATAAGCGGCTCCTGGCAAAACATAACGATTCCTGAATACACACGAATTATATCGGATGAAGCAATGCAATATGATCTCGACCGGTCTATATCACTAACGATCGCTCGTATCTCTATATGACCCATTCATATTTGGTCTCGACGATTCGTAATTCCTTACGACCGGGTTTTCGACCATTTAGTGATCATGTTAAAATAGCCCTACGGCTGGCTATTATCGATCAAGCGAAAAGACATTCTCGTGTATTCTCCTTTGCCTCACGATATCTGGTTGAACTCTAGGTGAGATTTTATGTCATCCATGGTATTTCCATACTTTCTCGATCAAGTGTCGAATAACTTCACGAAATTGAACACCGACCACTAGTAGCATAGCCATACACTTTCTTTATCCGACCACATCGAGGTGCCGAGATATCTCTCTGATATGTTAGGAGGGCAAATCCTATATCCAGGCGGTCATATTCTTACGCATGTTTCATAGCATACTCAAAAGCTACCTTTATAACTACCTGAATTCAGAGTAGCGTTTGATAACCCCTAAGTGTACTATTACACATGTAGAAAACCATCTTGATCTCGGGTCTAAGGATTATACATCATCATTGCTTGAAACCAATTGGCGACACATAAAATCATAAAAATCTCAGACATGTCTCAAGATAGGTCAATCCAACCCTATATTCTCTAACATGTGTTCACATTATTGATTCGATATCTCTATATCCATGATGGGTGAAACATGGTCATCAATCAATACATGTGCCCGTTGATAGAGTCACTAGTGTTAAGCCAGAGATTCATTTAGAAACGACATCATATAAGCTAAAGAGTTTCACCAACAAGTCACATATTTGTTAATCTTCATAACCAATGATTCATTCAAGGAGCGAGAATAACATTTATTCAATAACTCACAAACATAGGCGTGATACAATCATCTCTATGATTACCTCTAGGGCATATCACCACTGACATAAATAGCGTTGATGCGGCGAGATGAAAGATGCATCGTGCGGGAGCAAGCGGCATTGAACATATCACAAACACTTCAACTACAAGCCGTCGTGATACAAAATATTACACATGGTTCTTGTTAGAACCGTCTGTGAATTATCATAGGCGGTTATATTA